>CM076578.1:304114231-304684157 GCA_034641835.2 Pinus albicaulis | reverse complement strand
CAACATCAATATACATTCCTGTAGATAACAACATACTGTATTTTTCATTCCAATGCCACTTTCAAACTCTAGCACATGTTCACAATTCAAGATGAACACTCAAGGTTTATTCCTCACATTGTTGGATGTATACTTCTTCAACAATGAAAATGAAAGTATTGACAATGAAAATCCTTTCTGCTGCAAGATAATTGTACTACTAATAATAAATGCCTTATTGTTGTACTTAGATTGCTTGACAATAAAACCCTTAATGTTGAACAATGAATAAAACCTTACTGCATATATAATTAAACCTTTACAGTTGAATAAAGGATGAAACCCTTATGTTAGATATGCTTCATATGTAGACTAAAACATTGAAACCCTAGCAATAGTTCATCAACAATCTATGCTCATAGGTAACTGCACAATGCAAGGTAATCATTTCAACAAGGTCCATCAGTTCATATTTCAATTCTTCTTCAATTTGGATCAATTATGAGTTCCAACGACCCACAAAACTATAAAAAATCACATGTTAAATTAATTGTTCAACAATATTGTAGTTCCAGGATGCATTCTACAATCTGATAGGAATTCAACCTAATTCTACAAAATACTCATCAAACTCCATCCAACTCACCGATAGTGTTAACACTACAACAAAATGACATGAATGTAAAAATTAAAGTGTGCCTTGGCATAATGAGAAATTATAACGTAAGGAAAATGGTGGATTTCTCTGAAGAGTTGGTCGCGACCAAAGTAGGAAACTGTAACAACTCTGGTTTACCATTTTTGGCAGGGTAAGTTGGTTAACTTGCAGCAGCTAAGAGATACAAGTTTTCTTACTTCTTGCCCTCTGCAATCGAGGTTTTTAATGTTTATATCTAAGAATGAGTGTGGAAGTACTATGTTGTGGTAAGGATGAGCAAAGGAATTGGGAGGTTAAAGTATAACATGAAATACATTATGGATTTCCTTCTCATAGCTCAGCATGTTGTTGGGATACAAGTTTTTTTACAGCTTGGCCTTTGTACTGAGCTTATTTAATGGCACTAGCTAAGGAGTGTGGAAGTATTATGTGGTAATTAGGATGAGCAAAGGAATGGGGAGGTGAACGAAAAATAGGAAATGTATTATGGATTTCCTTCATAGATTTGATGCATTGTTGACTATGGGGCTCATTATTATTGCTTTCTTACTTCTATACTTCTACTAAATCTTATTGTGAAAAATTTCAAAGCACGCAAGAAGCATGCTAGGAAGATTTCTCGACAACTTTAATATATTTATCAAAGTGAACATATCGTCAAAATGTTTTTACTTGGGGGAAGGATCTTCCCAACAACCATGAAGAACCTATAAAAGATTGCATCGGTTGGAATTATCGTTTTTACCAGATTTGGATCAATCTTTGTTGGTGTCATTTTTGTGCCTGGTGTGCAGAACTCAAATTGAGGGATACTAAGACCACTGTATACCTTCTACACCTTATGCAATCCAATACATTCAACCAGAGATGATGCCCATAGTTTTTGACCCTTGGTATGGAATTTTGACAAGGGAATGGCTCAATAATTTCAAATTCTTTGCATTAATTGGATGGGTGGAGGCGGATGAACATGAAGTAATATCACAGCTACCACAACCTGGGGCATTAAGAAAGCTTCCCATTGAAAAGACTACAAATATATATAGTATTTTCCTCTCCAACGAACCTACTTCTGATTGGTCCACCTCTCCATCTAACCGACTTCTGATTGATTCGCCTGTCTCCCTGTGGAAGATATCTTGCCTTCGCCTTCCTCCCTGGAGGCTGAAAAGATGACTGTTAAAAATGTGACAACAAACATTGTAAATTTACTTATTACCTATGTAGTTAGAATAAAAAAATGTAGGTTGGATAACGAAATATAGTTGGAATAACGAAATAGACTAAGTTAAAAAAGGTGGCCTGAGAGGCTTGTATACACGGAGAATTATTTAATCAATAAGAGCTTTCAAGGTGTTTTATCCTTCAGTTTTCCAATTCAGTTACATTTCTCCTATTATCTTTCTCGTTTCATTGTTTTCCCCACAACAGTGATAGATATCACGGTTCAATCAGAAGAACAATACTTTCACTCCCAATCATTGAACTGCAAACAAACATCCCTGTCTGATCCTCCAAACACAAAGTGTCCACTCCCATGAAAGCCCAATGAAAATAAGAAAAATAATGCAATCAAGTGGCACCACAGACTCAAGGATTGGTACTCGAGGCAGAGCGATACTAGGAGGAATAACTAAAATTAAAAACCCAAGCTCTGGTTGGTTGATGGTTTTTTTTTTCAATTTAAATGGAGTATATATGCGCGGATGGATGGAATCCCAGTGGCTCCCCATCTTAAAATACCATCCACGCCTCATTGCTCTACAAAACGGCTGGTATATATTTTATTTCCTTTCTCCAGAGGATGCGGATCGAATTGTTGAATATCCTTCGGTAAAAGGACGTGGCTAGTTATCCCTCCAATGTTGGACATTTGGTTTTGACCCTGCCACTGAGATGTCGAGGCGGAAAATTTTATGGGTTAAACTCCCTAGTATGCCTTTGGAATTATGGGCCAGGAAAGCAATTACAGATATCGCAAACTCTATAGGAAAATTTTACTACCTAGATGAATGTAGTCTTGGAGGCATGATCAAGCAAATTGCATGGGTACTAGTTGAAATATCATTAACAAGGGGACTCCCAACAGAAATTGATCTATATTGGGGACCATGCTCGTGTAAAAAAATCATTGATTACTGGGTGGTCCCTTTTCGATGTCTTTTATGCCATGGGACGGGACATCTCATGTCTGAATGCCCTGATAGACACAACAGGAATTCTCGTCCTCCTTTCTCCTCCTCTGCAGCAGGGAGACGAGAGGCTTTCAAGGCAAACACTATAATCCTTCATGCAAGACCAGGTATTCTTTCTCCACTCTCTCCTCCTATCAATAATGAATCTCAGAATTTGATTTCCCCTCAACAAACCAATTCAATACAAAGGCTCACACCATTGGATAAGCTGCTCCATCTCACCTCTCACAAGGTGCCTTGACCATCCCCGCCCTCCACAAATATCAACCCTGTCATTATATCCTCCTCCCTTGCAACTTCCCAGCCTTTGTCAGCTCTATTAAATCATTATCCCAAGACCCTCGTCCTAAGTTCTCAACCCAATCATCTGTAGATCTAGATTATTCCTCCCCCATCAAATTTGGGGCTCCATCAGGTCGCACCTTCTCCCCTTTCTTTGAAGATGTAGCGCTGGAATCGATGGCACATGTGAAATCAATGCCATCGGAATATTTGGGGGATTGGCTGCAATGTGGAATCCATATTTATATAAATTCAAGGCCTATAACTCCACTATGGGCCTTTGGAGGTCGAAATGGCACTCATGTGTACGCCTTCGCATCATCAACATATATGCTCCCTATGTCAATAGAAGGGAGTTCTAGAACATGTATGATCAAAATGGCCTTCTTGATCTTGAATCATTAATACTGGTAGGGGATTTTAACTTATCCACTAATCCCACTGAAATATTTGGTCTTTACAGTTGACCAAATCCACTGGAGGAATATTTTAAGGAACTCTTCAAGTTGAAACCTGTTCGAGACATCAAACCCGATCCAACTGGCCCAACTTGGCGAAATGGTCGATGGGGCATCCATGGCATAGAAAAACGCCTTGATTTTTTTTATGTGCATGAAATCACTATCATCAATATGAAGGACTTAAATTCAAGGATCATTCCATCTAAAATCTCTGACCATTTCCCCATTTTGTTGAATTGGACTGGAGTTTCCAATCACAAGGCTCCTCCCTTTAAATTTAACCATTTTTTGGATAAAGGAGGTGGACTACATTGAACTAGTATACTTTGTCTGGAAGACTCCTCTTGATGTCTTTGTTTCTAGGAAAATGGACAAAATCAATCTAAAGCTTAGAAGGCTTAAGGAAAAGACCAAAAGTTGGGCTTGCCAAAAGAATAGGAATTTGATTAAGGAATAAATCTCCATCGAAGATCAGATAAAACCTTTGGAGTTCCCAAGAAACCATGAATACTTCTTAGAATCTAGAAAGCTTGAAATACTCAATTTGGAATGTCACAGATCACAAATTCTACTTTGCTAGGCTGAAGCTCTCCAACAGAAGAGTCCTCTTATATGGATAGAGGCTAGGGATAAAAACAGTAAATTTTTCCACAATCATATTTCTCGAAGGCAACAAAAAAATTTGATATGGAGCATCAAATCCGACTCTGGTGCTCAACTCACATCAAAAACAGATATAGAATGGGAGGCTTTGAGCTATTTTAGTGCCATTTACCGCTCTAGGGAAGAGGTCCCCTTCAACAAACAACTGGAACAATGTGATTGTCTTCCCCTCTTCGACCGATGTGGAGGATATCGATGAAATGGAATGCCCTGTCACAAAGGAGGAAGTCCTATCTGTATTGAAAGAATTGGCCAGAGGTAAAAGTCCCAGTCCAGAAAGATGGACTATGGAACTCTTTCTACACTTCCAGGAAATTATGATTGATGAGCTCACACAAATTTTCAAAGAATCCAGAATTCTTGGTTGGGTTTTTGGTACTACCAATGCTACATTCATCACCCTGATCTTGAAGATCGATAAACCCGCCTCCTTTTTTGATTATCGCCCCTTTTCTTTGTGCAACACCATCTATAAACTGATATCAAAAACCATTTCCAATCGGCTAAATCCCTTCTTATCCAAGTATATTTCAGCTGGACAATTTGGTTTCTTAGAGAAATGCCAGATCCATGATGTTGTCGCTATCACCTAGGAATGTATAAACGCCATTAAAACTCACAATCTGGATGCCTGTCTCATGAAGATTGATTTGAAAAAAACATTTGACTCTGTCGATTAGGAACTCTTATGGATGATTTTGTTGAAATCGGCACCTCAATGATTAGATGGATAAAATCGTGTATCAAAACTGCCTCCTCCGCTATCATTATCAATGGTTTCCCTACAGACTTCTTTTCGGCCTCTAGAGGACTCCGATAGGACTGTGCTTTGTCTCCTCTTTTGTTCCTCATCCTTATTGACAGTCTAAGAAAAATATTTACTGAGGCCCGTGATAGTGGACTTCTTACAGGTTTCTTGATTACGGGGACGGTTCCCCTCTCACACCTATTATTCATGGATGATTTATTGGAGATTGGGAACTCTGAACCTAAAGAATGGCAACTGATTTTTGACATTATATAGGATTTTGGGCTTGCCTCTATTTTATTCATGAACCAGTTGAAATCCATGTTGATCTAGTGAGCCTGAAGCGGAACAGACATTGGTGATCGCAAATATGTTCAGGGTTAAAGTCAGCCATTTGGACATGGGCTTCAAATACTTAAGGTTCATCTTGAAGCCGAATGGGTACAACAATATGGACTGGGACTTGCTCATCCTCAAAATTGAAAAGCGACTTACACAATGGTCACATAAGTGGATCTCTTTGGGCAGCCGACTCGTTCTCATCAAATCTGTCCTCAACGGTATTCCTATCTACTAGATGCATATATATATATATATATACATATAAATTTCCCAAGGAAGCTATCTACTAGACAAACTCCATTGTGACTCAGTTCTTGTGGGCTGGTACAAAATTTGACAACAAATTCCACTTGGCTAGTTTGGAGCTGCTAAACTTTTCTGTCAACCAATTTTGTTGGGATCTTAAAGACACAACTTATTTTAACATGGCTTTGCTGTTAAAAAAATTCTGGAGGGGAGTGAATTGTGTTGGCCTCTGGCAACACGCCATCGCAACAATAGTATCTCTAGAACAGGGATTTTATCAGCTGGCTCCGATCTAGTGCATTGGATCCACATCAAATATCTTATTCTTGGTGCAGTCTTCTCTCGAATAAGCATTGGTTCTTTGGAAATCTTCAATGGGGAGTTGGCTCGGGCTCTATCCCAAAGATTGGACTAGATTCACTTGCAAGCATGACTAGTTCTCACCTCTTATCCCCAGCTCTCATTACATTTTTTCATAATAGGGTTTTCATGTGATCAAATATATAGCAGATGCTTCTCTTTCTTCTCCTTTTTTCACTCATTGGAAAAATTTTGTCTTGCCCTCTGATCCCTGAATGGAAGTCTTACATCATCAATCTGAAACTATCTGGGATTTTTCTCTCACCCAAAGAAGACAGTCTAATCTGGTTTGGTGTATCACAGCAGGGCAAAGTCATAGTCAAAGAGGCATATCAGCTTATTTCCTTTCCTCCTAGAATGAATATGATCCACTCTTGGCTTGCTCAGTCTTGGAAATGGAATTTCCCACTGAAACTGAAGTGTTTTTCTTGGTTGGTGGTTCACAATCGAATTCTGACTTGGGAGAACCTATGTAAGAGAAGCCACCAGTGACCGGGCCAATGTTGCTTCTGCAAATCACATGGTGAGGATGTCAACCATATTTTCATCTACTGTCCTTTTGCAACTTCGGTTTGGACTCGGATTCTTCATTCGATACTCTCCTTCTACTTGGGATTGTTTCGACATTGTCTCATGCCTTGGTAGTTGGACCATGGATAAAAAACATCTCTGGACACTGGTTTTCTTCATCATCGGGGGCATTTGGCAGCCTTGGAATGCTCTTATTTTTTAGAAAGTGTTGCCTGACATTTGGCGGAGCAGTTGCAAATCATATCTTTCCATCAAGAGTTCTCAACCTCATCATCTTCTGCCCCTAAGTGTCCTCCTCCTCCTTGCAATATTTGGGTAGAGTTCCCTGTCGGCTTCTTCGATGGGGCTTCCTCTTTTGGCCTCTGTGGATGTGGCATGGCCATCCACATAGGAGTTGCTCGCTCTTACCGCTTCCATTGGCATGGCGACACTGGATCTAATACTTGTGCTGAGCTCCTTGCCCTCTGGGTTGTTCTTCACTGTGCTATCTGGCTCGGATTGCGGACAGTTAACTATTTTTGGAGACTCTAAAATTGTCATTGAATAGGAAAATGAGTAGGGCTCACTTAACTCTCCGTCCCTCGCTACCTGGAAACTCAAAACCAAATCCTTGAACAAAGATTTCAGCTACATTTCTATTTCCCGCATCTACTGGCGGAAAAATGGTGTAGCAGACTGATTGTCCAAGGATGGATGTACTTAGGAGCCGGATTGGATTTTCTTCCAGTATTTTGAACATAACTCTATGCAATGGATGGGCCATTTTGAGATCTAAATATTTTTCTATGGCTATTTATGGGCCCTTTTCCCTATGTTATATGTTGTTTACAATCCACTATTCCTCAATGTATTATCAGTGCACAGTCCTCTGTTTTTTTCAAATCTGTATTATCCCAAGAGGAAGGTCATATGAAAACTGTCACTCTATTTGGAGAATGTTTTGGTTTAATTTTCTGTCATCCAGATAAGGATTGTATGGTCGACAGGATCCACCTGTTGATGTAGGAGAATTGTTCCCTCCCACTGAACTATGTACTTTCTTTGCTACTAATAGAAAGATGTTTTTTCTTGTTTGAAAAAGAATGAGCAATTTTAATGCTGCTACAGTATTTGACATTTCAACTTAGGCATTGACCTTTTTCCTGAGTCCATGTTATGCTTGCGCTAGCATGTTCACGACTTGGTGTCTCATGGGCCATGACAATACATGTCAACTGTAAAACTCGCTCAGATATAATACGATGGGCCATGACAATACATGTTTGCTTCTCACAGAATTACGATTTGTCTCCCAACAAGATATAATACGCTCGGCTTCTTCACAAGTGACTCAATACATTTGTTCTCAATCTAGTCATCGCACTCTGCCTCGTTTTCTCTGTCAATTTCATTCCAAATGCATGCTCGTTTGGGCACATAATCATCAGTGCACATGAGTACATGAGATATCACTATATCTAACTAAGTTCTATTCAATCTACCCAGTTATATTTGATTAAACTACCAACACAAAAGCACACATAGAGTAGAATAAACTTCCAGAGAATTTGAGCGCACTACACAGGTCTTAACAATGATCAAGAAGGGGCCAAAACTTGCATAATAAATATAGGTGAATCACCCTCAAAAAACCTGCCACAGAACTGCTCCACGAGCTGCCTAATAGATGCAACGAAAAGTCCAAAGCCAAACAAAACCAAACACCCAAAAAAACTTTTCAATTTCACCTCTTTCTAAAGATATGCAAGATTGTCCAGGGCTGTAGAGATAACATACTTTTAATCCATACCATGGTGAGGGAGATAATTTCCTTTATATGGATTTGAAAAGCCATCTTAAGGGCAGTCGACCTCCTAACCTTCCACTTTAGGAGGAAAATGCATTTTGAAATTCCAATTTTAAATTTGTTTGGAGCCAAACACTTTGTGTCTAAGACTTAAGTTTTTGAAACCCACCACAAGAAATACATATCATAACATAATATATATATTTTTTAGTGAAGATATTTCACGCTGTTTTCTAATTATAGACTGCCACTTCATCCATTTGTACAAGGATTATCCATTCCATCTTAATGGCTTTCTTCCATAACCAATGACAAGCTACCATGTCATCTCATTTTGGGGTTTTGACCACATGATGGAGGCTTTTAACTTTGAAAGAGCATGTTTCTCAAATGGTGATGAATTTCATGGCATGTCACATATCGTTGGAATCGGTATGACGTATTGTTGGAATCAGTATGACAAGGAGAATCCAATGCTGATGGTCTCCAATGCAAATTTGTTGATTTGCATCTTCAAAATCTTCAACAAGTGCAGGGCTTCTAGGTCTTCTTGTCCTTTGGAGCTTCCAATTGATGCAAACCAAACAAATATTAAATAGAATTCAAAGTACCAATGTTGACATCAATGACAACACCATTCAACATTTCATTTGCTCATGGCTTGTGAAAACAAGATTGGATCTTCTTCAATTCCAACATCTTGGTTAGACTCTTGTAGGTACACAACATAATCATAAGAAATTGCAAGTTTCCTTATTCTTGAGGATCTCCTTAATGCTATCTCTTCATCCACATTTTGTGGTATTTGAATAATAGGTTCATTGAAAACTTGATCCTCGTTGGGTGGCATTTCATTAGTTTTTCTTCCATAATGACATCTTGTGGATTGTCTTGAAGTATAGTTAACCAATCCATGTTTTTAGATATGATAACCATAGCCTACATTTCATCAAAATTTAAATTTTGAGGTTGTTCTCTCCCCACTAATGTCATTATCCTCAAGAAACCATGTGCTTCTTGCTTCAACTATATTAGGTGTATGGGAAAGACAATAAAACTTGAATACCTTGGACCTTTTTGCATAACCAATGAAAAATTCATTGATTGTCTTTAAGTCCAAATTTTTCTCTAATGGATTATATATCCTAACCTCAACATGGCAACCCCATATGTGTACATGTCCTAAAATTCATTTCCAAGCATTCCATAACTTGAAAGGAGTTTTATTGAATTGCCTTATTGGGAACTTTGTTTAGGATAATATAGTGATTTTTAAAGCCTTACTCCATAGAGATAATGAGAGAGTGCGGTTACTAATGATACTCCTCACCATTTCTGTTATCACTCAAAAAATTCAAACATCATTTTGACAAGGTCAAATAGGTTCATGAGTCAAAATAGGGTTGTAGGATTCATTTTTAAGTTTGGTCAAGGGAAATGTTAAAATTTTATGGTTTAAGTTTACCCTAAGGTCCAAACCCACTTATGTTCAAACTCCTTCATGACACATCATTCATCATTTTCTGATTCATTTCATTTTTCAAATTTTTTTGTACCGAAAGTGCCAAATTAGCCAAGAATCCCTACTTTCATAGCGCATTCAGTGTAAAAAAGGCAGAAAGCGCTACGAAACTGCTGAAATTTTTGTAGCAAAATATGAAGCAAAACTTCGTTTTCTGGTTTTGAGCAGTCAAATTCAAAGGAGGTTTCTGAAAAACTGAAAATGAATTTGGGAAAACTAAAAGCGGGTTTTTTTCATAACAGGCCTAACTACAAAAACCTCTCTCAGTTTCTTAAAATTTATTAGTAGGTGGCAGAAATTGATAAATTAAAATGCATTATGAAACTGCTGTTACAAAACTGTCATGTACATGACTGTTTAGCAGTCAATTTCAAGTTCAGTTTCTAGCCAAATGAAAAAGTGTTTTATAATTCTGAAAGAGGTTTGTATTCATCACAGTGCCAGCTACCAAAACCTCTCTCAAGTTTCTCACAGGTGTTATCAGTTGGGAGAAACAATTATTTCATTGAATCCCTATTTTCAGAAATAATTTTTTTCCTGTTTTACACATGTTTTTCAAATGCAGTTTCTGGAAAATAGATGTGTTTCAAAAAACAAAGAGGTTGTTATTCAAGACATAACGGCATACAAAAACCTTATTCAGTTTCTCAAACTACATCATGGATTAGGAGATATAGGCTCTGTCCCAAGACCTATTTTTCAGGAAAAAACTAGAAAAATCTGCAAGGATGTTTTAAATATGAAAGAAAAGATTTTGACACCTCAAGGAGCCTAAAGTGAGTTGGTTTATGGTTAATGGAGGATGAATACATGTTAGTTATAGGTTTTTAGCACTTACAAACTTTCATTTTCCAAAATTATGAAAAAATCTGCATTTTTAGCAGTTTTGTAGTGCCTCCAGGCTTGAGGGGCAGCAAAGCGCTACGAAACTACTGTAGCTGCCTTTTTTACTTCTTTTGATCAGTGTTAAAGGTGTTAAATACTGATTTAAGGGCTGAAAATGTTAGGAAATATGTGTTGAAGGTTGATAAAGATGATGCAAGAGGAAAGAGTCAGAATTTTTGAGGACAAAGGCTTGTAAAGCAGTGCTACAAAAAGCGCTACGAAACTGTTGTATTTTTGTAGCGCAATACATTACATCTTTTTGAGCAGTTTTAAAGTGGTTTTTGAAAGTTGGAGTTTATGAAAGAGTTGTGGACCATGTCAAGCCATGATTAAACATACAAGGACCACGAAATGAAGATTAAATGACAGTCAAAATGTTTCAAAGAAGATGAAGATTATTTGCCTAAAAAACAAGGGCTTGTTTCCTAGTTTTGTGGAGGTCAGTCAAGTGGTCATGAAGAAATGAATGCCATTATCCAAATTTCGACCATGTGATGACATACTTGTCAATGACGTGGTTTCAAGTAGATAAGGTTGTTAGGATAAGGTTGTTAAAGATAGTAATAAGGAGTTTTAGTCCTAGTTCAAAATAGGACTGTCAAGTAGGATAGGTGTCCGTTTGTCATAAATTTGATGTTTTATGGTTATAAAAGGTATCAGTAAGCAAAAATTCGATGTATCTAGCCTAGAGGCAGATCATAGAGGATGTAACATGTATATTAAAGGCCATTGGGTCGAATTAGAGAAGGGTTGGAGACTTTTTGGCAAAACTGTTGCTTTATGTAATTGATTGTGATCAGTAATGCAGAGAGGTTTTTTTCTTGACAAACCTGAGATTCTCATGGGGTTTTAATGTTTTATTGATCTGCATATTATGTTTAACTACTTGCAGTAGATCTCATTTTTATTACTCATAATTCATAACCCCATGCTCTGACTTCCTTTAGTAATGAGATCACTGTGTTTTTCTGTGTTTTATGAGTGAATTTCCCTTGAACCACTAGCAGTAGATTTCATTGCTATTACTCAGAATTCATAACTCTATGCTCTGACTTCCTTTAGTAATGAAATGACTGTGTTGACCTATGTTCTTGAGTGAATTTTCTTTGTTAAAAACCCCTATTTGCCTCAGCTTCCATGTCAAGAAACCTTGCCACTCAACCTACTGATTTGTTGACTCCATAAGCCGAATGGTAGTATTAGCCTTCATCTTTTCAACCTGCAACATACAAAACCAAGACACAAACAATAGATTTAGCCATCCATCTATATATTTATTCAATATCATTAACTCTTGAGAGAGCCCTCTCATACTGAGGAGGCTAAGCCTCAGTCACAAGATTGGTTTGAAGTAGTTACACTGAATTTGTTTGATCATCAGCCAATCAGGTATGATTTTGGTGATATCAATTTCCATTTGTGTATGACTGCTCCTTTCAACTACAACATTTTGATGTGGTGATTCAGGCATCGTGTATTGAGCAATAATGCTTTGTTCCTTAAGAAAGTTCAAAAATTGACCTGGTTTTTGTCTACTACCCTTGTATCATCCATAATACTCTCTACTTTTGTTTGATATCACTAATTTAATTACTTTTCCAAATTGCTTCTCTACCTCTCCCTCATAAGTTTTGAAAGCATCTAGTGCCTCACTTTTCTCAATTCACATACAAAAATACATAAATCATGTGTGATCATTTATAAATGAAATGAAGTATTTCTAGCCATTTAGGCATGGAGTCAGAAATGGTCCACATATAGAAGCCTGTACGATTTCTAATATTTATGAACTCCTCTTAAAATCGAAGAAATCAAGAGTCTCAAGGACTCCATCATTTATTAGTATTTTGATTCCCTCTATGGAGATGTGTCCCAATATCTTGTGCCAAAGCATGGAGGATTTTTCATTCATAACACCACACTCAATGTTAGCATTCCCATGCAAGGTTAGAAAATTGGAATCAAATGTAGGATTTAAATGGTGTCTATACAAATCATCAACAAGTATTCCATCACCAAAAATAGTAGAACAAGTAAATTGAAACTAAAACCCCAAGGAAAAAGTCTAGATATTGAAATAATATTCTTAGTGAAAGAAATAAAAAGTGTCCTTTCAATATTTAGTGACAAGGCCAAATTTTAGGATAAGTCTGAAGGTCCCAACTACTTCCACAATTGCACTCATCGTGTTTCCTTAATAGATGAAGTTTTCACTTTCCATTGGTTCCCTTTGGTTTATTAAACCTTGCATGGTATTAGAAATATGGATTGTAAAACCAAAGTCAATCCACCAAGCGTTATGAAAAATATTAACCATAGTGGATTCATAACGAACTCAATAAACAAGATTACCTTTCTTTTTTAGCCAAGCTTTATACTTGGAACAAAATATACTAATGTGTCATTTCTTCTTGTAGAAAGAGCATTTGATGGTATCCTTCTTGTCAACCTTACTAGTTGCCATCTTCTTATGTTTTTTCTTATAGTGAGTACCCTTTCCTTTTATTGAACATCCCTTTCCATGTCACTAGATCAGCACTTTCTACTTTCTTTAGCTTCAATCTCACTTCCTCTTGAACACATATGGTCAATAGTTCATTAACTTATCATTTATCTTTATTAGTGTTATGGGAAATCTTAAATGGCCCATATTTTGTAGGTAGGGAGTAGAGTATAAATTGGAAAAGGAAAGACTCAAAGAAAGTGACATATAAAGCTTTAAGTTGAGTGGCTATATCTCTCTTTACCATATGTGTTCACGTACTCCCTTATTACCAACAAATTTCATGGTTGATATTTTGTGCATTAAGGTGTTGGATATTGCCTTTTTGGAAATCACATATTGTTGTTCAACATCATTAATGAAGTCCTTTTCCTTAGAGCATTCTAGAATTGAACCTTGAATACCTTTTTCAACATAGTGCTTGATAAACATTAAACGTAAGAGATTAGATCACTCCCACTGCTCGTATAAGGACCTCTCTATTGGCATACTAGATTCCATAGGGATGGTTGATTCATTCTAAGTCTGTGCGCCCTAATGTAAGGAGAATTTCCTCCTTCCAATGCTCAAAATTATCACTTGTTACCATTGGAACATGAGATGACTCATTAGACATAATTATAGATGGAATGGTCGCAAATTTAAACAAAAAATGTTATGATTCATATATGACCATTTAGATTATTAACCCACATTAATGATACTAAAAACAAAGTAATGCATCATCATAATCCTCATGTGGGCCAAGATTACAATACACCAACTTATTTGCTCAATAACTTTATAATGAAACTAATAGATCTAACATAAATAGAGAGATAAGCCATTGCAAGTGCGAATATTTGATGTCTAATTTATCATTATATTCTGATTAATTCATGTATTGTGATTTCCTCCCTGTGGGGCCAAGAGATATCATTTTCTATATTTAATCATAACTTTGATGTTATTCATTAATATAATCACTTGCATCTAATATGTGATTTATACTTGATAATTGACTTAATATGTTATGGCTACTCTATGGGTTAATTAAATGTTACAAACATATAACGGCATCAAGGATAATAATAAAATGCATTAACTAATCTTGAGCTCAATGCATGAAAACGATTAAAATTTAGAATGCATTAGCTAATCATAATGTCAATGCATTAATTTTAATAATATTGTTGATCAAAATATATTAAATAAACACGCATAAATAACAATAGAATGATCCCAGCCCATTTGGTGTAGAGCAGTCGATGATGGGGTGCACTGTTAAGGCACTTCGTCTGCAAGGTCACCGGTTCGAAACCCGTGGGTGATTAGGATTAGTCTAAACTACAAAAAAAAACAATAGAATGATCCCATGACAAAAATAATGCATAACATGATCTTCATTCATGTACATATGACACATCATGATGCATAACCATAAAACTTTAAATATATATCATGTTATCTTGAATTAACTTAAAACAAGGTATGCATGTTTGTCGCGATACATGGGAAAACATATAAATGCCCATTTTTTTATACCATGTTCAAATAATGTTATAGCATCCATTAACTATTAATTACAATTCTAATATATGCATAATTCATAATTTCCAGTGGTAATTCTACTGCATATATACATAATGATACATGTTTTCATGAAATGCGTGTACCATCAATTCTTTTTGTATTATCATGTTTGAGATACTAAATTGTCACCATATTTCATGATTAAATAACTCAAATCATGGTAAATTCCACACCAAACCATTACTAGGTATTTAAAAAAAAAAACTATGTTTAGACATATACCCTTATTTCATGTATCAATAACTCTTTTCCACCAAAAATAAAGGGAAAAACTGAAACATACTTCATTTGCATATATTAAAACTCATATCGTGTAGTCATATGTATATCATAATAATTAACCACATTCTTTCTCTCTCCAAAACCGTTGATATATTAACATAATTTTTGGGCAACCAAGACAGATAAAACAAATGAAGATATTTCTTTGTTATCAACTTTCCTCAAAGGAAAAGATCACTGTAGGGAAAATTTTAATTTAGAGAAAGAAAATGAGTAAAATATTAAAATCAAACACAATAATCCAAAGGATGGCTCTAATACCAAATGTAAGCTTATAATTTAATGTGAAATAAAATAGAATGTACCTTTTGCCATGGTGATTATATTTGATGCAGAAAATCCTTACGAATCCAATAGAGAGATCTTTGATCTATCTAAGACTTAATGTGCCAAAAGATGGAGTCACATGCAATTTATTTCTTGATAGAATCAAGGACCCTTCTAATCCACTCATCTTTATAATGATATTTCCATCGAAGATCATTAACCATCTTGCAGTTAACCACATAGCCAGAAGAAAGACATAAGACAACTTTTGCTACAGAGTGGGGCTCTTACCAATACATGGTGATGTCTTTTGGATTGAAGAATGCTCCTACCATATTTTCTAGAGTCGTAGTTGCAACTTTCAAAGAATATATACACAAATTTTTGGAAGTTTACTTTGATGATTAGACAGTCTTTGGGTTGTTGAAAAAGCATGTTGTGAACTTGAGGTTGATGTTGGATACATGTAGGTAATACCAAATATCATTAAATTTGAATAAGTGTATATTTTGTGTATTGTTTGGCATATTGTTGGGCCCTATGGTTTGTAAGAAGGGATTAATGCTTGATCGTGTGAAGATAGAAAACAAAGTTATCGATCAAACTCGAAAATTACCTGGTACCCATTTTTTTGAGTGTTTTTTTTTTTTTTTTTTTTTTTTTTAATGTAGCAAAAAAAAGGCCTGATTTTGAAAAGTAGTGATACAGAATGACCTTTTTTTTAAAGCATAGTTTTGGCACTTTAAATTTTCTTATGATTTTTTTTTTTTAAATGTCATGATCTTCATGTCGATTTTGAAAAGTGGTGATGTAGAATAACCTGTTTTTTTTAAGCTTATTTTTGGGAATTTAATTTTTCTTTGATTTTTATTTATTTTAAATGTCATGATTTTCATGTCGATTCAGAAAAGTGGTGATTTTTTTTGGCATTTTAATTTTTTTTATTTATGAAGTATGAACATTTGTTTTAAAATGTTAGTGATTTTCATGCTAATTTTGAAAAGTGTTGATGCAATATCAATCTTTTTTGTTTAGAGTGGTGATTTTCAACTTAGTAATAAAATATAAAAATATAAAAATAACAAAAAATAAAATCAAATATATAAAAAATATTTAAAAAAAAACCAATAAAGATTAAAAAAAAAATGGAAAAAATAACACATAATTTAAAGAAAAAAATAAAATTAACCAAAAAACAATTTTTTTTTTAAGTTATTAAAATAATAATAATAATAAAGGATAAAATTAAATAATTAAAATTAAAAATTAAAAAAATAATTAAAATACTAAATATATATATATATATATATATATATATATATATATATATATATATATATATATAAATTAAAAAAAAATAAACAAATAAATTTATATATATCTATATGATGATGATGATGGTTAACATCCACTCAGACCAATCTTTGGTCTATCAGACCTAAAAAAAAGAGTTATTTAGTTTGATTTAAGATTTTATTCCTATGCTCAAAAAGCTTGGAGAGAAGCCTCCCAAGCTCACTATAATTTTGACATCTTAAAAGGCTAGGAAGGTCAGTATTGCAGCAAAGATTATGAAATTGATCTCTAATGTGGTTGTACACGGGGCACTCTAAGAGGAAGTGATTTTCATCCTCGATGTTCATATTCTCACAGAGATGGTAGATCCTTTCCATCCATGGTGTTTTAGGAATCGTCCAATGACCTGTTTTGTTGAGATTCAACAAGATGATGAGCTAGTGAAAAGAGTCGCCTTCACTAAGTGGGCCTTGTGCTATTTTTTAAGGCGCAAAGTCTATTTTTTTATTACGCGATCATATTCTATGAGTTGTAGGATGCTATTTCAGGATTGGATGGTTAGTCAAGTTGGAAAAATATATAAACTTCTATTTTTAGACATATTGGGCGGAATCTATTTTTAGATTGCCAGTCTAAAAATAGATATGTCGAAAATATTATTAGCTCTTAATAATATTTGGACTCTAAACATTATCTTATTATCTTGGAGCACTTCATTTAAGTGCATAGATGTGGCACAACAACCGATGTAAGGAATTACACTATTTCCGAGGGTTTACCGGAGCCACGCATGGGAGGACTTCCGCCAGGGAACTCATGTGATAGAGTTTGGTGGAGTTGGAGAAGTAGTTTGTGGAGTTGTATTTAGTTTAACTCAGTTAGACTCAGTTGAGCTAGTTGTATCTAGTCTAACTGATTGATACACTAGTGAGAGTGGAGTGAATTAACTAGTTAATTAATTCACAAATAATAACTCATTAATCAACTGAAGAATACATCAGTTAACTACAGTGCATGGCAATTTCAGTGGAGACTAGTGGAGAGATAGGTGAAAGAGCAAGTGTGACTATCAGTTGTGACTATAGTGATGCATTGATTGCATCCAACACTCAGTGGAGATGCCAATGAGGATTGCGTGAGCAAGGCTGGAGTAATTTGAACTCATTCAGAGCCATTATTTAGCAGGGATTGAGCAGTAGAGGCAGGCTGGCAAGTGGCAAAGATCGGTGCATGGATTTGCAAGATCGGGCCTGATAAGTGTGTAGCGATTGTATTGTACTGAGAGCTTGATATGATCAGCTTTGTATGAGGATTGTTACATGATCTCTATGACATATATTATATATAGATAGTTGGGGTTTTTAGCTTTAGGATTTCCCGTTAAACAACTGTGTTAATGTGTGTGAATTTTTATTGTTTCATCTGTGCATTGCAATCTTGATTTAATTTCCGTAAATGATCAATGGTGGAATAGATTTTGTATTTTTCATGAAGTTAAAATAGTGTGAGATCAGGATAATATTGGACATATAACACATAAGTTATATAATTTATACATGGTATTAGAGCAGTTGATCATTGGAGGAGATTGCAATTATTGAAGCAGTTGAGTTTTGTGCTGGTGGAATTCGAATTTGCTGCAGTGTTTTCTTGGTGTCGAAGTTGAGCATTCATTGAAATGTCTTTCAACGGATTGCGATTAGAGTATGCCCTTAATGGGAGCTCAAATTACATAGCACGGAAGGAAAGGATGGAGGTGTTGCTGTATGATAATGGGTTGAAGGAGTTCATAGATGTTGATATTCCGAAGCCTGCTTCTAGCGATGCAGCCGCACTTGACGCATGGAAAAAGAAGGTAGCAAAGTGTCGAAGGATTCTGTTGGAAGGTGTGAAGGACCACATTATGTCTAGCCTTCATGGTAAAGCAACTCCATTCTTAATGTGGAAGGCTTTGACAGACTTGTTCCAAAGCAGAAGTGACCAGAGGAAGTTGGCGCTTAAAGACAAGCTTAGAAAATTAAAAATGGAGAAAGGCGACAGTATACCAAAATACCTCACGAAGTTTATCCACTGCAAGGATGAACTGGCCGGAAGTGTGGGGGTTACTGTTGATGAAGAATACTTGGTGAGCCTGGCTCTCATTGGCCTTCCGAAGAGTTGGCATAGCTACGAAGACTCTATCAATGGTTGGGAGAAACTGCTAGGATGGGAGCGACTTTGGTCGGATCTTGTGCAGGAGGATATAAGGCGGGGTACTAAGGCTGGATCTTCATTGAAGAATGAAGATGAAGAAAATTGAGCTTTGGCTGCCAAAGCTCAGAAAGGAAAAGGGAAGAAATCTTCCAAATCCGAAGCTAAAGGCAAGAAGCAGGATTTGTCCAAGGTGAAGTGTTTTCACTATCACCAGCACGGGCATTTCGCCACTAATTTCCCACAGGAGAATAAGAATAAGCAGGTTGTTGGATCTGTAGCTAGAGAGGCCTTAGCCTCGCAGTTTGAGCTGGAATTTTCTTTGATCGCATGCTTGGTTTCAAGTGTGATGGGATCAGTGTGGTTTCTTGACAGTGGTGCGTCTTTCCATATGATCGGAGACAAAGATTTGTTTAGTGATCTGGAGGAAAAGGATCTTGGAGTGCACATCGAGATGGGCGATGATGGTAGATACGGTGCGACTGGTATCGGGACCATTTCCTTTGAGAGGGAGTCTGGTAAACCTTTCATCTTGAAGGATGTCATGCATGTTCCAGGATTGAAGAAGAATCTGATCTTTGTGGCGATGTTGGAAGACAAGGGTTATGATGTTGTTTTTAGTGAGGGAAAAGATTTCCTGCGCCACAAAACAACTGGTCAAACCAGGAGGATAGGGATTCGAGTTAAGAACCTTTATCAATTGCAGGTAGATGGATGCGCAGCAATGGCAGCCAAAGCAGAAGGAGTGGTGAGTCGAGATGAGGGTGAATTGTGGCACAGGAGATTGGGCCATCTTCACCATGGCGCTTTGAAAATTTTGCAGCAGATTTCTACCGGGCTTCCCAAAGGTACACTTGCGCAGTCATATCAGTGCAAGGGATGTACTTTGGGAAAATTTGTGAAGACCACTTTTCATGAGAAAGATAGTCGTGCCTCAACGATCCTTGAGAGAATTCACACAAACATGTGTGGACCTTTCTCGATTGCTTCAATAAGAAAGCACAGGTATTATGTGATATTTGTTGATGAATTTTCTCGTAAGTGCTGGATCTTCTTCATGCAAAAGAAGAGCGAGACATACTCAAAGTTCTGTGAGTTCAAGGCGCTAGTTGAGAAAGAGTCGGGGAAGCAGGTGAAAGCTCTAAGGAGTGATAATGGTGGTGAATACATCTCTGGCGAATTCAAATACTTCTGTAGCAAAGAAGGAATTCGAAGAGAACTCATAGCGCCTCATAACCCACAGCAAAATGGGGTCACTGAGAGGAAGAACAGAAATATCATGGGTGTTGCACGGGCGATGTTGCATGATCAGGGCCTTCCAATACACTTGTGGGCTGAGGCATGCAACACTGTGGTTTATGTGAAAAACTGTTGTCCTAATAGAGTACTTGGCATGAGTACACCCGAAGAGGTGTTTTCTGGTAGAAGGCCTGATATTTCTCATTTGAAGATTTTTGGCTCACCTATTTACATTCATGTGATGAAGGATGCCAGGAAGAAGCTGGAGCCGACCGCAGAGGTTGGGATATTTGTGGGGTACACAGAAACACCCCACAATTATCGTGTGTATTTTCCAGACAGTTGGATGATTGTCGTGCGACGGGATATCAAATTTCATGAGGAGAAAGCCATGAAGTTGTCACTTGAGAGGGAGCTACACTTGCACGCAAAAGAGGAGCTACTTGTTCCTAAATATGAGCCTCAAGATGTGGATCATCCACAAGAGGAGGTTCATGGAGTGGAAGAAACTACTCATGCAGCGCCAAACATCAAAGGGCAGAAGCGCACTACAGAAGTTGAGCGACTGAATCTTGATGCAGCGCAGAATGTAGGAGCTCCTACATCACAGCGCAGACAGAGATAGTCACCTGACCGATTTACTGGATACATGGCCTTGATGAGAAAGTGTATCGTGACGGAGCCATCCTCTTTCGAGGAAGTTGTGGAGGATCTCGCATGGGTAGATGCCATGGTGGAAGAGTATGATTCGATTATCAGAAACAATGCATGGGAGATTGTCCCAAGGCCGGAAGGGAAATCAGTGGTAGGTTCGAGATGGATCTACAAAGTGAAGCAAGCTTCTGACGGGAGTGTCGAGAAGTATAAGGCAATATTTGTTGCCCGGGGTTTCTCACAGATCGAGGGGATCGACTATGAAGAAACCTTTGCATCTGTTGCAAGGTATTCTTCCATACGAACCATCCTTGCTCTTTCAGCGTAGATGGGTTGGCACATTCATCAGATGGATGTGAAGACTGTGTTCCTCAACGAAATCATTGAAGAGGAGGTGTACATAGAGCAGCTTGAAATATTCAAAATATTCAGCAGCAAGTCGCATGTATGCAGGCTCAAAAGAGCGTTATATGGGCTGAAACAAGCACCTTGTGCTTGGTACACACGGATAGACAGTTATTTCACCGGACTTGGTTTCGCCAAGAGTGAGGCAGATCCTAACCTATACCAGATTGTGGTGGAGGGTAAGCTTTTGATCATTGTGCTTTATGTAGATGATTTAATATTAACGGGTGATGAACTATTGATACACTCATGCAAGGCAGATCTTGCAAAGGAGTTCGAGATGAAGGACTTGGGCCTCCTTCATTATTTCCTGGGATTGGAAATTTAGCAGCGGAAGGGTGAACTATTTGTGTCTCAAGGCAAGTATTCCCGAGAGATACTGGAGAAGTTTCACATGCAAGGCTGCAAGCCTATCGACACTCCTCTTCCTGGTGGTTGGAGGAAAGAGGATGCTACATCGGCAAAGGTAGTGGATGCCACTGTTTATCGACAGTTGGTTGGTTCGCTCATGTATTTATTCAATACACGATCAGACATATGCTATGCTGTGAACCAGCTTTCACAAGCGATGGTGAAGCCTACCAAGCTCTTTTGGAAGGCAGGCAAGCATGTCCTGAGGTATCTCAGGGGCACATCTGGGTATGGATTGTGGTACAGACAGTCGGATGAAGTGAAGTTGCATGGCTTCATGAATGCAGATTGGGTAGGAAGCCCAACAGACAGAAAGAGCACATCTGGAGGGATTTTCAGTATCGGATCTATAGCAGTTTCTTGGTACAGCAGGAAACAAAGATCTGTGGCACTCAGTTCAGTGGAGGCTGAGTACATGGCAGCAAGTTTGGCTGCATGCGAGGCTATATGGATGAGGAAGATCCTAGTCGGTTTGTTCGGTTCTCACTTAGATCCTACTGTGATATATTGTGATAATTAGAGTTGCATTAAACTCTCGGTTAATCTAGTATTTCATGATAGATCTAAACATATTGACATCCGGTACCATCATATCAGAGATTGTGTGCAGCGAAAGATCATGTTGCTTTCTTACATTCCTATGGAGGATCAGGATGCAGATATTCTGACGAAGGCGCTCACCAAGAGAAAATTCAAATATCATAGAGACAGGATCGGGGTGGCAGATAATCCCTATCTTGTTGAGAGGGAGTGTTAAGATTCAACAAGATGATGAGCTTAGTGAAAAGATTCGCCTTCACTAAGTGGGCCCGCAGGCTATTTTTGGTGCAAAGTTTATTTTTAGACTATGTCTATTTTTAGACATGTCGATCATATTCTATGAGTTGCAGGATGCTATTTGTGGATGGTTGGTCAAGTTGGAAAAATATATGGAATTCTAATTTTAGACATATTGGGCGGAGTCTATTTTTAGATTGCCAGTCTAAAAATAGATATGTCGAATATTATTAGCTCTTAATAATATTTGGACTCTAAACATTATCTTATTCTCTTGGAGCACTTCAGTTAAGTGCACATATGTGGCACAGCAGCTGATAGAAGGAATTACGCTATTCCTGAGGGTTTACTGGAGCTAATGCATGGAGGACTTCAGTTAGAACTCATGTGACAGAGTTTGGTGGAGTTTTTTTTTTTTTCCACAGAAAAAAATCGAACCTTCTATTAAAAAGAGGGTTACATAGCATATGCGTTGCATTCCTTTCCCTTTTCCAGGGAAATAAAACTACACTGCTGTGTGATTGATTGTTTTTTCAAAACAAGAACCACCCAACAGCTCTGTCCAAAAAAACTGAAAACAATGAAAAACCAAAATCTGGAGTAAGCAATCCCCGGATTCCATTAAGGAAAAACACCGAAACAGGATTTCTCACCACCACAATCTGTCCACATACCAGCTAGTAAAAACTGTGCTGGCTGAAAGTGTTGTTTTAAACAAAAAAAATACAACATCTCAGGCCTCCGACAACGGAAAACAGCACTGAAGATTTTACAGTTTTACCTTCTATTGTTTTTTCCACAAGTTTTTCTTTCTCTCTTTTTGTTTTTTTGTTTTTTTGTTTTTTTTAAAGAAACATATACAAAAAGGATTAAAAACTGGGAAGTATAAACATAAAATAAGCAGTAAAAGAAAAAAGAGCTGTAGACAGCTCCCGAACTAATCAAATACAGGGGGAGGGAGTCTCCTTGTTCTCCCTTCAGCTACTTCCTCTACTGACCATTGGTCCAAAACCTGCTCAATGCCTTTTTTAGAAAGGTTGTCTGCTTCTGCATTTCTTTCCCTGTAGATGTGAGATAATGTTAGATCGGAAAAAATACTTTTAAGACGAATAATTTCAGACAGCAAAGGAAGTAAAAGAAAATTTCTGCAATGATGTGATCCATTAGCCCACTTGATTGTATTCAGAGAATCCCCAAATATCTGAACCTTCCTCACATTGCGCTGCAGTAACCAGCACAGCAGTAAATGTAGTGTTTTGAGCTCGGCATAGTTATTTGACCCAGTACCCAGTCCAATGGAGGCTTTAAGCTTAAGTCCTGTGGGATAGTTAATCACCAAACCAGCTCCACAATTTTTGTTTAAGTCAGAGGCTCCATCGAAATAAGCCCACGGAATTGACCCTTTTATTTCTTCTACCTGCACCGGTCTTTCACTTTTAGCATTTGAAGGCTGTGGAATGCTTTCAAAGATGGCTACTCCTTCGGCTGCTAGTCTGGCAATAGGGAAGAGAGAGTCTTTGAAAATCTGGTGGTTCCTTGCAAGCCATACTCCCCATACAACCAGCAGAGGCAACATTCTGACTTTGTCATTTGGGGCCTGCTGCCACCAATTGTTCCAGGCTTCGGCTATGTCCTCCCCTCCCCAACAGTGGGGGACCTGTGTGAGTCTTAGCATTTCATTCCAGAGACTTTTAGAGAAAGGACAGGCGAGGAAAAGATGCTGGGGTGTTTCCTCACTCTCTTTACATAGAGAGCACCAGCCTGGGCCTATCTTCCCCCTTTTTTGGAGTGCATCCCATGTAGGTACTTTTCTTTGTAGGACACACCAGAAGAACAACCTGGTCTTTGCTGGCCCTTTCAGCTTCCACAAAGACTTTTCCCACCAGATTGGTTCCCCCCACCCCTTTTGTAACATAAGCCATTCATATCCCATCTTGGGGGAGTAGAAACCTGTTTGGGCATACACCCACCGCAATTCATCTGACTCATTTGTAATACGGATGTGGGATTGCAACAGTCCTGTGCGAAAGGTCCCCCACTCATCGTGCCACCTCTCTTCTAGTGCCAGATCAGTCGCTGTGAGCCACTCCTGTCTCCAGATAGAAGAATTTGCGCTATCAGCAATATGGCTGAGTGAGAAAAAGCCTCTGGTGTTTAAATGTTCAAGCAGGCCTCTTGAGAGAGCGAAAGAGTCCGAGCAGCCCACCCACGGGTCCCTTCCTAGCCTTATTGAAATCCCATCTCCTACTCTCCAAGCCAATCCTTTTTCGATAATCTGGACTGCTGCCACCAAAGCTTTCCAGACCACCGAGGAATTCCTTGTAGATTTTGAGAACTGAGTTTGGTGGAGTTGGAGAAGTAGTTGGTGGAATTGTATTTAGTTTAACTCAGTTAGACTCAGTTGAGCTAGTTGTATCTAGTCTAAATGATTGATACACTTGTGAGAGTGGAATGAATTAATTAGTTAATTAATTCACAAATAATAACTCATTAATCAACTAAAGAATACATCAGTTAACTACAGTGCATGGCAGTTTCAGTGGAGACCAGTGGAGAGATAGGTGAAAGAGCAAGTGTGACTATTAGTTGTGATTATAGTGATGCATTGATTGCATCCAACACTCAGTGGAGATGCCAATGAGGATTGTGTGAGCAAGGCTAGAGTAATTCAAACTCTTTCAGAGCCATTATTCAGCAGGGATTGCACAGTAGAGGTAGGCTAGCAGGTGGCAAAGATCAGTGCATGGATTTGCAAGATCGAGCCTGATTAGTGTGTAGTGATTGTATTGTACTGAGAGCTTGATATGATCAGCTTTGTATGAGGATTGTTACATGATCTCTATGACATATATTATATACAGATAGTTGGGGTTTTCAGCTTCAAGCTTTCTCGTTAAACAACTGTGTTAATGTGTGTGAACTTTTATTGTTTCATGTGTGCATTGCAATCTTGATTTAATTTCTGCAAATGATCAATGGTGGAATAAATTCTGTATTTTGCATGAAGTTAAAATAGTGTGAGATCAGGAGAATCTTGGACATATAACACATAAGTTATATAATTTCCACATGTTTCACTATGGAGCTCATGAGAGTTCATTCTAATCTTGGCTATATTAATTTTCTTCTTTGAGCTAGTTAAAACAAAGAGATACTTTTGATCTTCTAGGGTGGGGTTGATGACCTCCTTATAATATCTTAATTTTCTTTTAGCTGCTAGATCTTTCTCACACCACATTTTTTTCTTTGAACTTAGAAGTAACAATTCTTTTAATGTTATTAATGTTTTGCAATGCAACATTCTCGTCGATCTCCCAATGGTTTAACCAAGCCCTGGTGTCTTTATACCAACCTCGTTTAAGCCTTAGGTGGTTTTGGCTAGAATTTAAAGCTGGTTTAGGAAGTCTATGGTCTCCTATGCTATTGAGCTTGTGCTTGTACAAAAAAAGCCTAGTCATAGATAGGCTCTCAATAGGAGAAAGACCCACTTCTATAAGGAGAATAGGATAGGGTGTATTACTTTTAATTTTAAGGTTATAAGTTATAAAACGCTTCTGGATTTGCTTAATCTTTCTCCAGGATTCTCTAGAGATGTTGCAACCCCAAACCTCACATCCATATAAGATAACAGGAGTGACTAAGGTTTCAAAGAGGAACTTCTTTCTATCCCACATTACGAGGTTTTTCGTTTTACAATTATTTTCAAGACCAAAATAAGCTTTCCACCCCCCATTAATCATTTTCTGAATGCTATAGTTCCAGTTGAGCTTGTGATGAATATAAATTCCTAGGTACTTGTAAGAAGACACTTCCTCCAAGTTACTATTGTCATACATAGAATTAACGTATATATATGAAAAATACATTTCCAAAAGATAAAATAAAATCCACATTTTTTTTTAATTAAAAAATAAAATATTAAATAAATTAAAAAACATTTTAAAATTAAAATTAAAAATAAAATAAAATAAATAAATAAATATATATATATATATATATATATATATATATATTAAATTTAAAAGAAATTTTTTTAAAAAAGTATTAAATTAAAAAAAATGGGAGTGGAATTCCGCCGGGCGGGGAGCGAGGGGGGCTGCCAGCTCTTCTCTTGGCCCGTCACCGAGCCACGAGACCCCTGTGGCGGCGAAGGTCAACTTTCAAGAATTGACCTCCACCACCACGGGGGTCGACTTTCAGGAATCGACCTCTGCCGCCACGGGGGTCGCGAGGCTCGGCCGCTGGGTGGCCAAGGGAGCTGCCAGAATCGACCTCCACCGCCATAGCTTTTGCAAGCAGAAAATTATACAAGGTGGAAAAGAACTATACTACAACAAAAAGAGAAGGGTTGGCTATGGTCTATGCATTACAGAAGTTTAGGCACTACTTGTTCGGAGTTCATTTCAAGATGTTCATTGATCACTCCACATTGAAATATTTGATGAATAAGCCTGTTTTACGAGGAAAAATTTGTTGATGGTTGTTTTTGTTCGAGGAGTACGACTTCGAGGTTGTAGTCAAACCAAGAAGATTGAATGTCGAGCCTCATCATCTGTCGAGGTTGGAGATAGGAGAAGAAACCACAAGTATCGAGGATAACCTGCTCGAGGCACTATTGTTCGCAAACAGGGTCGCGGACGATCAATTTGCGGATATTATTCAGTTTATGGCCACAAGAATGGTGCCTGTGGAGTACATTATGTAGCAAAAGAAGGATTTGGTAGTCAAAGCAGTCGATTTCTCGTTGATTGTAGGACACTTGAACAAAATGGGACTAGATGAAATACTGCACAAATATGTCCTTGAACACGAAAGGAAAAGTATTCTAGAAGAAGCTCATGGAGGAATCGCATGAGGACATTATCCAGGAAAGGCCACTGTGAAAAAAATATTGAGAGTTGGGTTATGGTAGCCCACAGTACATAAGGATGCAAAAGACTTTTGTCGAGTATGTGAGGTATGCCAAAGAATAGGAAAGCCATCCAGAAGAGACGAAATTCCATTAAGTCCACAAGTAACATTGAAATCATTTGAAAAATGGGCTATTGAATTTGTTGGACCTATTAACCCACCAAGAAAGAAGACCGGCGCTAGATACATAATCATTGCAACTGATTATTTGACGAGGTGGGCCGAGGCACAACCAACTAAGGATTGCAGTGCGGACACCGCCGCAAATTTCATATTTGAATATATTTTGTCCATATTTGGGTGTCCAAATATATTAATGAGTGACTGGGGTTCACATTTTATGCATAAGACTATTTAGGCGCTAACTGAAGAGTTCCAAGTATACCATCAAAAAAGTACCCCATATCATCCTCAAGCGAATAGGATAGTCGAAGCCTTCAATAAGAATCTGGAGAATGCACTCACAAAAGTGTGGAATTTGAATAGAAATGATTGGGATCTAAGGATTCTAGTGTTGTTGTGGGAATATAAGACAACATGAAAGAAACTGATAGGCCAGACACCTTTTAGGTTGGTATATGGACAAGAAGAAATCATGCCTATGGAGTACATTGTGCCAAGTTTGAGAATTTCATCCTTCATAGATATGGAAGACTCTGATATAATGTAGGAAAGGATGGCACAATTGCTTGCTCTGGAAGAAGACAGGTTTATAGCAGGTTTTCATCAGCAAGTGAAAAAATTAAGGGAGAAATCCTGGCATGACAGGCACATCAAGTAGAAGACATTCTGTGAAGGATATCTTGTACTTTAATATGATAGAAAATTCGTGAAGTTCCCAAGAAAATTTAAAACACATTGGTTAGGAACGTATATCGTCAAACATATCTTTCATGGTGGTGCAGTTCATCTCGCGAAGTTAAATGGTTAGTTGATTCCAGGACGAGTGAATGGTAGCAGATTGAAGGTATATGGAGAATTCAGTTTGAGAATTTGTGACCAAGTGTGCGACAAGAGTGTTGTTGTATGTCTGAGAGAAGTTTCGAAGAGATTTCCAGAGAGTTTGTAAAGAAAGGGCTAGCATGCATCATGGAAGCCCAGATTGTTAAATCCGCAGCACCAAGTGTACCCGTGTCCACAAGGCGAGCGAGTTCACCATGAAAACAGGTAGCTACGAAAGAACAGTCGAAAAGAAGACAAGAAAAGATACCTTTTGAAGCCTCTAGAGTAAGTACATACCTACGAAAGAAGGTAGCAAAAGAATAGCGAACGAAGAAAAAGCAGGATAAGAAACCTAAAGAAAAGGCGAAGAAACCAGCACAGCAGAAAGAACCAAAACAAATCCATGATAGTGAGGAGGAAGCTCAGATGAAACATATAGAGACAGAGGGCGCAACAATTCCCTCTGTGTTGCCACCATATTTTCCACCAAGGAAACTGGGTGTCAAGCCGATTAAAGACCCAAAAGATGCAAAATTCGGCACATTCACACCGTTTCTACCATAAAAAGTGCCATTTGAAGGAGAACTACTTGGAAGAATGTCACAATAGAAGATGGAGGATTGGGACTTCAATGACCGGAGTAAGTACCTGCATTTCGAGTCGATCAGGTACCTATAACAGGTATACTATCTAGAGAGTGGAGTTACAAGGTTGGAGCCACACTATTGGGCTAAGGGATTCTAGAGATCAGGCATTCTGAACATGTTAAACGTGCCACACTTCGGTAGAAGCACGTCTACCACAGCCTATCTTCGACAATTACTTGTACTAGTGCATGATGGATGCCTCTGGCTGGGGAAGAGGATCTCAGTGATGAAATGTTGATACGGAAGATTACCAAGCTTCCCTACCAAGGAAAAGACCTTGTCGAATAGTTCATTGGAAAAAACCATGACAAGGCAGTAGCATAAACTATGAAGGAAAAGTTCGGCATAATCAAGAAGTCGTGAGGTTATGATATTAATTCTATCAGTGACTAAAGGGTTCCCTTCACCGCACACATCTTATCCTGAAAAATAATGTGGAAGTGTAGAGAAAACGAAGTCCCCATGGTCGTGGTTTCCATAGCCGTGTAGTGCAACATCAGGGTTCAATTCAACTGGGTCGAATATTTATGCAGGGAATTTCTGGAGGACTGCTGCGAGGCACAAGAAGAGGGTAAGACATTTCATTATGCGTGGTTGATCTTGATCATCGTGTTGTTAGCATGGAAGGAGCCAAAGGACTCACATTTTCCCCCAGTCAAAGCAAATGTATGCAAAGCTGCACGATATGCCTCACTTTGGCATACCAAGGAGTCATCGCGCACACAGGAAAATTGGATCTTATTTGTACTACTGCAAATAGACTTGCACATAGTGGTGAACTAACATCCCAGGTTGTCACCAATTTTTTTTTATCAGTATTGCGATATAACAAAGTTTAAGGCAGACTTTCACAGGATATATATGAAGGCTCGGAAGGATCCGATGGAGACATGGAATCCTCTGCCATATTTGGTCGCTGAAGATGACCTTCTTGGGATAGTACAACATTGGTCGACAGAGTGGATGAATCCAGTCACATAAGACAGTGAAGCAGAGGAAGACACCTCGCTACATGTGGGTCCAAGTGGAAAGGACAAAGGTAAATATGCAGAAGAGACAGAGCCAGATCAAGAATAGGGTACCCAGGACCCTCTCAGCAACATAGAGCCAATAGAGGAATCATCGTTCATCATCAAAAAGAGGACGCTTGCAGTGACTACGATGAGCACAAGGAAGAAGCAAAAGGTGAAAAAAACTAAGGTTGCAGTACCACTTGTCCTCACTGATGGGGACTTCGACAAAATTGGAGCAAAATTCCAGGAAGTAATAACATAGACATGGAACATGGTTGATGATTGATACAAAACTCTCTTGACAGATGTTCAGCAAGGCATTGCAGAGTTAAAGGTACTGATGCAAACAACTAGACAACCATAATAGATGGGCCAGCTACTGCAACCAAAGCGACAGATAGAAACGATAGTTGGACTAAAGAGTATGCAGATACCAGCTAGAGCATTATAGTTTGGATCCTCCGAAGACAGAGAGCGAGCAAAATGGTGGTACATTGTCAATATGAAAATCACTACACTTCCAACTCATATATTGCATGATTTCCATGAAGGTATAACAAATGAACTGAAGGAGCGAGAACGCCACACTTCGTTGTTAAACATTCAGGTGGATAAAGAAAGAGCTTCGTTGAAGAAGGAGCTTGACCAGTTGATCAAAGAAAGCGATGGAGCATGCCAGCAATAGTAGCAGCTAGAGGACATCATCGCAAAAACTTGTAGTGAATTTCTGGATTTAAAGGTCTACGAAGAAGAGTCACCAACAGAAAAGGTCGCGAAGCTCGTCCTCGCAATAAAAAATTCAAAGAATAAGTTCACAAAGATGAAGTTTGAGTATGAGGTGAAGATTACTGAGCTACAAATGAGGTTGTAGCCATTAATGCCACTGAAAGTATGTGAGCATAGGGAGATGGATCTAAAATCTGCAGTACAAGGCCTTCGACACAGTGGAAGATTGTGGAAAACTACTAGATGACATGATGCATATTTGGACCACACTGCATGAGGATCCAAATTTTCAAAGGATTGAAGTGGAGATCCAGGCGAAGAAAAAACAGTGCGAAGAAATCTGGGCAACTATGAAGACCTTACCAGTTTCGCAGAGGCTTTCTTGAATCACTTAAGGGAATAATTTTCAAAAGAAGATTGAAGACCTTCGGAGAAAGGAACAAATTTTGACAGATAGGACTCAGTCGTGGTAGGATGAGTCCCTCCAACTATCACAGGCAGTAGATGATAGGCTCAAGGGGCTATGACAGAGAGATAAATAAGTGTTTCAGAAGACAGTCTAACCAACAATAGAGGCAGTACTGGAAAAAGTACGTCGAGAGGAAAAGCAGGTAGCATAAATACTTTAGTTGTATAATGCCGCCTACATGAGCATCGCAACAAAGATTTCGGACATAGCAGTTGAGTGACTCGGGACGAGTCACATGTGAGTGTTGGGGGCTTGTTGGGCATGATCCAACTTGGTACAATTTTGGTCAAGGACTCCACCTTTGTAGGACCGGAATGTGCGGTACTGCAAATTTATATCTACCGCGCGATGTTCTTGGGGCTTCGGGGTGGGTCGAAGCCTCTCATTTTGTAATAGGTATTGGGGTTTATTTGATTTTTTTGTCAAGCATATGGTATGTGGACAATGGTTTTATATCTATGTAATTCATATAAATAAATGTAATGTTTTGTCAAAGGGAGAGGAGGATAGATATTGAGGAGCACAAGTCATTGGATCTTTTGTTCTGGGTTTTGGGACTTAATGAAAGTCTCTACAGGTGAGTGTGCAAAGGCCTTGGAAGAATATGTAGCTTAGTGGGCAGACCACCTGCAACTATGTGCGCAGTTCAGGAAGTTGTATGTACTAAAAAGATTCATCTTAATAAAGAAGAATAAGTTTTGGACAATATTATGTATTTATGTGTATTGTTATGTTTTCTTTCTATATGTGGATGTGAAGTACCGATTGCTAGTAAATGTTATGATAACACAAATTATATTGTTCTATGATAAACCTATGTTAAAATGAATGTGATGAAGCAAGTAGTTAAGTTATTTAGCGCAATAGTGATATGTATGCCAGAAGACTAAGTAAAATACAAAAAAGTGAAGTAAAATCCACCTCACGTTGTCCCTCAAGGCTGCAGAAACCTGGTTTTGCAAGTACCCATAGCCATCTCGGGTGAGATTGCAATCTACTTATAGGTCGTTGTCGAAAGGGCCGGTATCTGAGAGTTTTCTTGGTGCGAAGTACAAGCCGAACCTAGGTCAAGCCCAATAGAGCCAACAATGCAGAACACTTAACAATAGTTTTGAAATTTCTATGAGAGCATCATTTATATGAAAAACTTAGTAAATGTAGTTTCTTTTAGTCATAGGTACATTATTTGGGGCACATGCCTTCCAAGGGAGGAATAGCAGTGGATCTAGAAAAGATCAAAGTTATCATGGAATGGGAAACTCCTAGGAATGTGGATGAGGTTAGATCATTTATGGGATTAGCAGGTTACTACAGGTGGTTCATCAAGAAGGAAAGAAATTTGAACGAACAGAGGAATGTGAAACTATTTTTGAGCAGTTGAATCACTTGCTTACAAATTCTCTGGTATTGAAGATTGCAGATCCATACAAATAATTTGTGGTATGTACAAATGCTTACAAGAGAGGGCCTGGTGGAGTCCTGATGCAGTAAGGACAGGTAGTATTCTATGAGTCAAGGACATTGAATGAGAATGAGAAAAAATATGTGACACAATCTTGAGTTTCCAACGATCATCCATGCATTGAATGTATGTGGAGACATTATCTTATTGGAAGGAGGTTCATCTTGATGAGTGATCACAACAGATTGAGATACTTATTTGATCAACCAAATCTGGATGTCATGCAAGCTACCTGGTTGGCTATGATCATTGAGTTTGAATTCGAGATTAGGTACATTAAGTGTAAAGAGAACAACGTTGTAGATTCTCTTCATAGAAGAGTGCAAGAAAATCACATAGCAGCTATGAGTTCATATGGAACAAATTTCCGGGATCATATCTTGTAGACGAGATAGTAGGATGATAAGTACTAACAACTTAAGCACACATTACAATAGCATGGTACAGGTGAACAGAATATGGACTATCATCTCACGAAATATGGTTTCGTCATATTCAGATACAAGATCTATGTGTCGGACAACTATGAGCTCAAGAAGCTTATATTGAGAGAAATTCATGTTAATCCATATTTAGGTCACCTAGGATATCATAAGAGATTGATAGTGGTTAAGGAGTTCTACCATTGGTTGAATTTGAAGAGATAGGTGGCAGAGTTTGTTGGATTGTCAATAGGTAAAAGCAGAGTGTAAGCATGTAGGGGGTTTATTGCAAGCGTTTCCTATTCCAAAGTGGAAATGGGAGGTCATTTCCATGGATTCCATTACAGGTTTGTCGAGGATATATATATACAAGATGATTCTATCACGGTTTTGGTGGACATGTTGACAAAGGTAATGCACTTCATTCCAGTGAAGTCTATGAATCCAGCTAGTGAGGTATCATAGGTCTTCATTAGGGAGATAGTGAGTTTGCATGGTATTCCTAGGAATATTTTGATAGACAGGGATGCCAAGTTCATTTCCAGGTTTTCGAAAGAGATATTTTCAGGTTTTGGGTCAAAGTTGGCCTTCAGTACAAATTATCACCTATAGCCAAATGGACAAACAAAGAGGGTCAACAAGATTCTTGACTACTTGTTCAGAATGTATGTTATGTGTTATCACAAAATTAGACCTGATCGGCTGCCAATCAAGTTAATTTCATGTAACTATTTCAGACCAATCTTTTGGCTTAGGCTTAGCCTCCTCAACCTGAGAGGGCTCTCTCAAGGGTTTATGATTTTTGATAAATATGCAGATGGCTAACTCTATATGGGATAAAAACAGATAGATGATATAAATTGCTTTTAAATCACATTAGCAAGTGTACATTGGGCTTATGGAGTCATAATAGCTTCAACAAAACCAAGACAATCTAGCTAGCATGAAATTCAAGGCATATCAGAGTTCAGGTCAAGGAATACACATGTAGAATAGTGAAACACACAGTCAGTTTGTCTATGTAGGAAGTCAGAGCATCATTGATGAATTCTGAGTAACATAAGAAAACACCACTGCAATAGAATATTGAAAATATGCCCATCAGAACAAGAACATACAAGAACTCCTTATGAATCTTGAGTTGTCTAAGTAGAAATTTTGTATTAAGCAGAAAACAGTCACTTACAATAAAACACTTTATTTTTGCTAACAAATGTCCAACCCTTTCTATTGCTACTTCTTGATATTTTATAGATCATTTACATCATGAGATAAGCTTCTCCACAACTAGATACATTGAATTCCCATGCTTTGACACCTATTCTAACTATAAAACATGGTATTTATTACAAACACAACTGTAAAACTAACATAGAGTCCTATTACAAATTGAATTAGAACTCCTTTGATTCTACTCAAAATAGATTTATCTAAACTTAATCACATAATTTTCCACCTATATTTCCATTAATTAGAATCCTGATGATGAGTTCCAACTTGTTATAACCATAATGTTGATGATGTTGATCCCCTGCAATCTAGGAAACCGCTCCCCTGTTTTTAGGCTTAGGATCCATTTAGTTTCTTGAGATATTCTGACCACATATAACTAATAACTTCGAGGCTAATTGATGTTAGGTGTTGGGGTTCCCATGTTTTGGCCAGATTGGTAAGACCAAAAGCTGAGACAACATCAGAACCACTTTGGGGCCCTAGGATCTAGCCCTCCTGGACCCGGAGAGGGATCTCTCCAAATAGAGCAAAGAATGATATATCTTTGAAGCTCGAATTGAGATGTTAGGCTAGTTATGAAGCACAGAGGGGAGTTTTGAATAATTTGGTTGAAGGGTTGCTGGGTTGGTCACGAGATCATGGACTGAGAAAGCAGTGGGAGGAAAGGAACAAAACATCAGGCTATTTCAGCAGAGAATGGGCCAAGACCGTGCCATCCATTGGGCTATGGAGTCATAAGAGGGAATTACTTGCATCCACTAGCCAAGGCTTCCAAAGGGCAAGTCATCTATACTAAAGGATCTTTTTAGATAGACGATGGGATGGAACATTAAGGAGGAAAGTGAAAGAAGGAAAGCAACCAATTTTCTGTCTATAGATCAGGTCAGAGGTCATTTAACTCCAGACCTGCTTGGACATACTCAAAGGCAGCTCTCAAAGAGACAACGGGGCTGCTTATAGATCAGACCAGAGGTCATTTAACTCCGGGTCTGCTTTAGCAACTCCAAGGGAAAAAACAGAGATAGATTTGACAAAGAAACATCTAAGAAGCAAACCCCCAAGTTCATACATCAGCTAGCAGGCAATAACATCCGCTGCATTGGTTAAACCCATGAATTTACTCTTAGATAACACATTTAAGCAGAAAACATAAAGATAGGGAGAGCAGACAGCATAGGGCACCTAACAAGGGTGAATCCTATACCATTATTCTGATGCCTACCAGAAGAACATGAAACAATGTGAAAATGTAATAAACAGAGTAAGAAAACATCACCAATAGCAATAGACCAGGATCCTATGAAATGTGCTTTGATTAATAGATGCAAAACCAGTCATGTACAATATGGCTCAATGGCTAATACAGTCCCAACTTCTCCTCCCAGCCTATTACATACAACTACTCTGCTACTCTCTCCCAAGACTGTTCTAACAGTCGGAATGAATCCCTCTAACAGCAGATGCCCAGCAAGGCAACAACAACCTTTACATTATGTTCTCAGGGATTTTATAGGAGAAGAGGAAGACACAGAAGTAGATAAACAAATAAATGAGACTCATTAAGACAGTAAGGCAGAAGTGTTCACGCCCATACTGCTTAATGGCTTTCTGCAGCGCTGTGGGTACTCTGTAATCTAGTTCGGAGATCTCTGTCAGGTCGAAATCGACCTCTGATATTTCTTTGGGATCCTTTCTGGTGCTTGGAGCTCTGTGCTAGCCTTTTGAATAAATGAACTGGGTGAAAGATCTGCGAGGCTCTCCATACCTCAATAACTGCTAACCAACAGTCTTTATGAAGCTCTGTCAGGGCAATTAATCGTTCCAGGGCTCGAGGGGGCATGGAGATTTCTTTGTAGGCGGGTGACCTTCTGGAGAAGAGTACTTCTGCTGATATTTAAACACAAATAAGACTCTTTGCGTGCTTAAGTCTTCAAAATGCGCTTGAATCCTTTGAATGTGGGATTAGACTTTAATTATATCAATAATGTGCATTAATCCCTTTGAATCTCTTCTGCCGACTTGCTGGCGATGCCGAAAATACCTCTCTGTGCTAATCCGCACAGTGGAAAGAGACTGTAAAACCGGGCGGTGGTGGTGGAGGAGATGCTACGGAGGCGACGGAATGGTGGCGGATAGTGGAGAACCAATGGAAAGAACACAAAGCGTCTTAACAGTGTAAAAACCCAACGACTAACTTTGGGCGAATAACAAAGAAAACCACCAACAAACAAGGGAGCGGAGCCTTGGAAGTGGGACCCGGCAGAGGCGGAGGGCGATTAAACCTGAGCCGTGGATTTTCATGGGAAACAGATAGTGGGGATCTAATCGCACCATCGCAATCGGAGGTCGGAACGATCGTCAATCACAACACATATTCAAAAAGTTCCGATTGCGATTAGAGGGGTGGTGCGATTAAGCAATAACCGTCAGATCATGAAACAGATGGACGAACAAGATTGAATCGGGAGACGGAGGAAAGGCCTGCAATCAGCGATCGAAAGGAAAGAAGCGATTGAGCGCTGGCCGTCGATCTGGAGGAGGAACGGACGGCGGAGATGAAATCGGCAGGGCAGCGCGATCGGGAGAGGACTTGTGATCGGGAGTTGCAATGACCGTCGGATCTGCGAGAGGATGGACGGCGGAGATTTAATCGGAAGATGGAGGGGAGAGCATGCGATTGCGATCGGAGGTCGGGATGCGATTGAGCGCTGACCGTCGATCTGGGGGAGGAATGGACGGCGGAGATTAAATCGGGGGATCGCAATCGAAGCTGTTCCAATGTGACTTGCGATTGCGATCGGAAGGGGGGTTGCGATTGAGCGATAGTCGTAGGATCGCGGGACAGATCAACGGTGGGGGGAGAAATCGGGAAGCAGGAGCGATTAAGCACTGGCCGTTAGATCAGCGGGACAGATCAACGCTGGAGAAGTGGATCGGGGGGGGGGGGGCAGTGCGATTAAGTGCTGGACGTCGGATCACGGGGCAGATCAACGGCCAGGATGAGCTCGGAGGATCGCAATCGGGGAATCGAAGGACAGGGCTGCGATTAATCGGAGGGCACGATGTGAATGTTGCGATTGTGATTGAGTGGGGGGCTGCGATTAGCGCTCAGCTGTTAGATCTTGTGACAGATCGACGGTTCACATCACGTCACGAGACTTTGCGTGATAAAACGATCGCATCGGGGATTTTCACTAATGCAAAGGAATTGCACCCGCCCGATGCTCCGATTGCGATTAGCGCTTGGGACTTAAGCGCTTGGTCCCAGCGCGCAGGCATGTGTGGGAAGTGGTTTGAAAGGGGCTAGCGGGAAGGGGCTTAGGCCTATAATAAGGTCGGGAAGTGGGTTCTTTGCCCATTTTGATGGATTTTAGGGCTGGGGAAGGGGAACGATAGAGAAATAAAGGGGGAAGAAGGGAAAACAAAGGGTAGGGGGAGAAATTAAAGGGGATTTTGGGGGGATTTGAAGGGTAAGAAGGGAAATAGAAGGGGAAAACAAGGGGGATGAAAAGGGGCCAATTGGGGGAAATAAGAGGGAAAAGGAAGGCCTTAGGGCATTTCTTCACATGACAGAGAGGCTTTAAAAGGGAAATCAGCAGAGGGGATTTGATCAAGGGATAAAAGGCACATAGAGGCTTCAAGGAGACTGTGTCTTCAGTGGAGATGCATTCCTTGAAGGCTCAAAAACAATTTAGCCCCCTATTTGATTGTCAAAAATTTCATAGGGGGGCTAACAGTGGCTCCACATGGAGATGGCTTCTTCTTGAAGGAGCCAAGAAACCAGAAAATGATCACTTGGGGTAGGCCAGATGCCTGCTGATTGAACCATCCTTTTCTTACTTTGATCAGCTGCCACAAACTGTGAAGACAACATATCAGCAGTACAATTCTTCCAAACAACTACCTACCCACACTATAGTCCTAACATTTTTTCTTCTTGGGTGCATTTGGACTTGCAGACCCTTTACATCATTAACTTTTACAAACAGGAAAAAATAAAACTATTCTACTTCTACCCTTATTACTCCATGAGACCAGATTAGAATGTTGGTCTCATATGTTTCTCTACCTACACTACTACCTGCTAGGATTAGACTGTCTAGCAGGTTTCTTCTCTACATTCTAAGACAGAAAATGAAACAACTGACCTACTTGCTCATAGGCTGAGCTTTATTGAGCTTTTCCTACCTACCCTAATCTAACTGAAAAACTTTGATGGTTTAGGTGATGCAGTAATGCCAATGCAGCCAGTCAAGTAATAGCAAAAAAGGATATGAGCACTGACTGCCTGTCAGAGATAACCACAGGATGCTCTGCATGTGGTCCTTCAAAACTGAAGTCACCATCAGTGGTGACCAATTCTGATGTATTTGGCTCTTGCAAAAGATTGATGCTTGTGGAACTGAGCCAATCAGGGCCTCCATGTAGTCTGCCACAGGGTCAACAAACTCATGATGTAAACTTTTTCCTTTAAAGCCTACCATGACTGATAGGCAGTCTGCATCCTGGGAAGCTTCAATCACTGCATCTGTAGTGAGGCCTTTGTAATCACACTCCTCCTCTTCTTGGTTGGGAGTATTTGGCATATGGGCATCAACCAGGAATACCTCCTCTTCCTCTGGATCAAGGCCAAGACGCCTACGGGGAAAGAGATCTCGCTCATCTTCAATGCAGCTTGAGCTAGAGGGCTCATTATATTCAACGGTGCTGTCCTCTAGTACCACAGGTCGGTTCTGCTGCAACGGGCTAAACTCTGTGAAAAAATAAACATATTCTTGAGCGGGGGCTTCTTTGATTACCTTAATCCATTCGGGAGAAAGCTCTGGATATTTGTTCCGCTCAAGACTTCCCTCATCTCTTTTCTCCTCGTCCTCTGCGTTGAAGAGCTGCTGGCCTCTATCCACTTGGCAAGTATAACTGATGTTTGGATATAAAGCAGATAGAAGATTCAATGAATCTTCGTCTGCTATCATGCTTTCAACACTTTCTCCATCAGTATCATAGATGGTCGGCATTAGCTCATTATTTTCTTGAAGTTGATGGTCGTAGTCTTCCTCCCATGAGGCTTCTGATGATGGCCGTGCAAGCTCAGTTTCCCTTTGGAAAAACTCATCGTCAGACATATCCACATAAGAGAAATCATAATTGTAAGTATTGTCACCCATCAAATATTCAGGACTCTCAGCAATTCTTTCTTCAAAATACTCTGCAAGTTCATTTTCTGATTCAAGCTCTGGTTCATCATACATGCTTGGCGTGCGACTTCTGTCTTGCAGAGATCTGATTTGTCTTTCTCGAGGACGAGGGGCAGGTCTTTCCCAATCACCCCCTCTGGTTTCAGCCTCATATTCTGGCTCTTTTACATTTAGCAAGGAGTAGGCAGTCTCTATCAGTCTTTCCAGCTTGTTCTCTAAAGAGATCTGTGCTATTTGCTCTGCTCGGTCCTTCCTCGCAGCTCTTAATCTTTCCTCCCTGCACTTTACGTTGTACTCGACAGTGATCGCTATATTCTGCATTTCCTCCAGGCTCGAAGGCTCTTTTTGCCTTATATGGAATTCCACCTCTGGGTCAAAAGAACTTGGATAGTGCAACAGAGCCCATCCCAAAGGTGGTTTTATATCAGAAGGCATTGCATCATATACCTTATTGAACCTGGCTGAAAAATTTTGTACTGTCTCCCTTGGCTGCCTTTTTAAATTCTGATATTCTTTCAGGATGAGGAGAGCATTCTTCGGGGTCGCCCATTTATCTAGGAAAACTTGAGAAAAATGATGAAAGCTGAAAATGTTTGCTTCTAGAAGGCCTTTGAGCCAGCTCTTAACATTTCCTTGTAATGACAGGGAAAACATTCTAATGCACACATCGTCTTCTTCTATCTCATACAGCTCAAGTAAATCCTCCAGATTTTGAACATGTTCTTCAGCAGTGGACCCTTTATTTTCCCCATCAAAATGAGGCAGCTGGTTTATTAATTATGTAGGCAGGGGTTGGAAGAAGAGAGGTAAAACCAGAGGCTTATATCTTTCTATGACCTTTGTAGGTGTGGGTGATGTAACAATAGGCTCATGGCTGCTTGAAGCTTCTTGAAGAGTGGGAGATACAACATGAGCTTCTTGTTCCACCAGGTTTTTCACAGGAGTATAGGTCTACTCACGGTCTGAAGACTGAGGCTTGAGATCTTTCCCATACTCATCATGGGTTTCATCTTTGTACACTTGATTAGGCTTAAAGTAGGACAGAACATAGTGGTAGACAAAAACAATGAATTCTTTAAACCAGATCCAACCCGTATGTTCTACCCTTCTATGAGGTCTGGCCATCTTTCGGGTTTTTCCTCCAGTGGAGTCTTCTAGGATTATGGAGTGTGGAGTCGCCAGGTGGATGATTATGACTGTTTGGAGCTGGATGCTGTCCACCATCAACAATGAAAATCCAATCTATAGACAAAGCAGTTCTGTCCCCAGTGGAGTCGCCATTATGTTGGGGTTCCCATGTTTTGGCCAGATTGGCAAGACCAAAAGATGAGGCAACATCAGAACCACTTTGGGGCCCTAGGATCTAGCCCTCCTGGACCCGGAGAGGGATCTCTCCAAATAGAGCAAAGAACGATATATCTTTGAAGCTCGAATTGAGATGTTAGGCTAATTATGAAGCACAGAGGGGGGTTTTGAATAATTTGGTTGAAGGGTTGCTGGGTTGGTCACAAGATCATGGACTGAGAAAGCAGTGGGAGGAAAGGAACAAAACAGCAGGCTGTTTCAGCAGAGAGAATGGGCCAAGACCGTGCCATCCATTGGGCTATGGAGTCATGAGAGGGAATTACTTGCATCCACTAGCCAAGGCTTCCAAAGGGAAAGTCATCTATACTAAAGGATCTTTTTAGATAGATGATGGGATGGAACATTAAGGAGGAAAGTGAAAGAAGGATAGCAACCAATTTTCTGTCTATAGATCAGGTCAGAGGTCATTTAACTCCAGACCTGCTTGGACATACTCAAAGACTGCTCTCAGAGAGACAAAGGGGCAGCTTATAGATCAGACCAGAGGTCATTTAACTCCAGATCTGCTTTAGCAACTCCAAGGGAAAAAACAGAGATAGATTTGACAAAGAAGCATCCAAGTGGCAAACCCCCAAGTTCATACATCAGCCAGCAGGCAATAACATCCATTGCACTGGTTAAACCCATGAATTTACTCTTGGATAACACATTTTAGCAGAAAAAATTGATGGCAAGGAGAGCAGACAACATAGGGCACCTAACAAGGGTGAATCCTATACCATTATTATGATGCAAGCCCAGAAGAACATGAAACAATATGAAAGTGTAATAACAGAGTAAGAAACACATCACCAATAGTAATAGACCAGGATCCTGTGAAATGTGCTTTGATTAATTGATGCAAAACCAGTCATGTACAATAAGGCTCAATGGCTGTTACAGTCCAGAATTTCTCCTCCCAGCCTATTACATGCAAACTACTCTGCTACTCTCTCCCAAGACTGTTCTAACAGTCGGAATGAATCCCTCTAACAGCAGATGCCCAGCAAGGCAACAACAACCTTTACAATTCGTTCTCAGGTATTTTATAGGAGAAGAGGAAGACACAGAAGTAGATAAACAAATAAATTAGACTCATTAAGACAGTAAGGCGGAAGTTTTCACGCCCATACTGCTTAATGGCTTTCTGCAGCGCTATGGGTACTCTGTAATTTGGTTCGAAGATCTCTGTCAGGTTGAAATCGACCTCTGATATTTCTTTGGGATCCTTTCTGGTGCTTGGAACTCTGTGCTAGCCTTTTGAATAAATGAACTGGGTGAAAGATCTGCGAGGCTCTCCATACCTCAATAACTGCTGACCAACAGTCTTTAATGAAGCTCTGTCAGGGCAATTAATCGTTCCAGGGCTCGAGGGGGCATGGAGATTTCTTTGTAGGCGGGTGACCTTCTGGAGAAGAGTACTTCTGCTGATATTTAAACACAGATAAGACTCTTTGCGTGCTTAAGTCTTCAAACTGTGCTTGAATCCTTTGAATGCGGGATTAGATGTTAATTATATCAATAATGTGCATTAATCCCTTTGAATCTCTTCTGCCGACTCGCTGGCGATGCCGAAAATACCTCTCTGTGCTAATCCGCACAGTGGAAAGAGACTATAAAACCGGGTGGTGGTGGTGGAAGAGATGCTGCGGAGGCGGCGGAATGGTGGCGGATAGTGGAGAACCAATGGAAAGAACACAAAGCGGCTTAACAGTGTAAAAACCCAACGACTAACTTTGGGCGAATAACAAAGAAAACCACCAACAAACAAGGGAGCGGAGCCTTGGAAGTGGGACCCGCCGAGGCCCCGCGCGGTAAGCTTTGGCCCGTGGCTTTGCATAAGAGGCTTCGGACGGTGGGGATCTAATCGCACCATGTATTCAGTGGGTTTTCAAAGTCGTCGATACAGCACATATTCAAAGGATTTCGATTGGGTGGGGAGTGGTGCGATTAGCGTCTTGTCGAGATCATGAAAGCTTGAGGTAGCGGGCGGGGTGAATGGGAAGCGGAGGAAAGGCCTACGATCGGCGATCGGAAGCAAAAGCGGTGAGGCGCGTCATTCTGGAGGAGGAACGGGCAGCGGAGATAAGCTCAGCGGGGCGCAGCGCGGTAGGAGAAGGGCTGTGAATGTTGTTGCAATGACCGTCGGATCTGCGAGAGGATGGACGGCGGAGATTTAATCGGAAGACGGAGGGGAGAGCATGCGATTGCGATCGGAGGTCGGGATGCGATTGAGCGCTGACCGTCGATCTGGGGGAGGAATGGACGGCGGAGATTAAATCGGGGGATCGCAATCGGAGCTGTTCCAATGTGACTTGCGATTGCGATCGAAAGGGGGGTTGCGATTGAGCGATAGCTGTAGGATCGCGGGACAGATCAACAGTGGGGGGAGCAATCGGGAAGCAGGAGCGATTAAGCGCTGGCCGTTAGATCGGCGAGACAGATCAACGGTGGAGAAGTGGATCGGGGGGGGAAGTGCGATTAAGCGTTGGCCGTCAGATCGCGGGGCAGATCAACGGCCAGGATGAGCTCGGAGGATCGCAATCGGGGAATCGGAGGACAGGGCTGCGATTAATCGGAGGGCACGATGTGAATGTTGCGATTGCGATTGAGCGGGGGGCTGCGATTAGCGCTCAACCGTTAGATCTTGTGACAGATCGACGGTTCACATCACGTCGCAAGACTTTGAGTGATAAAACGATCGCATCGGGGATTTTCACTAATGCAAAGGAATTGCACCCGCCCGATGCTCCGATTGCGATTAGCGCTTGGGACTTAAGCGCTTGGTCCCAGCGCGCGGGCATGTGTTGGAAGTGGTTTGAAAGGGGCTAGGGGGAAGGGGCTTAGGCCTATAATAAGGTCAGGAAGTGGGTTCTTTGCCCATTTTGATGGATTTTAAGGCTGGGGAAGGGGAACGATAGAGAAATAAAGGGGGAAGAAGGGAAAACAAAGGGTAGGGGGAGAAATTAAAGGGGATTTTGGGGGGATTTGAAGGGTAAGAAGGGAAATAGAAGGGGAAAACAAGGGGGATGAAAAGGGGCCAATTGGGGGAAATAAGAGGGAAAAGGAAGGCCTAAGGGAATTTCTTCACATGACAGAGAGGCTTTAAAAGGGAAATCAGCAGAGGGGATTTGATCAAGGGATAAAAGGCACATAGAGGCTTCAAGGAGACTGTGTCTTCAGTGGAGATGCATTCCTTGAAGGCTCAAAAACAATTTAGCCCCCTATTTGCTTGTCAAAAATTTCATAGGGGGGCTAACATTAGGAACATGATTGGCATATGTACGAAGTCATCCCTTCATGCCAGTTGTGCAAAACCAATTTGAACTTCTCAAAACCATGAAAACAGACCTGCGCTACGAAAGCAGCACAGTTTCGTAGCGCGGTATTTTTACCCATTTTCCTTCAAAATTTAGCTTCCTTTCCTTCAGATTTACTTTTATATTCACTTGACATAGCTTCCTTAGAAGTTTCAAGTCAAAATACATTATCTTCCCTCCAAAATTTGACAAGGAAAGCGTGAAAAAGCTGCTACAGCAGTTTCGTAGTGCTTTTCACTGATTTTGCACTACAGGCACTACGAAACTGCTGTGTAAGCAGTTTTCAACCAGATTTTCAAAAAATTTAAAACAAAAAGGTGCCATAGCTTCAGAAAATCATTGGCTTCATCAAAACCATCAACTATTTGGACTAAAAAACATAACCTTCACAAAATTTAATTCTCATTTTCCATTTTGAGTTTTCTTTGAATTTGTCATTTTGTACCTCTGCTCTTTAGTTCATCTTGAGACTGTTTTAATTGTATCTCCAAATCCTCCACTTGGCCTCTTAGATTTTTATTACTAGCTCTCAAATGGTTGTTGATCACTCTAACAAAATTTTCTTCTTTAATGGCTGGAACTGTCCATGTAAAGAATTGTTGTGCACTGTTTGGGATCTCTGACCTAGCAACTGTTTGACCTTCCCAAACAACCTTCATCCTCTTGAATTCTATCTTTTCAATGTTGTGCTTTCTTGCCCTCTTTCTCATCATTTCCATCTCTTGATTTGCTAGCTTCAACCTTTCTTCCAGCAGTTGAAATTCTGACATGTGTTCCTTTCCCTTCACTATCTTGCTGGCTGCATGCTCCACTATAGGTGATGAGAGATCAACTACCTCTTCAAAGACTTTGGCTGCTTCAATAGTTACTTGGGTATCTTTACTGCTTTCTTGGAGTTTCTTTTCATGCCTAGTTAGAGGTTTCCTACCTTGAAAAACAAAAGTTGCATTCTCACCTTCAAATTCCAATTTCTTTGTTGATTTCATTTTTCTCTGTTTGGGTTCATCCACTTCAATGAAATCTGCCTGCACAATGGGTGATTATTCTATATAAATGGCATGAAGCATATCATCAAATTAATTTCCTTTCATCACTGGGCTATCCTCTGTCACTGAAACAACTGCTTTTTCTTTTTATGCTGCTACTTGACTTCTTGTCTTTCTCTGGATCTCCTGCTTACTGGGCACCTGTTTTTGTTTTGTTTCTTTGACCCTCTCTACTTTATGTTTTATAGGTGATGGGGTTTCTGCAGCAAGCACTGATACTTTCTTAGTTCTATCTTCAACCTGTTTCCATTGTTTCATCTTCACAAACCTCTTTGCTTTAGTAACCACTGGCTGACTGGATTCGGCTACTGGTGTTGAAGGATTCCCATTAATCTTAAAATTTCTACCTGGGGTTAGGGCTTCCATGTCAAATCCACTCATAAATAAAAAGGAAGACCAATCCCTATTTATCTTCTGAAGCTCATTTAAAACCAGTAACTTTATCAAACCATGATGAAACATAACTTTTTCACAGCCATCAGATTTAGCTTGGACTTTGTCAGCCATTTTGGCAAGACTTCTATGCAAGTAAAATGGTAAATATAATTGTTACACAGTAATTTGTCACCGTCCCTACCATTCCCCGTCCCGCACAATGGAGGACCCATTTTGTGACCTATGAACATTGTCATGCCTTGAAAACATTATCAATGCATTCCTCTAAGCATGAGCTTCATTTGCCCTTGAGACATCTCCTTGCAAAAATCATGAAAAACACCCTTTTGCATTGGCGCGGGCAGGCAGTTCAGTACTCGCGCCAATGGGGAAAATCCTGCAAAGAGGTCGCGCCAACTGGCGCTCTGTCATAGAGCAGTAGTCGCGCCACCCAATTTAGGGACTGTTTTTTAAATAAAGATGGCGGAAGTTGAGTTCCAACAAACTCACAAACCATTGCCCATCTTGAGTTGGGAGGTTTGGCTGCGGGAGTTCTATGGAGGGAAGTGGTTTTGCCACCTCCTATGGAACCTTCCTTGTTGATAGGGCCAATCCCATAATAATAGGGATCCCAACTCCCTCCTTCCCCATCTATAAAAGCCTGCTCAATCCCATGGCAAGCTAGTCTTGAAGTGCCTAAGCTTTGAATCTCCATATTTCCAAGAGCCTTTGTGTTGTAAAGAATCCTCTCTTTCCCTTAAGGCCGACTCAAGTAAGGAGACCATTGTCGAGAGACTCCGGAGAGGTTTTCCCTTTCCTTGGCGAGCTTTGCGAGACATGGACGAATGGAGACCCATCCGAAGGAGACCGCGACGTCAGAACTTGGTTGTAATCTCTCTTCGTTTATTATTTAATAGATGATTATGATTATCGTTCCACTCCGTTTTCCATCATGTTAATGCGAGTAACATCCTTTCTGACTAATGTTTAGTTACGTGTGCCGGATTTTATCCTTGTATCTGTTCGTTTCTTCCATGTGCAGGTGTTCATCTGCGGAGATCGTGGAGGGATTGTGATCTGCCGAGGCTGAGGAACGGGGATGCTTCTTCTTCAGATCATAGCGTTGGAATCCAGGTAGGCTTCTATTCCTAGTCTTTTCATTTCGTAACTAGGGACTTGCGTCATAACATTGTTTGATTGTTGCTAGACCCCTGTTGGGCTAGTAGGGATCGCCTCTGTCCGCAGAGGGGATTTACCTCCTCAACAATTTGGCGACTCCGCTGGGGAGATCGTCCGGATTTCACTGTCTCGTTTGTGTTGTCTCGCCTTGATTGTTTTATGTTTTTCCTTGCTTGATGAACCTTCTGGGTTGGGTTCTTTCACTGTTTTTGCTTCTTGGTTTGCTTAGCTTGCATTGGTCTGCTTCTGGAGTAGCTTGTTTTTAATTTTGGCTGAGAAACTCGACTGGCGCGGTTTTTAACCCGACGGTTGCGCCAATTGGCGCATGTTGCCTTTGTTTAGCCCGCGCCAATTGCTTTCTGGCGCCAGTTTCACCCTTACAGTCGCGCCACCCCTGTAAGGTTTTTGAGTTTCCTCATTTTTGAGCTCTCTGGATTTGGTCAGTGTTTTTCTTCTTGATTTTCCGACTGCCTGAGTGTGTTGGAGTCCTGTTTGACTAGGAATTCACCTTTGTCCTTTGGTTGTTTGCTTTTATCTACCGATTTCACGTTTTAAGCCCTAGGGCATCTAGTGGCTTAGTGTATCGAGCCCTCCTTGGGAGTTTTGGTGTTTTGATCGTCCTGTCAACTATCTGATTGATTCTCCGCATCCTCTAAGTAGTTTTCCATTTTTTTGTTGCGATTTTTGGGTGATTGTTCATTCCTTCATTCGAAATTCGTTTGGTCTTGCCTTGGACCTAGATCACATGGTCCATTGGAAGCTTTCGAGTCTTTTCTTTGTTTTGAGAGACTTTGGTCGATTTGGGGATCTGATTGCTTGTGTTGTTGAGTGAAATTTTCTTGTTTCGCTCTCTTGAAAATCGTTTCTCAAGTTGCTCCGTTTGTTTTCAAGTTTGTTTAGTGCATATTAGCTATTAAACATTGAAAATCAAAAAAAAAAAAATCTCTTTTGCTTTTGTTAATTAGTGCAAATTGTGATCTTTTCCATATCACTAGTGATTAGTGTTTTGAAAGAAAAGTTTTCAATTTCATTAGTTGCATTAGAGATCTCATTGCTTGTCTTCCGTTCATTTCGTTTGTGTAAAAGCTCTCAACTCTTCTCTAACTAGTTTTCATCGAACGAAATGTTGCACTGTGGCATATAGCTTTGCATTTAGGAGTCTTTCGAGACACTACATACGATAGGGCTTGAAAATTGAAACTTAATTGAAGATCAACTGTAAAATTTATTCAATTAACCTAAGGCAGCATTGGAACTTAACGAAACATTTTTAGAAGGTCTAGGCTAGAGACGTGTTCCGGCGTCGTTAAACCTAGCAGCTGTCGCTTGCCTTTTGGCTTTAGACAGCGCTAGTATGGACTTGTGCTCCCCGTACCGTCGCGTATATAAAGGGAGACCCCTCTAGGTTTTCAATCCTTTATCCACAGGAAGCCGAGTCTGCCGCCCTATACCCATGATACACTGAACACAGCATTCGGGGAGACTACCTGCACGTACGGAAAGTCCTTGGTCGATTTCTGTTTCATTTTTGAAACCAAGGTGTATATTGCAGTTCACGGATATTTGGTACACCCTTTGTGCCTAGTTTTTCCTGAGCAGTCATTTGGTCTTTTCTGACTCCCTAAACTTGAAAAGACCGTCAAGCGCTTGTCCTTTCACGCTTGTGTCAACTCTGAAAGAGATAGAGTCATCTTTTTATCGTTTCTCGACTCTTAAAACATGAAACAGTAGAATTTCTTACTTTCCAATGTGGTAAAATTAATCGCCCATGATTACACACCCGTTTATACATTGCTTGTTGACCGTTTGATCGTGTGTCTTAACTCGTTTTCAACCCGTGTGTGTGTTTGCTCTTTTTCTCTAGTCTTTTTCCACAGTGGCGGAACCTTTGGTTTCGTCTACTGGTAGTCCTTACACGGACGATTCTTCAGAAGCTTCTCAATCTTCTGTTGAACCACAGCAGGCCGTTGTTTCCGAGTTTCCTGACGGGGGACCGGTTCTCGCCGAGAAACCCTTTGGAGGACCAGTTGAGTTCAATTGGCCCTTTTCGGACCCTGTGTCTGAATTGAGATTAGGAGCTGATTTCCTTTCTCTTACATCGGGTTCACCGTTTGTTGCTGCTGTTTTTCCTCCTAGTCCTCGCCGTCTTCTACGTGATTTAACGGCAGGATCAACCATGAGTGATTCTGGTGAGGAAATTCCTGGTGAAGACTATCAGCGCATCCCGCGTAGATTTTTTAAGGGAGATGACTCTGAGCTGGCTACCATGTCGTCAGCCAGTCCTTCTTTACCACAGGGATACAGATCTCTGGGGTAGATCATTTCAGCTGCAGCCTCTATGGGAATATCATCTCCTGCTTCGAGGCCAGCTGTCACTACACCCGGGGTGTCCCCTTCGACGCCCGTCACTTCTGTTCCCGTTCGGCCCACTATTTGTGTGGCTGCCTCTTCTTCTGTTGTCTCAGCATCTGCTACCAGGGCTGGGCCAACTCCTGAAGATGTTTATCTAGCTACTGCTATACCGGAGAATATCTCTCCGGAGGAGTATCGGTTGTCTTTACAACAGCCGAACGCCGAAGCTGGACCGTTTCCCCAAGATCCTTACCGATCTTTCTTTTCGCACTATGCACAGGATGGTACTCCCGTGTATGCTTTCCCAGGTCAGTATGACGAGCACGGGGAGGTTTTGCGCCTTCCCGCTCCTGAGGCTTATTTATATGCTCAAGGCTTGCCATACAACCAGGCTTATAACCCGCAGGGGCAGCCCTTCCAAGGCCAACCTGCGGGCCAACCTGGCTATCTGTATGACCCACAGGGACAGCCCATCCAAGGCTACCCTGCGGGCCAGCAAGGGCCATTATACAATCCGCAAGGACCATATTATAGCCCTTCTGGTCAACCTGCGCAGCCTCAGCCGGGGTATCAACCGGGACCAGCCTATGGTCCCTGGGGGGCAAATCCAGCCTTCTTTACCAATGCAACCGCAGTATCCTGTTGTTTCTAACATTGCATATCAGCCAGGACCATCCTATGGTTTTGCTTCAGGTCAGACTGGTTTCCAGCAAGCACCTGGTCCTGTTCCACCACCAGGCCAACCGGTTCATCTGGTACAACCTGGTGTCCCGCCTCCAGGCCAGCCGGCCCATCCGGTACAACCTAGGGCTCACTTACAACCAGGTCAACCTGCGTAACCGGCGCCGCCTGTTTATCCGGGCCAGCCTGGTCATTCAGGCTAGCCCTCTCAGTCGGGTCAACCTGTTCATTCAGGGCAGCCCTCTCATTCCGTTCACTCTGCTCAACAGCCTGTTCATTCAATGCCGCAACCAAATCAACAGCTACGCCCTACGTACCAGGCTCCGCAAGGTTCCACTTTTCAGCAGCCTACTCATCCTCAGAGTGGTTATTATCCTCATGGTCAGTCTCAACCGAACTATAACCACCCCAGAGGCTCTCAGTATTATCCTCCTCCACCCGGTTCTACCTACGCTCAGCAGCCAAATCCAAACGCTGCTTATACAGGGCAGACGCCTAATCAGGGCCCGAACCCTGGTTATCAAGCCCCGCACTATGGTTACCAGCAGCCAAATCAGTCTGGTTATACGAACTATGCCCCCTACGGTCAGAATCCTGCGGGACAGAACCCGTGGGGGCAGGGATATTCACAACCATCGTGGAGCATGGGTACCGGACCTCATCCTGGGACTGGCATGGCAGTTAACCCTCCATTGTCGTTCCTGGCTACCTTGGAACTGCCGGACATTTCAAAGTTGACCAATGATCCGATTTCACATAATCCATATTGGCCTCCAGTTCCCACCAAGATACCAGGTGATTGTCCCAAGTTTGAGGGCAAAGCTGGCAAAGACCCCCAGGCGCATGTGATGACGTATCACCTCTGGTGTTCGTCTAACTCTTGGGTCGACGATTCGATCCGTTTGCGTCTTTTCCAGCGTACTTTAACAGGAGCTGCTGCTAAGTGGTACATAGAGCTACCCCGTGGTATTTTTCAGGATTTCAACTCGTTAGCTATGGCTTTCCTCACGCACTTCCAGTTACCGGTCCGGTATGAGGCCGGGACGCACCTCCTGACTTCTCTGAAGCAGGACAAGGCCACTCACATCTCGGATCACATTCATGAGTGGCGGCGCCGTCGTCGACTGATCAAGTTTCACATACCTGATCAGATTTTGACTCACTGGTTCACCACCTCCTTTGTGAATAAAATCGCTCAGGATATCGCGATGGGAGCGTGTGTGACGGAGGAAAAAGCTATCGCGTGTGCCCAGTACCTGGATCTTATCTATTCACAGTCTGGCACGCTTTATGACATCTTGACTGATGCTCCACGGCCCAGAACCACAAAGGCTCCGCCTACCCCTGCGGTGGATGGTGTCATTGGTTCCGTCTCTCAAAATTCGAAGAGGTCTTCGAATGGGAAGCAGAAGGCTAATTCTTCCAACAATACCTCTGCTAATCCCACCTCATCCGATTCTGGTAAAACCGCGGAGGTGAACACCGTCCAGGCCAATCCTGCGGACAAATCCTCCAAGGGGAAGAAGAAGGGAAAAGGCAAATCAAAATCTGATGTCCCGAAACCGGAATCTAAATCTCGAACTAAGGATGGCTCCCAACGTAAGCCGAAATTCCCTTGCCTCATCTGTGAAGGTGACCATTACACTAAGGATTGTCCACGATGGTTCGAAGTTAGTCAACTTCTTAAAGGCTCTAAAGGGACTTCGGTTGTTTTAAAAGAGCCATTTCCATCTCAGCAGACCCAGATGGTCGAACAGGCGTCACCATCTTCACCGTTTGGGTTACAAGTTTTCATGATGAAGACTAATGCACCTATCACTATCGCTACGCGGTCAAAGGATTACAATGAATCGCGGCAGGCACCCGAGAAGGCAGTTGCGGATGGGCCGCCTTCCCCACCTGCCTCCGGTCCATTGGAAATCGAGAAGCCGGCTCCCGAACCCGTTGTGAAACCACCTCCCAAGGGTGTTCTTCGAAGATCCTCTTATAATCCAAATGCTAGTGCCGCCCAACATTATAGTATTGTTGAGGATCTGGCACAGGCGCCATGTGCTATGTCTACACTTGAGGTTCTTCAAAGTTTTCCTTCACAACGGAAGGCTTTACTGTCTGCAATCGGTGGTATTGATCCCGCCGACTCGAGCCTTCTCACCTTCGATCTGGAGAATTTTACTCCCCGGCTTCCACATCAAATCGCTTTGGTCATTCAAGTCGGGATTAACGGTCTGAACATTCATAGGGCCGTCGTAGATGAAGGTGCATCTACCTGCGTTATGTCCTCCGCTTGCTGGAAGGCCATCGGCTCTCCAGCCTTGTCGTCATCTCCCAATGCCCTCGAGGCATTTGATGGTCGGGAATCTAAACCCCTGGGCGTTCTCGAGAGTCTTGCGATCACATTACAGGGAAAAACTGTCAACGTAGAAGTAGAGGTGGTTGACGCTAAACTCAACTACAATATACTTCTTGGCCGCAGCTGGACCCATGCCATGCTCTGCGCGCCGTCTACCGTCTTTCGATTCATTAAGTTCCCTCACGAGGGCAAGATTGTCACGGTGGATCAGTTGTCATTTTTCACCTCTAGCTCTGAGAACAACGTGCCATACGTGGATCAAATTCCGAATCCCCAAGACAGTGTAGGACCTGGTCTTTTCAAAGACCCAGTTTTCATGGGTATATTCCCCGCACCGCCACCCAATACCGCTCAAGTCAACATGTTGTCCAGGACTGATGACCCCTGTCTTATTCCTACACCTGAGCATGTATATGAGTTTGGAGAATCCATGCGTTTAACGCCAGTAGAGATCAGCTACTGTGATATTGTTGCCGCATCGGACCCTCCACCTCCTCAGCATGCTCCGATGAGCATGGCTCTCGACGTCTACTCACAATCCCCCTGGCTTGGTCAGGCTGATTCACCTGATCCTCTCAGAGAGACTTTTCCTTCAGATGAGGCTATCATTAAAACCATGTCTCTTGAGGAGCTGCCCTGGGGCGATGGACATCATCGCTCCTCGTTTATGCCCAGCTTGGGGGCAATGACTGATTGTCTGGAGCGCTATGCTACTCAGGTTCCTTCCCCTCCTCTTCAAACACCGATCTTAATGCACGAGGTCTTTTCGGAGGGTAATCTGAGTAACATTACTCAAACTGTTCCAATCAACATCTCTGTTAAACCGGGGATTGTTGAGAACATTCATGTGGGTGTGACTTGTTCTCCCGAGGAGATCCAAGTCTATACTGAGCTTTTCAAAGAATTCAGAGATGTTTTCGCATGGTCTTACGAGGAAATGCCGGGAATTGATCCTAGTATTGTCGTGCATGAGATTCCAACCTATCCAGGTGCGAAACCCGTGCGCCAACGCTTACGTCCCATGCATCCTCGGAAAGCCGCCGCCATCAAGGCAGAAGTTGAAAAACTTCTGAACGCGGGTTTTATTTATCCTATCCCCCTTACAGAATGGGTGTCCAATATTGTCCCTGTCGATAAAAAGCAGGGTACAATTCGAGTCTGTGTGGATTATCGCGATATCAATCGCGCCTGTCCAAAGGATAATTATCCCACTCCGTTTATCGACCATATCATCGACGAATGTGCCGGGAGTGAGATCTATTCCTTAATGGACGGTTTCTCAGGTTATAACCAAATCAATATCGCACCTGAGGATCAACATAAGACCACATTCATCTGTCCATGGGACACTTTCGCGTACAAAAAACTCCCGTTCGGCTTAAAGAACGCTGGCGCCACGTTTCAGCGTACGATGTCCTACGCTTTTCATGACATTCGCCATATCGTTCAGCCTTATCTAGACGACTTGCCAGCCCATTCGGGTAAGCGAGAGGACCATCCTGAGCATCTTCGCCAGATATTTCTTCGTTGCAGAGGCTACAATATCAGGCTCAATCCTCATAAGTGCGTCTTCTGCGTTGATTTTGGCCGTCTTTTAGGCTTTATAGTCTCGAAAGACGGAATTCGCCTTGACCCTCTAAAGGTCGAGGCCATCGTAAATCTCCCATCACCCTCCTCCCTGTGTCAGTTACAGAGTCTGCAAGGGAAAGCGAATTTTCTTAGGCGCTTTATCCCGAATTATGCCGAGGTGGCCAAGGGATTCACTCGTTTGTTAAAGCAGAACGTTCCCTTTCACTGGGACGAAATTGCTCAGGAATCCTTTGAGAAGCTGAAGACATTGCTAGTCAATTCTCCGTTGCTTCGTCCTCCGAACTACCACCGCGACCTCACTTTGTATCTAGCCGCCGCATTTAGCACCATCGCCATGGTCTTGGTGCAGGATGACGATAACGGTGATGAACATGTTGTTTATTACCTGTCTCGGAACCTTCTCGACCCGGAAACGCGTTATGCACATGTCGAGAAGTTGGCCTTAGCAGCAGTACACGCCGTACAACGCTTTTGCCATTACATCCTTTTGCGCACGATAACAGTGGTTTCAGACTGCAACCCTATGACGTATATTCTTTCTAGACAATTACTAGGGGGCAAGTACTCCAAATGGATTGTGATCCTGCAGGAGTTTGAATTGGAGTTCACCACTGCCAAGTCAACTAAATCACTGGCCTTTGTGGATTTGATATGTTCTCTCCCTACAGACTCTGTTCCCTCACACTCTGAAGACCACATACCGGACGAAACACTTTTTCTTATCAGTACTCGTGATCCTTGGTACGGTGACATCATTGTGTATCTTCAGACCACGAATTTTCGGTCTGAGTTGGATAAAACTGCCCGCCGTCGGATTCAGCACCAGTCCCAACCCTACCGTATAGTAGGAGATACCTTGTATCGCATTGGAGTAGATTCGGTGCTCCGGCGATGCCTAACCTTGGAAGAGGTTGAGAAAGTCCTAAATGACTGTCACAGTGGCGCCTGTGGCGGACATATTTCCGGGTATGCTACTGCCCAGAAGATTCTGCGGGCAGGTTATTTCTGGCCTTCCATATTCAAGGATTGTATCACTGCAGTCCGAAAATGTCATCCATGCCAGATTTTTCAGTGCAAGATGCGCGCGCCGCCGTTGCCATTGCATCCCGTTATTACTGTCGGCCCTTTTGCGAAATGGGGTGTGGATTTTATGACGTGTAACCCTCACTCGGCCGGGGGGGCATGCGTATATCATTGTCGCCGTCGACTACTTCACTAAGTGGGCCGAGGCGATGCCTACACTAGCTGCTGAAGGGAAAACGGCTGCTCAATTTATATTCAACCACGTTATTGCACGGTTCGGGGTTCCTCAAGCCATCGTCACTGATCATGGTACTCATTTCTGCGATTACATGATGGCGGAGCTGACTTCAACGTTGGGCTTGCGTCACGACAGCTCAACACCATACTACCCTCAAGCGAATGGTCAGGTTGAAGCGGTGAACAAGGTTTTGGTCACTATGCTTCAGCGAACAGTTGGGATTCATAATCCAGTTGGCATCTCCAACTGTTCTCAGCTCTCTGGGCATACCAAACATCTGCTAAGAGTGCAACCGGATTCACACCATTCCAATTGGTGTACGGACTGGAAGCTACTCTGTCGGTTGAATGCGAGATTCCTTCGCTTAAATTAGCTGTGGAGCTCTTACCGGATACTTCTCCTGAGGAATAACGTCTTCTATATCTCGAAGGATGAAACCCGTCGTCTAGCTGCTTTGACCATCGAAGCACAAAAGAAGAGGGTCAAAACTCATTTTGATCAATCTGTTTCTCCCCGTTCTTTCATTGAAGGAGACCTCGTCCTCTTGTACGATCAGGCTCATGATAAGCTTGGAGCCGGTAAACTCCAGCCTATGTGGCACGGGCCCTATATAGTAAAGCGCGTTTTGAAAAATGGGGCCTACGAGCTTATAGATTACGAAGGAGTTCCGCTGGCGCAGCCCAGAAATGGGTTGTACCTTAAAAAGTACTATGCCTGAAGTGATTTCTTGGTGTGGTGTGTGTACATAAGTGTGTGATTGTCATTTGTGTGCATAGTGTGGTGTGCTTTGTAAACATCTTTCTGCTGATCGGGTCTTCCTGGTTGTGCAGATGTCTATTCATCCATTTGTTGGTTTCGCGGATGGTGCCTCCCGCAGTACCAGGAATCTGTCTTCAGCAGCCTGGGTAATCTATGATCCTGCTGGTGAGTTGGTCAACCTGCAAGGTGTGTGTCTAGGACGTACTACGAACAACATCGCGGAATATAGTGCTGTGTTAGAATTATTAACCGAGGCGGTAAACCTTGGTATCCGTGAATTGCTTGTGTATCTAGATTCGCAACTTGTAGTGTTACAACTGAACGGACACTATTCGGTAAGAAACCCGTCCATTTTACGTCTGTATCTGCGTATTCGATTACTGGAAAGGAATTTTGACTACATTACATATCATCATATACCCAGGCATTTGAATACATTAACAGATGCAGTAGAAAATTTGGTATTAGACAGACATTTGCGCAATTTATAAATCATCATCACATGTAAAGAAAGACTCATCTAGAAATAGATAGGTATATATATAGATATCGAAATGTTTACATAGAGTGTGTCACATAAAACTCAAAAAAAATACATAATCGTCTTAGTACATCCGGAGACGCTATGTCTCTCAAAAAATAGGTGTGGTATAAATCCTAAGGACTAATCCGCATGGTGCTCATGATAGCACGTGACTGCACGCACTAGGCGCCTCAGGATTCGGTGGATCCGACTTGGAACTCCCACCATGTGGCGCTGGTATGCCATCGGTACGTCTGCTAGCCGGGCATAGTCTGGAATCCCGTGGGCAATCCCCTCGAGGTTCTGGATCAGTTCATCTCCTCCGGTGCCTTCTCCCTGAATCTCAGGGGCGAGTTGTGTCCTCCGGGAGATTGGAGACATCCCAGCTGGTCTCTCAGGTCCTACATCTGCATGCATATGTGATTGTGTTAAGACGAATGTGTATTAACAAAAAAACATATAAACATAAAATAAAAAATATGAGGTCTTACCCAACTCCTCGTCCCAGTCGTCTCCTTCTGGTAGTGGGAGGTCTGGGTCCCCGGTAAAGTCAGTTCCTTCATAGGGCCAGTCTTCCACGACAATCAGCTGGCGCCGTAACCACCTAAAAAACTCTGGCCTCCAGGACATCTGTTGGCCACCTCCAGATCTGGGCATTAATGCTGCCCAGCGAGCCATTCTTGGCTCTCGTGGTATCGGACTTCCCACTGCAGCCCCTTGGCCCTGGAAGATTGGTAAGCGTTCCAGAATGAACGATACCAAGATGGAACCATAACCGAATTGTTTCAGTTTCCCCTGTTTGCACTTTGTGAGCTGCCTTTTCATGTTGATAGTTACTTCTTCTGCCCAGTTGAACAGTAAGGGACCCATGCATTCTGAGGCCAGCAGGAGTTGGGTCTTCGTGGCCTCATGCGGAGCCTGCGACCCAGCAGCCCGCGTAATGGTATGGAGAACTACTCTCAGTGCTAGATCAGGGATAGTGTGGATATCCACCTTCTTGCTTCCTGATCCTGTTTGTGCCCCTCGGCACACCCGTGCCATTACTTCTTCCATCTTTTCCCCAGATGGTCTGCTTCCAGTTAATACAGGGATTGGACCTTTGCGGGACAATCCAGTGATGAAATAAACATCGGTGACCTCCAGTTCTAACACCTGGTCTCGTAACCTGAACACCTGTTCATGTTCGTCCCAGATACTGATTAAATACTGGAGGAGCTGTGGCTGATCTCGTAAACATGGTGTGAGGAAGAAATTTTTCAATCCACAGTTTCTAAGTGCATTCATGCAAGCTTGGCTTTGCATGGCCTGTTCATCCTCTTCTCTATGCTCTCGTTCCTTCCATTCGATTGCCATTTTGAGTGGTTATTTGCATTCACATGGTCAAAAACCCTTAGTTAGATCTTTGATGAGCTTCAAATTCCATGCAATTTGGTCTAAATGTCGAAATTTTGGGCGAATTTTTAGGTTCGGCCGCTGGCGCGGCTGTTTTGTGAACAGTCGCGCCATGTGGCGCGAGCCCTTTATACAAAAAAGCTCATTGGCGCGGGTCCGTGCCCGATACCCGCGCCAATGGGCGCAGCCCTAAAATTTTAAAAGCGGCCACACATAACTGATTTTTAAGGGAAAGTTATTAAAAAATGAATGAAAATGAAGAGAAAAAGAGCGCCTCTTACCTGTGACAAACGAGAAGCTAAATGGTCGACTGGATTTGTCGCAATCACCGTCAGAAGTTTCTGCTCCAAATGGACCACTGTTGCTTTCCACCAAGGTAAATAGTAAAAGTAATTTTATTTTTACCAATTTGACATATTTATAAATTTTTCGACATTAAATGAGTTTTAAAAGTTATTTTTATCAAATATTTGCATATGTTATGTCGAAAATGGATTTTACGCTTGCTTGGTATGTGCAGAAGCAGGTTTTTGAGACTTAAACGATGGAAACGAGTTGTATTTTATACTTTTTCGGACTCGGTAAATACACGAAAAAGTCACTTTGGAGTCATCTTTCAGCTCTTTTCTGACTCTCTAAATATGAAAATATTGCCAAGGTCCTTGTCGTTTCAATCTCGTTAAAATGGACACGAATCGACATCCACCCAGTATAAGTTTAACCCTTTTTCGGGCTGGGATGGATTGATTACGAAAAAGGAATACCCTAGCCTATCGCGACTAGGAGGTTTTCCCGGATATTGTTTTCTACCTTTTCGGATGTGGGGAACTATTTACGAAAAGGGACCTGTGGAGTTTTCTTTTCCGCTGTCTTTTCAAACTCTCTAAACATGAAAAGACGCCGAGTTCTTCCTTTGTCAGACTCGTTAAACCTTGATGACATCGGATCTAGTCGAAATGACGTTCTCCGAGTTCCTCCTTCCTAGGACTCGTTAAATGCACTAGGATGGATTCGCCCGAAGGGCGGACTTATATTGCAAGCATATGTTATCCCCTTCAAGCTTGTTATCAAAAATAATTGGGGTACTCGCCAGAAATGGTGGGGGAAAAATGGAACCATCGTCGTTGTCGTCGGCAGTATGTCGCTCTTGAACATGGCACTTGTCTGCATTCGTGTCGGGTTGGGGACATCTCATCTTGTTGCTTCACTTTGCTTCCATGGGTTTGGGTAATCTCTTTTGACCTCTCATCTGTTCACTGCCTCGTCGCCATGACCTTTGATCTGTTGATGTCAAATACTGCCAAGTCCATTGTCGTGCCGTTTATATGTTCAAGAGAAGTTGGCCTCTGCAAATATCAACCTTCCTCTGTTTCTCATACGATCTTGATTCACAACAAAAACATCATGTTCCTCTGTCTCGTGTCGATGATGTGGGAAACATTATGGCCCACCTTCAATCAAGGTCACTTCTTGTCGACTTCAACTCATTATCCAGGAAGTTGGTCTAGAGACTCCTTATGGTACCTTGGAGCCTGCATGCCTCAATGGCAGGTTCGTCGCATTCGACGTGAGGTTTACATCATTGACCTCCGATCGAGTGATTCTGCGGGTGTTCGACGTCGACTCATTTATTCGCACGCCGTAGATTGTACCTTGGTACCTTGAGGACCATTTTCATTATTGGTGGTTTCTCTAGCGTCTGTTAACAGCTTTCATCATTGGCTGGTAATCAGACGATGTTCTTGCATGTTCGACTTCAGCTCACATATTCACATGCTTGAACTTGTACTCTGTTGGGTCGAGATGGAGCGCAAGACCCTGGATTGTGTCTGTTGTAATCCAGGCTGCGATTGTGGATTATTATCATGACTCACTGATTGGATGGCTGCGACCATACCTGAGTCTATTTGTTTGATCTTAGTTGGATGGCTGCGCCCATACCCTGGATCCGGATTATAGCATACTTTGTTTCGGATGGCTGCGTCCATACCACTTATACATCATGTACTTGAGATATCAGTTGTATCTTTCTGCGCAGGTTTTCCGACGGCGGGCCTTCAGTTGAACATGTTCTCGTAAATCATTTCACCCCTCTCTCTCTCGGGCCTCATACTTTAGGGGGCATCTGTTACACAGTAATTTGTCACCGTCCCTACCATTTCCCATCCCGCACAATGGAGGACCCATTTTGTGACCTGTGAACATTTTCATGCCTTGAAAACATCTTCAATGCATTCCTCTAAGCATGAGCTTCATTTTCCCTAAAGACATCTCCTTGCAAAAATCATGAAAAACATCCCTTTTGCATTAGCACGGGCAGACAGTTCATCACTCGCGCCAATGAGGAAAATCCTGCAAAGAGGTCGCGCCAACTGGCGCTCTGTCCCAGAGCAGTAATCGCGCCACCCAATTTAAGGACTATTTTTTAAATAAAGATGGTGGAAGTTGAGTTTCAACAAACTCAGAAACCATTGCCTATCTTGAGTTGGGAGGTTTGGCTGCGGAAGTTCTATGGAAGGGAAGTGGTTTTGCCACCTCCCATGGAACCTTCCTTGTTGATAGGGCCAATCCCACAATAATAGGGATCCCAACTCCCTCCTTCCCCATCTATAAAAGCATGCTCAATCCCATGGCAAGCTAGTCTTGAAGTGCCTAAGCTTTGAATCTCCATATTCCCAAGAGCCTTTGTGCTGTAAAGAATCCTCTCTTTCCCTTAAGGCCGACTCAAGTAAGGAGACCATTGTCGAGAGACTCCGGAGAGGTTTTCCCTTTCCTTGGCGAGCTTTGTGAGACGTGGACGACCGGAGACCCGTTCGAAGGAGACTGCGACGTCAGAACTTGGTTGTAATCTCTCTTCGTTTATTATTTAATAGATGATTATGATTATGGTTCCACTCCGTTTTCCATCATGTTAATGCGAGTAACATCCTTTCTGACTGATGTTTAGTTACGTGTGCCAGATTTTATCGTTGTATCTATTCGTTTCTTCCATGTGCAGGTGTTCATCCGCGAAGATCGTGGAGGGATTGTGATCTGCCGAGGCTGAGGAACGGGGACACTTCTTCTTCAGATCATAGCGTTGGAATCCAGGTAGGCTTCTATTCCTAGTATTTTCATTTCGTAACTAGGGACTTGCGTCATAACATTGTTTGATTGTTGCTAGACCCCTGCTGGGCTAGTAGGGATCGCCTCTGTCCGCAGAGGGGATTTACCTCCTCAACAATAATGATATCATACTTGTGAAATGCAACAACAGTTTGAAATGATAAGTGTAGAATTTATGGTACCTACCTTCACATGTGAAATATCTTTGGATGTTGAATAACAACTTTGCATAGTTATCCTTGATACAACTTATGGGTATTTCATTGTTCATGTCCATGTCTACATATTCAGGCTTCATAAACTCCTTTCATGGCTCCATGTCAAACCTAAAACCTTTAAACCAAGAAATTTGCCCCCTTTGTATCTATGTCACAGCAACTATGATCTCAGGTGTAACTGGCATATTTATCATTCCAACTTTGGTAGTGGTTCCACTGAAATGTAAAGCAAACTCTTTGGACACCTGAGTGTGGCACCGCTGCAACTTTTCACAAAATTTGAGATAGCGAGCTTTGCTAAAAGCCTCCATTGCCACTTGATCCTCCATAACAACATTTTCATTCTCAAGTTCATATCTTAGACAATGTCCCCTTCTATGGGCCTTCTTTTCCTCTTCCATGTTTCCTGTAGAAAACCTGTTAGCTTCTTTAAAACCTGTAAAGCAGCCTCTCTTGACCTGATGAACAGCCTCGCTTGATTTGATGAAAAACCTCCCTTGATAATGGTGAGAGTTTTCTTTGACTGGAAAAACCACAAATTTATCCTTACTGCTTCAAAGCTTGGACAACATATGTGAAGGTAAATGAAACAGGGATGACTCAATTAGGAAAAAATTCGAATTAGAGATGTCACCTCATGACCTAATGATGTTTGATTGATACCCTATCATGACTATGATGACTGTAGGACAAGTGAGTACATTGAATCTGGTAATTAACTGACTCACCATACCCCTATCATGTCATTGCCCAACTGAAACTGAAAAATCCCTACTTATTTGACACGATAGCTAAGAAACCGTGCTTTCGTAGCGCTCAAAATGTAAATTTCACACTTTGCGCTACGAAAGTAGCAGTGCTTTCATAGCACAAAACTCACTTTTTGAACTAATGGCGCTACGAAACTGTGGATTTGTAGCTAATTGCAGAAAATTGACCCAAAACCTACATAGATGACCCTTGAATGAAAAATGTGATTTTTTTTACAATGGAATGGACCTATAAAGACCCTATTTGAATTCTAATGATGAACACTAAACCTATAAAACTATGACATACCCTTAACCATACTAAAATGACTTCCAAAACTATTTAGACCATGATCAAAACAGAGTTAACATACCATGTTTTGAAAATAAAATAAAAATTGGTTAATAACAGTGGCTCCACTTGGGATAGTGTGCCCTTGTGGTACACTAAGAACCAATAGTTCCAGTGCTGCTATCCATTTTCTTGACCAAAACAGTAAAAACCTTGAAATTGTCAAGCTTCCTCCTCAAGCTCTAATGGCCTTCACCTCGGGCTCAAGCTTGCTGATTTTGCTTGTCATTATTAGCAGAAAAACTTATAAAATGGAATATATACAATGACATGAACAATCCATCAGATCTTAGGAAGAATAATGCTTCGAAAACCTGCCATTGACAGGTCCTCCAGCATATGGTTTTCCATCTATCTCCTGGAGTATGTAATTATTGTTTCCATGAAAAGCAGCGATCTTGAAGGACCTTTCCATAAGTTCTCAAACTTACCATGTTTGCCTTTCTCTTCAATTATGGCTTCCCATTTCAGCACTTCATCTTGATTTTGAAAACTTTCTTCCTTGATCTTCTTATCAAATGTCCTCTTGATTATGTTTTGATATTGTTGATTTCTGTCATAAACTTCATTCCTTTTCTCTTGCAGAGCTATTAGCTGATTAATTCTCCTCTAGATTGCATGTGGTTCCTCTTCTAGCCCTTGAATCAGCTTCATAACAGGTACTCCTAGTGATGTAGGAAAAATAGCCTCGGCGCCATATACCAATTCATATGGTGAAGTTCCAATTGACCTCTTTGTGCATATCTTGTCAGCCCATAAGGCATACTTCAGCTTCAAATGCCAAGATTTTTTATTCTCCTGCAACACCTTTTTGATAATCCTTACAATACTCTTGTTAGAAGATTCAGCAAGGCCATTTCCTTGCGGATAGTATGCAGTAGAATGCCCAAGAGTAATATGATATTGATGACAGAAATTGATTAGCTTCTTAGACTTGAATGATTGTGCATTATCAGTTATAATCTTCATGGGGCAACCAAATCTAGACAAGATATGATTTTCTAAGAAAGAGATAATCACAGAATCATTTGCTTGCCTAGTTGGGATTGCTTCAATCCATTTGGTGAAGTAATCAGTCACTGTAAGAATCCAACGATGCTGACCTGAAGATGATGTATGAATCTCCCCGATAAAATCTAATCCCCACTATTGAAATGGCGCTTCTACATAAATAGGCATCAAAGATAAGGGTACAAGTTTCTTCTTACCCTAAAAAATCTGGCATTCATGGCAAGCAGCAACCCTCTTGTATACATCTTTAAACATTGTTGGCCAATAAAACCCTGCTCTCAAAAAAAATTTCATTGTCACCTTCCAATAATGGTGACCTTCGCAATCCCCTTTGTGAAACTCCTCAATGAATTTATCAACCTCCTCCTCCAACAAGCAATTCAGCAAAATTCCTCCAGTATCCTTCCAAAACAGATTTCCGTTAAATATAAAGTATCTCAAAGATTTCAACTTAACAAACCTTGGTTAGGACTTTGTTAAATCAGTAGGTGATTTATGGTGCTGTAGGACAAAAAAACTTCCTTGTACCAATCTGAGGTGATATATTTTTCTTCAATAGGGACTAGTTCCTCCTCATCATCTGAAATTTCTGATATTTCTACAATCCAATTTATATCAAGACAGTCAAAGTTTGATTGTACCATCAGCTTCGCCAAGCCTTGCCCTTTGACCAATTTTGTTGGTTTAATATTTATATCATATTCTAGCAACTTGGAAATCCATTTACCCCTCTTACCATCAGGGTTGGCTTGAGTGAGGATGTTTTTCACAACAGTATTAGGGACAAAAGCCACAATATGAAAATGCCAAATATAAATTCTAAAATCTTTGACAGCCTTCACCAAAGCATAGGCTTTCTTTTCTAAGATATTATACTTCAGTTTAGAATTGGATAATGTCCTACTAAAGAAATAAATTGGCTGCTCAATACCTTGCTGTCCCTTTTGTAGCAGAACTCCAGCGATAGTATTCTCTGATGTAAAGGTAAAAACCAGAAATTCCTTGGAAAAATCTGGACTGATCAATAATGGTGCTTGTGTGAGTGCTCTTTTGATCTCTTCAAATGAGTTTCTTGCCTCTGCTGTCCACTTAATATAGACTCCCTTCTTCAGCATCCTTGTTATGCCCTTCACAATCTCAGCAAAATTAGGAATAAATCGCCTTACAAAATTAACCTTTCCAAGGAAAGATTAAATCTCCTTCCTAATTCTTGGCAAAGCCACCTTTTGAATTGCATTGACCATGCTTGGATCAATCTTAATCCCATATTTAGAAATGATATTCCCAAGTAATTTACCTGATGTTAAAGAAAAAATACTTTTCGTGGGATTTAGAGAGATGCCAAACCTTCTACATTTCAACAGAATTCTTTCGAAGTGTTTCAAGTGATCTTCTTCCTTCCTTTAAAATATTGTTATGTCATCAAGATACACAACCACCATCTTGTCCTTCTCTTCAGAAAATGCAATGTCCATTTCCCTCTGAAAGGTAGCTCCTGCATTCATGAGACCAAATGGCGTCTTGGCGTACATAAAAGTACCCCATGGTGTAGTAAAGGTTGTTTTTTCCTAATCATCAGGATGCACAACGATCTGATTATAACCTGAAAAACCATCAAGCATAGACATTCTCTGAGAACCGACAATATTTTTCAAAATTTGATCCATCTTTGGGAGAGGATAATTATCCTTCAGGGAGGCTTTATTCAGATTTCTAAAATCAATGCATATTCTGATTTCCCCGCTCTTCTTCCTAACCAAAACCAAATTTTCAAGCCAATTTGAAAATCTGATTGGAACAATGATTTTAGCATCAAAAATATTTTTAACCTCTTTCTCAATCAAAGGCATGAGAAGTGGGTTGATCCTCCTTAACTTCTACTTGAAAGGTCTTTCATTTTCCTTTATGGGAATAGTATGCTGAATAATGGCGGGATCATATTCTTTAAAATCAACATAGTTTCAAGCAAAGACATCTATGAATCTTTTCATCATTTCAACATATTTAAACTTCATATCAGCTGAAAGAAATTTTGAAATTTTAATCATTTTGGGCATAGCTATAGTACCAAGGTTACAGCGCTCAAGTTCTTCATCATCAGCTTGTATCTTAGGGGATTTAAAAACATCATTCTGATCAAAAAAATTTCTAGAGGTATGAGTCCTTTTGGTATGGAATTATTCTTTAGTTGCAAAACTTCGAAATTCCCTTTAGATTCAGCTAACATGTTCTGCTGATCTACTTGTACATTTTCAAATTCTTCTTTCATCTCAATAAATTTTTTCACCTGTTGATGATCCTCAAAAACTTTCCAATGAGTAAAAAAAATTTCTAGAGGTATGAGTCCTTTTGTTATGGAATTATTCTTTAGTTGCAAAACTTCAGAATTCCCTTTAGATTCAGCTAACATGTTCTGCTGATCTACTTGTACATTTTCAAATTCTTCTTTCATCTCAATAAATTTTTTCACCTGCTGATGATCCTCAAAAACTTGCCAATGAGTAATATTATCAGGGATGGCTGGCCTATGGCAGACTTCAACTTTATAATTTTCTATGGAGTGCATAGGAATAATGAAAAGGCTTGCAGAGACAACAAGAGAATCAGCAATGGAGTTTTGTTCTCTAGTTTTGACTGTGAATGAATAGGCTTGAAAGTTTTCTAACATATCCAAAACCAAATTCCTATATGCTCTCATCCTTGTGTCCTTTGTTTAATAAACACCCTCAATCTGTTTTATGATGAATTCTGAATCTCCAAAAACAGAAATGTTTTGAGCATTCATTCTTTTCAACACTTCTAGACCCAAAATCAAGGATTCATATTTAGCCATGTTATTCATGCAATCAAATTTCAGTTTATATGAAAAGAAATTACTCTCATCACTTTCTAATCTAGATCCCTGCTCCTGCTCTTTCTTTGCCGCTGATCCATCAAAATGCAATGACCACCAACCTTCTTCCTCTTTATTGCTGACTCGCTGACCTTCTGTTTGCTGATTTTCAGACTGCTGAATTTCAGAACTCTGATTTTCTGCTTTATTTTCTTCTTCCACTTCATTAGTCAATTCATTGAAAATAATATTAGAACCAAGCTCAGTATCAAGAGCATAAATTGGAAATTTTGGGGGTTTATCTTTGCTACTCACCATGTAGGCCATCCTTGTCTCTCGATACAATCTTCTTTTCTCCCCAAAAACTGGAATGGTAGCATAAGTAATATCCATCTACATTGTACCTTTAATTTTTGTTGCCCATGACCTTGACAACAACATACCAAAATTCGGTGGAATGTCTGCTACAACAATGTCCATGAATACAGTCTTACCAGGAACTTGCGTCAGACCAACAACAAGATCCTTGATTAGACCAATGCATTGAACTCTTTTTGAATCAAAAGAAAACAAATCTTTATATGGCCTAGTTATTTCTAAACCCATCCTTTCCATGATTACTTTGGGCATAATATTTTGAGAGGCCCCTGAATCCAACATAGCATTGTGCAATGTCATGTCGTGAATGCTAAGGCTCACATAAAAAGGAGGAACTTCCTCATTCTGTTCATCTTCTAGTCTTGGGCCCAAATATATGGTTGGATGATCTTCTAATACATTCAAGATATCAATAGCTCCTGGTTGTGAGTTTATCATTTTAACAATCTTGCTTCTATATTCATCTACCTTGAGAATCTCACCTAAAGGGACTGATATTTTTATCTTAGAAATTTCATTCACAAGATTGAAAACAGAAACATATTTTTCAGCTTCTTTGGTAGGAGGCACAGCTGGTGCATCTTTCTTACCTTCAACAACCTTAGGAGAATCCTTCTTGCCATCAGCAACCTTAGGTGCATCTTTCTTAGGTTGTGTTTTGTTTGCAATGATAGGCACATTCCTATTTCTGAGATTATATTGTTTTTTCATCTCAAAAATAGCATGTTGATACCCATTTAGATAGTCTGATGTTTCTTCTTCATGATTGTTTTGATCTGATTGATCATGTTCTTCCTTAGTCAAGAAAATTCCTAACATTTCTTCATCAAAACAATGAATAGAATCCTCCGGAACTTCGGGGTCATCTTCTTCATCAACCAAATTCTGCTAAAAAAGAGGTCTCACTGGAGGATCAGGCTGTTGATTTCTATTCTCCCTTGGTCTTTGTTGATTATGAGGTCTCCTGAACTGAGGGTTTCTAAATTGAGGCTCATGTTAGGCAGGAGGAGCAGAGGTATTCCCAAGGGCTAACCTATCCATCAATTTTTCCATTGTTTTCATCATTGAATCCAGTTTGTCTTGAGAGGTAGAGGATGAAGGTTTCTCTTCTTCTTTCAACTTAGCCTTACCCATTTTTGACTTTTTAGCTGCTATCAAATTAACCTCCACTTTCACAACATCATTATGCATTTCAACAAGTGTAGGGGATTCTCTTTCTCTCAACAGTATGGAAAACTCATAGTCAAAAGCTTCAGCATACCTCATTTGAGCTAAAGCTTTTGGTGGTTTCAAATGGGTAGGAATAGAATCTAACACTTTATTAAACCTTTTTGAAAAATTTTGGACAGTTTCATCACCAGCTCTCTTCAAGGTATTATACTCAGTGAGGGCTTGTACTGGATTAGTTCTATTTCCCCATTTTCTTAAGAAAACATCTTCAAATTCATTCCAATCATGAATGATCCCAGGAGTAAGAGCTTTATACCACTTCCTAACCTCACCAGTGAAACTCTGAGCAAACAATCTCAATTTAACATCTTCATGATCAACCTCCTCCCTATCTATAAAGTCATTAAATTGATCTACATGATCCTCTGCTATAATGTCTTCATCACTGCCCCAGGTTTTAATTCTAGCAACATATTTACTAGGGAGGTCATGTAAGACATCAGGAAGGACAAGAGGGGCGTATCTAGCAGGTGCAGCAGGTGGATTTCCAGCCATGGTCAGAGGTACTATGGTAATTTTAGGAAAGGAAGAAACAGTGGATGACAAACTGCTATGAGGAGGACTGCTTGGTCTTTGTAAGCCACTAACAATTGAGCTCCAGTTGGGAAGAGGTAGAGCAGCTTTACTTTTCAACAATACTTCGAAAGGGTCAAGATCCTTCAATTTATCTAATGAATATTTTTCCAACAATAACTCTGAAGTGACAGCTTCCCAGAATTCCTCTTTGTCTTCTTGTGTTACTAGAGCTGAGGTGTCAATTCCTCTCTTATGTAAGTCTAAGATAATTTCAATTAGCTCCTTTTCATTTTATGATCTAAACAAAACCTCATGAATTTATCATCAACTCTTTTCTCTTCAGGACTTCTTGATATTTCAGAGGACAAGGATTTCGAATGAGATGGAGTACCTGATATTTTAGAAATGCCTTGACTGCCTCTTGAAATGGTGTTTGGATTGTCCACGATGGTAGATGGATCTGGATCAGAATTACTCCTCGTGTATCTCCTTCTCGAAGCCACCTTTGAACATATACACTTTAAATGGAGTCACCAAGGTAGATGCAGCCTCGAAAAGTTTTCTGAGCTCCTGCTACCTTTAGAAGTTCAGCTTCAAAATCTTGGGAAAGTATAATCTTCAGATTCTCGACAGACACACCAAAATGTTATCACAAAATCAGACCTGATAGGCTGCCAATCAAGTTAATTTCATGTAACTGTTTCAGACCAATCTTTTGGCTAAGGCTTAGCCTCCTCAACCTAAGAGGGCTCTCTCAAGGGTTTATGATTTTTGATAAATATGCAGATGGCTAACTCTATATGGGATAAAAACAAATAGATGATATAAACTGGTTGTAAATCACATTAGCAAGTGTACATTGGGCTTATGGAGTCATAATAGCGTCAGCAAAACCAAGACAATCTACCTAGCATGGAATTCAAGGCATATCAGAGTTCAAGTCAAGGAATACACATGTAGAACAAAGAAACACACAGTTAGTTTGTCTATGAAGGAAGTCAGAGCATCATTGATGAATTCTGAGTAACATAAGCAAACACCACTGCAATAGAATATTGAAAATATACCTTCAGAACAAGAACATACAAGAACTCCTTATGAATCTTGATTTGTCTAAGTAGAAATTATGTATTAAGTTGAAAACAGTCACTTACAATAAAACAATGTATTTTTGCTAACAAATGTCCAACCCTTTCTATTTCGACTTCTTGATCTTTTATAGATCATTTACATCATGAGATAAGCTTCTCCACAGCTAGATACATCGAATTCCCACGCTTTAACACCTATTCTAACCATAAAACATGGTATTTATTACAAACACAGTTGTAAAACTAACATAGAGTCCTATTACAAATATAATTAGAACTCTTTTGATTCTACTCAAAACAACTTTATCTAAACTTAATCACATCATTTTCCACCTATCTTTCCATTAATTCGAATCCTGATGATGAGTTCCAACTTGTTATAACCATAATGTTGATGATGTTGATCCCCTGCAATCTAGGAAACCGCTCCCCTTTTTTTAGGCTTAGGATCCATTTAGTTTCTTGAGATATTTCCCAAGTCATCCCTTCATGCCAGTTGTGCAAAACCACTTTGAACTTCTCAAAACCATGAAAACAGACCTGCGCTACGAAAGCAGCACAGTTTCGTAGCACGATCTTTTTACCCATTTTCCTTTAAAATTTAGCTCCCTTTCCTTCAGATTTACTTTGATATTCACTTGACATAGATTCCTTAGAAGTTTCAATTCAAAATACATTATCTTCCCTCCAAAATTTGACAAGGAAAGGGTGAAAAAACTGCTACAGCAGTTTCGTAGTGCTTTTCACTGATTTTGCACTACAGGCACTACGAAACTGCTATGTAAGAACTTTTTAACCAGATTTTCAAAAAATTTAAAACAAAAAGGTGCCACAGCTTCAGAAATCACTGGCTTCATCAAAAAAATCCACTATTTGGACTAAAAAACATAACCTTCACAAAATTTAATCCTCATTTTCCATTTTGAGTTTGCTTTGAATTTGTCATTTTGTACCTCTACTCTTTAGTTCATCTTGAGACTGTTTTAATTGTATCTCCAAATCCTCCACTTGGCCTTTTAGATTTTCATTACTAGCTCTCAAATGGGTGTTGATCACTCTAACAAACTTTGCTTCTTTAATGGTTGGAACTGTCCATGTAAAGAATTGTTGTGCACTGCTTGGGATCTCTGACCTAGCAATTGTTTGACCTTCCCAAACAGCCTTCATCCTCTTGAATTCTGTCTTTTCAATACTGTTCTTTATTTCTCTCTTTCTCATCATTTCTATATCTTGATTTTCTAGCTTCAACCTTTCTTCTAGCAGTTGACACTCTGACATGTGTTCCTTTCCCTTCACTATCTTGTTGGTTGCATGCTCCACTATAGGTGATGAGAGATCAACTACCTCTTCAGATATTTTGGCTGCTTCAATAGTTACTTGGATATATTTACTGCTTTCTTGGAGTTTCATTTCATGCCTGGTTAGAGGTTTCCTAGCTTGAAAAACAAAAGCTACATTCTCACCTTCAAATTCCAATTTCTTTGCTGATTTCATTTTTCTCTGTTTAGGTTCATCCACTTCAATGAAATTTGCCTGCACAATGGGTGATTCTTCTATATCAATGGCATGAAGTATATCATCCAAGTTTCCTTTCATCACTGGGATGTCCTCTGTCATTGAAACAACTGCTTTTCCCTTTGATGTTGCTACTTGACTTCTTGTCTTTCTCTGGATCTCCTGCTTACTGGCCACCTGTTTTTGTTTTGTTTCTTTGACCATATCTAATTTATGTTTTGCAGGTGATGGGGTTTCTGCAGCAAGCACTGATACTTTCTCAGTTCTATCTTCAACCTATTTCCTTGGTTTCAACTTCACAAACCTCTTTTCTTTAGTAACCACTGATTGACTGGATTCGGCTACTGGTGGTGAAGGATTCCCCTTAATCTTAAGATCTCTAGTTGGGGTTAGGGCTTCCATTTCAAATACACTCATAAATAAAAAGGATGACCAATCCCTATTTATATTCTAAAGCTCATTTAAAACCAGTAACTTTATCAAACCGTGATGAAACAGAGATGTTTCACAGCCATCAGATTTAGCTTGGACTTTGTCAACCATTTTAGCAAGACTTCTATGCAAGTAAAATGGTAAATCTAATGATATCATACCTGTGAAATGCAACAATAGTTTGAAATGATAAGTGTAGACTTTATGGTACCTGCCTTCACATGTAAAATACCTTTGGATGTTGAATAGTAGCTTTGCATAGTTCTCCTTGATACAACTTATGGGTATTGCATTGTTCAGGTCCATGTCTACATATTCAGGCTTCATAAAATCCTTGCATGCCTCATGTCAAACCTAAAACCTTTAAACCAAGATTTGTGTCCCCTTGGTATCTATGTCACAGCAACTATGATCTCAGGTGTAACTGGCATATTTATCATTCCAACTTTGGTAGTGGTTCCATTGAAATGTAAAGCAAACTCTTTGGACACGTGAGTGTGGCACCCCTGCAGCTTTTCACAAAATTTGAGATAGCTAGCTTTTCTAAAAGCCTCCATTACAATTTGATCATCCATAACAGCATTTTTTTTCTCAGGCTCGTATCTTATACAATGTCCCCCTCTATGGGCCTTCTTTTCCTCTGCCATGTTTCCTGTAGAAAACCTGTTAGCTTCTTTAAAACCTGTAAAGCAGCCTCTCTTGACCTGATGAACAGCCTCACTTGATTTGATGAACAACCTCGCTTGATAATGGTGAGAGTTGTCTTTGACTGGAACAACCACAAACTTATCCTTACTGCTTTAGAGCTTAGACAACATATGTGAAGGTAAATGAAATAAGGATGACTCAATTAGGCAAAAATTTGAATTAGAGATGTCACCTCATGACCAAATGATGTTTGATTGATACCCTATCGTGACTATGATGACTATAGGACAAGTGAGTACATCGAATCTGGTAATTAACTAACTCACCATACCCCTATCATGTCATTCCCCAACTGAAACTGACAAATCCTGGCTTATTTGACACGATAGTTGAGAAACCGCGCTTTCGTAGTGCTCACAGTGTAAATTTCGCACTTTGTGCTACGAAATTAGCAGCGCTTTCGTAGCGCAAAACTCACTTTTTGAACTAATGGCGCTACGAAACTGTGGATTTGTGGCTAATTGCAGAAAATTGACCCAAAACCTACATAGATGACCCTTGAATGAAAAATGTGAATTTTTTTACCATGGAATGGACCTATAAAGACGCTATTTGAATTCTAATGATGAACACTAAACCTCTAAAAATATGGCATACCCTTAACCATACTAAAATGATTTTCAAAACTATTTAGACCATGATCAAAACAAAGTTACCATACCATGTTTTGAAGGGATTGGACCAGTAGCCTACCATCTTGCACTACCTCCAACAATTAAATTCCATGATGTTTTCCATGATTCATTGCTTAAAATATATGTGAAATATTTTTATCATGTGATTAATTGGTCTATATTGTGGGTGGAACTAGAAGGATAATTCCAACCAGAACCTCAGTGCATTTTGTAGCGAAAGATGTTCATTGTCTGGAATTGAGAAATCAAGTTAAAGTGTAGTGGAAGAAATTTGGGCCCGATGAAGCTACATGGGAGATGGTGATCAGATGCAGGAAATGCATCCTTCTCTATTTTTTGTTTGAGCGGATGTATTTTGATATATGGATTGACGTTGTGTTTTGGTTATGTCTATATATGCATATGTATTTAAATATTGCATGGAGCTATGTTATAAAGCTCCAAGAAGTGATATGGTGTTCATTTTATGTTGGTTATGTTTTAACATATGGATATTATGTAAATGTTGTATCGAGCAATGTTATAAAGCTCCATAGGAAGCATGTGTCTTGCTAGTTTATAAGTGTCATTGAACACCAAAGACGTTGTTCCCCCAAGGGGGAGGGGTTTGTAACAACCCCTGGTTGATTTCCTATGTAAATAAATAAAAATAATAACCAAGGTCACAAGACACGTATTCCAAGCTGAATTTTGGACAAAAACATAGTGATGGGGATCACTAGTGATTACTAAATGGCTATGGAAATTGGCAAAGGCATTGGAAATGCAAAGAGGCATTAATTGTTATTTTATTTATGAAATAATGGAAAATAGGAGAAAATGAAGGTGAAAGTCACAAAATTGCATGTGAGGAAAATTGACGGAAAAATAGAGGAAAATGAAGAAGGCCTCAATGATAAAAAGGCTTATGAGGATTAGTTCACAACTTTTGTTGTTTTAGCTTTTGTCAGTTCGGTTTTGGAGCTCTTTATCTATTCTCTCTTTCTCGTACTCTTGCAGACTTAGAGAAATCTTGGAGCATTGTTGGAGCATGCTTGAAGCACTCTATTCTTCATCATATTTTGAGAAAGTAGGCAAAGAAAAAGCAAGAAAGTGTAAGGGGACAGCGACATCAGCAGCTACATCGATATTTCCTTGTAGGTATCAAGTTGCATGTATGATTTCCTTGCTAGTTTTGGCATGCATGGAATATGCATGCGGTTATTTGGTTATGATATGTCATTGGCATGGAGGATTTTCTAGATTGAAAATGGTTTTTCCTAGCCTTTCCATTTCCTGGATAGCCATGGTATTGTGGGTTTTTAACTGGTTGTATTTTATTGGTGTTGAGGTTACTTATGGATGTGGGTTCAGTTATTAGTTCACAGAGCCATTAGTTGGAACAAAATCTATGGAACCATAAACAACTTGGGTTGAGTTACTAGTCCTGGAGCCTTGGTTGGACAAATGATATGGAGTCCTTTGTGGGTTGAGTTACTAGTTCTAGAGCCTTGGTTGAACAAACACTTTGGAGCCTTGGAAGGATGTGGGTTGAGTTATTAGTTCCTAGATCCATGGTTGGGACAAACGCTCTAGAGCCCTGGACAACTTAGGTAGAGACCGATCTGGTTGGTGTTAGTGATGTCTGATAGTGAGGTGGAATCACTAGTTGAGGGTTGAGGTGGTTTGGCCTCTGGAATCCCTGGTGTGGTTTTGTATGGTTTATTCCATGAGATCCCACATTCATGCTTAGAATATGGCATGGGGGTGATTAGATGAAAGAGAGATTTGGTTCAGCCCAATATATGGTCGGGTGGTACGTGGAAGTCCCTAACTTGGTTGGATTTTGAATATGTTAATAAGAGCTCTTTTCCTATTATATTTTCATGAGTAATTGTACTTGTGATTATATGGCTTTGATGGTTGTTCTATCATGGTATATACATTGTTAAATTTATATTTATATGTTGGTTATAAGATGTATATTGGATATGGCTCTTGATGTGTTTTGATTTGTTGATGAATGGTTAATGAATGCACGAGATAATAGATGTTATTACAAATATTATGAGAAGTAATTATACCTTTTTGACGATTCTTGGATAAGTATTGTACATGTTATCACTCCGCCAGATTTCTAAGGCCGAGGAAGAAATCCCAATAAAGGTAACCGCGGGGCAACCTTTTAACTTGGTAGCAAGCCCTACCAAGTTGGAGAGGGATCTCTCCACACAACACAACCTAGGAGGTTGAATGGATTAGGATTTTAGTCTAGGTGTGAGTTTAGGGGTTTTGATAATTGATTTTGGTCGGGCTGGTGGATGAAATTATGGTCAAGGGAGCTAGGTCAGGGCAAATGATATAGGGTTGCAGAGATTCAATGGGGCAAGGTAGGCATAAGGCTTAACACTTTAAGATGAATGTGATGAGATGGTTTTAAGTCTGATGAGGAGATAGGAAGATAATGGGATATTTATTCTTCCTAAACAGAGGAACATGGACAAATTATGATAGCTTTCCCTAAATAGAGCATGAGCAAGCATGTATTCTGCCTATCAACTTGAAAGAGATCATAAAATAGAGATGAAATGAACATGAAGAAAACACATTCTAACATATGAAACTTAAGTAAAAACAATGATAAACATCATACCACATGTATCCCAAAAAATAACTGCAACTCTTCTTTATTAACTGGCCAAACTGAGTACAATAGTCCTTGATCAATGAGCTAGCATCCAAACTAATTCCAACCCTTGCTATGAGTGAATAAAGGGACCAAATAAGCATCAAAACAACATTAAATCATCCTCAGGGGTCGAATCCATGAGGTTAGGAAGAGATCCACAAAATTCTGAACTAAAAGTTGGAGTATAGGGAGCTCTAAGTGACTCCTCCCTAAATACATTCAAACTGATTCATTTGACTTAATGATAACTTTTAACTGATGAATATACCCCTAGGTAACTTATCCATAACATAATTACATTTACCATCCTCAATTACATAGGTGGAAACATCAATTTCTGAGATAAAGTCAAAATTACATTGAAATTTAAAAAAAAAAACAGCAAATGGTCAAGTGCGCCCTCACTGTGTCAAGTGTGCACCCTCTGTTCAACGCTGATTTTGACTAACTTGTAGGTGTCCAAATTAGCTCCAAGATAGCTTGTTGGAAAGCTCTTCAAGTCTAGTTTCTAGATCTGCCTTTGGTTTCCAAAATGAAGGTCATTTCCATGTCAGAACTTTATTCTCCCAAGACTGCTCTGTGTGCAATGCCTAGGCTAAAATAGGGGCAGAAACATTATTTTTATGGTGTTTTTTGCCCTTTTCACTGACCAGTTTGTCCCAAAAAACTTAGAAAATAGATAGGGTGCATGTATTCATCATTTTGAATCCAATGGTGGTCCCTGTTTGGCCATTGGATGCCTCAAAAAAGTGTGCAACGCCTAGGGTGTTGTGCATGTGACGAATTTGCTGATATTAACATGTTCATGAATACACAAAAAAGCACAGATTTTGAAAAAATGGGTTGAATGGTTTCAAAATTGGTGGAGAGAGTTCTGGTGAGGTGGCTAGGCTTGCAGTGAAGCCTCTACAATTATATCCAATTTCTTCTTCTTTTCTTGGTGAGTTAGGGCTTCAATATTTGCATTTGCTGCCTTGAGTTTTGCCCTTGTATTTCTTTATCTTTTGGCATAGTGTTTGGTCATCCTCCTTTGAATGTTGTTTTCCTTTTTATCCTTCTTCAACAACCTCTCCAAGTGATCATTGATGGCCTGAAGCCAACCTTCCTTGTCTTCTTTAATCATATCCAAAAATTGATCATCAAGGATGGCTTTATCAACTATCTCTCTTTGCCTTTGTTTTCAAGCTCCAAGGCTCTTTTTAATCCTCTGATTCTAGGCATGCCTCTTGGTGATTTTTCTTCTTGTTCTTCAAGCAAACCATGTTTCTCTAGGGTCTCATCTAGCAAAACCTTGGCTTCTTCTGCCTCTCTTTCTTCGATTGTGTCTTAGTGTGAAAACCTTAGGGAGATGGAATGATAGTGAAAAATGAATTTTGAGAAGTGGGAATGTGATGGGGAAATTTAGGGAGATGGGGGAAGAGGTTTATGAAATGAGGGAGGTTACAAGGAGTGTGAATTAGGAGGGGTTTGGAATAGGGAAATTTATTACAAGTATGGGGTTTTTGGGAGCCTAGGCAAATGAGTAGCCTATGGCTTAGGGTATTGGGAACAAAGGGCTTAAGGAAGGGAACAATGATATAGGGATTTGGGAAAGGATTTTTTATAATGTGGGAAGGATAATCAAGGTTTAGGGACTGTAATTTTGGTATTTGAGAGTGCAATGGTGATTTGAGGGAGATACTAGGGTTTGAAATGAGTAAAACACCAAATCTTTAATGAAACTTTCAAAACACCATAGAGAATGAATGTAGGAGGAAGAATAATGATGTAATTGACTATAACTCACTTGTTGTAGGTTCAAAAAACATAATTATGTAATTGACTTTCAATCACTGAAAATGATCAAGTATAACCCCTCAAAAATCAATTGTCCCAAGACTAGTCAAAAAGTGCAGAATGAGAGTGCAAAAATGCAGTGTGCTATTGCAGGAAGTTTTTGGAGGCCTCCCTCAATTCCAAATTGATCTCGGGATATCTCATTGGAAATATCTTCCAGTATAGTTGTCATTTCACTTATCAAGAAAGTCATTTAGACACTCCAGCTAGGAGAAAATTTGATTTTCCCAAGGTCGCTCCAGAAGTGCAGAAAACCTCTTGTAGCACTTGTATTTTTTATATTTTTCCAAAATCATGATACCTATGTAAAAATTGGAGGTGCTTATTTTTTGACATATGATGGACAAAAACCTCTCTCACTTTTAACAAATTCATCTCTGTTTGGTCAGAAACTTACTTTGAAGAAAAATCGGCCTTGTGAGTGGCAAATGATTTGACTCTTAGAATGACTTCTTAAAAAATGATGAATACATGATGAATTGACTTTATGGATGATGTAAAGTCACCAAGGTATGGAAGTGTGCCATCAAGCAAATTAATTTTAAGGAAAATTTATGTTTTTGGACTAGGGCTACCATCAGTGACTAATTTTTTGCGTGACCTAGTGGAATGATAAAAAATTCCTGAATGGGACCCCTAATATGAATATGAAAAGAGTATTGTTGGTAAATAATTGTCATTGATTAAATATACTTGATGATCTCTCTGAATGAAGGCTACACTATCACCACACTAGTTTCATGATGACCCCTATGATGAACCCCTACTGTCCTAATCATCTTTTGCATTAAACATTTCAAGGAAAATCACAATAAAAAATGTGTTTTCATATTCTTAGAGACATTCTTTCACAATGATCCTTATACCATCTGAAAGATTATTTTTTCCTCTTTCCAATGAGTATTCACATGCCCCCAAACTTGCGATGGTTAGTGAGAAATTGATTTTTAAGTTAAACAATATATATTTTTTCATCTAGCTGACCTACACCTTATCTCTTATGTCGGACTACTTCCATAGGTCACGTCCCTTCACTTCAAAGTAAAATTAATATGTATAAGAGCTCAGATCTTCAATTCAACTCAGCTCAGCTCGGTTATCTAACACAAAAATATCTACAGTTTGCCACTTGTGAACTTAAAAAAAAAGGGAGAATAAATGTCAAGAAAAAGTGCTATACTACAATCCGTTTGGGCATAAATACAATCACTGTGAGAATGTGAAACCAGGATGAATAATCTGCGGACTTGTATCTCTGTATTGGAACAACCCTACTAAAAAATGTGGACCTGTAACCTCAGCCTTTGTATTGGTATAGCCCTAATAAATTTTGTACCTGTGATTATCATTTCAGAACCGCAGTCTCTGTGGTCATCAATTGGTGCAGTATTATTGCAATAAAATTTAGACTGTGGTGGATCTATAATATTTCGGACCTGTGATTATCATTTCAGAACCGCAGTTTTTGTGGTCATCAATTGGTGTAGTCTTACTGCAATAAACTTTGGATTGTGGTGGATCTGTGATATTTCAGAACTGTGACTAAGATAATAGTAAGGCTAGTTTTTGGCTTAACTCAGTGATCTTGTAGTATTTCAGTACCTCGGACTGTGCCTATGAGAATGCTAATCGGATTGTGGCTTCTACCTAGTTTACACTTCCAGATTCAAATTATAATTGCAACATATCAATTGTGAAGTCTAGTGGTGGAGATATTTAAAGTCAAGCTCAAGTGAAGTCAAGGTCAAGTCAAGCACAAAAAGACAAGTACAAAGTACAACGAAGACAAGCACAAGTTATTTATGGAGCTGATTAAACATCTGAAAAGTTGAATAGTGAAGAATCTTCTTGAAGACTCTCAAATAAGTACATCACGTTTTTTCTATCAAAATAAGACTGAAGGATTGGTGTCCTAGGGGTTGGTGCCTCTAAACACGAGGTTGGAGCCTTGAAATGGATAGGGTCATAGCCCTAGAGGTTGGAGCCCCACTAAATTCTAATTTAGTGCTTGGAAACAGGTTGGAGCCTGGAAGGTTGAAGGGTTGGTTCCCTTAAACATTATTGTACTCATTCATTTATAAAAGGATCATTATCCTTCCTTCTATAATAAATTATTCATTTCTCTATTTTTGTGTATAATTTAACTAGTTATAATAACAATTGAAAATAAATACTGATTCACCCGCCTCTCAGTATTTCCAACAATTGGAATCAGAGCCATCTTCTTTATTATCAACCTAACACCTGGAAGAAGGATTCTTAGACACAATGGAGAACATAGAAGTGACAGAGAAGATGCCTATTTTCGATGGAACAAACTTTGGTTTTTGGAAGAAGAGGATGTCCTACTATGTAATGTCCCTTGGTCCTGAAGTGTCGCATTCTATTTTGAATGGGTACAAAGTTCCCTCCACTCTTCCAACTAATCTAGAAGAAAGAAAAACCTACATTGCTAATGCCAAAGCTCTAAATTCCATCTCTAGTGGAATCTCAGATTTTGAATTCACAAAAGTCATGAATTGTGACTCGACCAAAGAAGTATGGGATAATCTGATTGCCCTATATGATAGGGACTCCAAATTTAAGAAGGCAAAGCTTCAAACCTATATAAGACAATTCAAGAGTCTGAAAATGGATGATGAAAAAGATATTGCAGCATACTTCCTCTGAGTAGCTGAAGTAGTTAAATCTCTTAAATGTCTTGGAGAAAATATTGAAGAAAGCACTATTGTTAAAAAATTCCTAAGGTCTCTTCTTGAAAGATTTTACTCCAAAGTAAGTGCCATAGAAGAAATGAACAATCTAGATACACTCAAGATGGATGAACTTCATGGAATCTTGATTGTTTATGAATTGAGAAAAGGAATTCCAAATTCCAAAGAAGCAAAATTCAAAGCCTCAAAATAAACAAAAGAGGAAAAGGATGGACTAACAACAGTGATGACTCCGATATTGAAACCGAATTAGCTCAATTTGTACGAATACTAAAGAATAGATCTAAGCTAAAAGGTAAGTACCCTCTTATTTGTTTCAAATGTGGAAGAATAGGTCATTATGTTGCAAAATGTCCTCATAAACATGATAGTGATGATGAAAAGGATTCTAAAAGGATGGCATACAAAAATAAAGAGTTTAATAAGAGAAAATTCTTCTCCAAACAAGATGAGTCCGATGAAGATGAATTTGTAGTCATCACAATAGAGGACTTGATTCATCAGATGAAGAAAATGACTATGTTGGAAGAAAAGAAGTGTTATTCATGGCATTCACAAATGATGATAATTTAGAACAAGAAGGCGAAGGAAATATGGATGAATTAGTGATAAGTGCCATTGAAGATAATGAGAATTTACGAAAGAATGTCGTTTCTCTCAAAATAGAAAAAGAAGAAGCAAAAAGAAGGGAAGAATTATTGAACAATAAGCTAAAGATATACGTGAAAAACGTGAAGCTGAAATAGTATCTCTAAGGAAGGAACTAGAGCAAGTCAAAAGGAGTTGGCAAAGCTCTCTAACACTTGATAATATCCTTAATAGTCAAAAACCTCAATATGACAAATATGGGATTGGTTTCAAAGGAGAATCATCAAGTACTAAGGATAATACAAGGAGTTATGCCAGTGTACTTTCTTGACATCCAAAAGAGGAAAATATATATCGCCAAGAACAAAGTCCCATCTCCAACACAAGAAATTAAGGAAAAACAACTCCAAGGAAGAATTTTGATTCAAGTTATGGCTCTTACAACAAGTACCAAACTATCTTTCTTGGATATTGTTACTATTGTAAAAACTTGGTCATCAAGCTAAGCATTGAAAAGCTTATAAAAATGAAGCACCAAGATTGAAGGATCAAACATAATACGTGATCCTAAAGAGCAAGGAAAAATCCAGACTTACAATTCTTTTGATCCTTTGGCTACGTTTGCTCCAACTTTTTCATCATGCAATAATCGTGGTCATAATGAGAAAAATTTCCCACTCAAAAAGGAGGAAGCTAATAAGGTGAATCTCAATACAGATAAATGTGGCCTAGCTCTATGTGCTCATGGTGATCAAAATCATTGGTTCGTGGATAGTGGATGTTCAAGACATATGACAGGTGATCAAAATACGTTTGTCGCATTAAACAAAAATAACGGAAATGTATCTTTTGGAAGTGGATATGCTAATATCACTGGAAAGGGAACAACTACTCTCATTAATGGACAAGGAAAGGCTGAAAAAACCTTGCTAGTTGAGGGGCTCAAACACAATCTCTTAAGTGTTAGCCAAATTTGTGACCAAGGACATAATGTTGTCTTTAGTACTAAAAGTTGTGTTGGAACAGGGTCCCTTGCAAGCTGCGAAACTGGTCCATTTTGTACAGTTTTTTATTATATTTAGTCTAACGCAGGGGTTTTGGGTTGGGTCAAAGCCCCCTAAAGCATCGTAAATGGGTCAAGGGTAGACCAAGAGTCTGCAAACCACGGTTTGGGGACCATTGGATGCAAAGGCTAAAATAGTATAAGTAGTTGAACCTTTTTGAGTTGTAAGGGAGAATAAGAATGATAAGAGATTGATGCTAAGTGCGAATTGATAGATCTGGTTAGGGTTGTTGGGGAAGGACTCCTGCTGTTGTGTGCGCAGAGATTCCCTGTCCTGCTATGTGCGAACCATGCTACTGTGTGCACAGGTTGGGATTTGGGTATTGTAAGTGGATCTGAAGGATTAATGAATGTGGAAGTATTGTTGGATATCTGAATCTGTTGGAATTACTTTGTGATGCTTGGTTGATTAATATATGTTGATGTGTTATTGATTTAAGCTGCGAATATACTTGTGTTACTTGTTTATGCTGCGATCTGGGACTATTCTGTTACATTTTCTGCAAGAAGATCTGGAATAGCTGTGTTATCTTTATAAGTTCATGATCTATTGATTACTGTGAGTATCATTTCTATTAAGCACATGGATGTGAAGGGAATTTGTAGATGTAGGCTCTGTAATATAAGATCAGGTTGCTATAAGACTAAACGCAGCTCGACTTGACTTGCCTACCCTATCCCAGGGTGCGGAAACCTGGTTCCATCACCCACCCATACTACTTCGGGTGAGACTTTGGCCTGCGCAATTAGGTCACTGCCGAAAGGGCCAGTAGTATAGGGGTTTGTTGGAAAACCTTGAACTTTCGAACCTGGGTCAGGACCCCTCGAGCCAACAAATGCTTTCGTTGCTAGGACCTGGAGAATTTTGAGGGAGGGATCGGGTAATGCCAAGGCTGTACTGGAAGCCTAAGAAAAAGGAAATTGATGACTAGTTTGAACAGCAAGTTCAGGAAATTGTTGTAAAAGAAAACCACAGTAAGAGGTTGACTACCAAAGAGTGGAAGAATAAGTACATTTTCACAGAGATATACGAGATCTTATTTGTAACGATTGCGATCGAGCTCCAGGAGTGGCTCACAAGGTTGGTAGAATTTCAGAAGTGTTGGAAGGACGAGCGGATCACAGAGTGGACCCCCGAACTAATCCAGAAGTTAGAAAAGACTGATAACACCATCACTCGCACAGTGGACCACTGGGAAGACAGTGTGTTAGGAGGATTTGTGAAAGAATTTTCCATCGATCAGTTTGTATCCTACTCTGAAGCAGAGTGAATATTCTTCATGGGGTTTCGAGGTAAGTTTCTGAAGACCTTACGATTGCTGATCAAGATATTATTATGCGAAAAGAGTATTCTGTGTAGCCATACCAAGTGAATGACCCCTGATTTGGACGGGAGTACAACGCGAAGTGGAAAATACTACAGGACCAACCTAGAAGGAAATAGATCTGTCTACAGTCTGGTAAGGGAAGCAGCTTTGCAGAGTCCTCCAGCCACACCACTTTCAAACCAGCATAGGGGTAAGAATTCACCTACACCTCCGCCGCCACCACCGGAAAATGACATGGCCGTGCATATGAAGTTACCCACCTTTAAGGGTGTAGGAGATGAAGACATGGATCAGTTCTAGTTTGTCACAGAATCGGTATGGACTGCGCAGAACGTAGCTAGTGATACGGTGAGGCAAGCACAATTGTCCCTTGCCTTTGAAGGAAGGGTGTTGGACTGGTACATGGGATACATTGGACAACATGCGAACGCAACAATTGAGGAGGTTAAGAATGCTTTGAAGAAACAATTTAAGAAGCCTAATTCCTACTCACAAATAGTGGTGGATCTCAAAGATTTCAAGCAAGGGCCCTTTAAGTCTGTGTGGGAGGCTGATCAACGGCTGAAGAAAGCGATTAGAGAAGGAGGATTTCAATATGATGATAGATAGCATACAGAATGGTTCATCGCCATGTTACTGCCTCACCTACGCACACCTATGGGTCACCAACCTTTCGACTTGCAAGAGAAAGCCTTGGAAGCTACGATGAAGTTAGAAGTTGCGCCTCGAGATGAGACCCAGCTGGGCATCCAACAGATTCAAGGGCGGCTAGAAGCAATGCACATGGAGATCCAAAACCTACAACAAGAGCGAGGAGCAGAAATTAGTCCTGAAAGGTGGTGCATACGATGTAGGGTGAATGGTCACACCAAAGATAACTTCCCTCTACTAACAGACTATATGCAGGCAGGAGGACCTAGTCCACAGCGCCCAAGATCAAGCAGAGGACTTAGTCCATTGCGTCTAGTCTCCAGCGGACCTACATTGTGGTGTGAGGATTGTCACGTAGCCGGCTTGCATGATACGAACCATTGCCCTCGCCTAGGTGCGTACGTCCCAGAAGTAAAATAGCAGTGGTGCAAGTTTTTCCGGTCAGTAGGACATGATGAGTAGAACTATCGAATGTATGATATGATGATAATTTGAGGATATAGGGTACAGACGGATCCTGCGTCACCAAGGTCCCCGACAGGCATAGGTAGCTCCGTAGCTAGGGGCTGGGGAGGTGGTCGAGGAGGAAGTGTAGGATGGGGACAAGGTCAGCTAATCTGTTATAACTATGGAGAAGAAGGACACTTTGCAAGGGACTGCCTGAACCCCACTAGGCAATCCTATCGGTATTGCAGACAGCTGAATCATGCGATTGAAGATTGTCCAATATTGATATCAAAAATGCAGGAAAATCATTCGACACCTACGGAGAATGTGGAGAGAGTTAAGGCTGAGCTGCGAGACAAAGATCCGAGTGTGAATGTGGTGACACGCAGTGGGATGGCCACCAGGGGACCTGAGGAGGAGGCTGCGAGGGAACCTCTGATCCGACAAGTTGTTAGTAAGCAAGAAGGTTTGGACTTAAGAAAGGGGAGAGAAACATTTATCACAACTCGCAAGGACTTTGCTGAGGTAGAGGAAGCTACTGCTCGGCCACCTACGAACCTCAAGGCAAATGAGGAGGTCAAGCCCTTTTTGCAGGCATGTATGAAGCTACTGCGTAACCCAAAGGTGGTGGAGAACCTTCAGGCATTAATAGATAGCTGTGCGGTGTGACTCAATCTACCTCCAGAGGTCAAGGATGTGCACAAGCTATAGAGGTATAATTAATGCACTAGATGAGAAATGTGGTTGTCTGTGCAGATTGGTGACTACGAGATGAGTCAGGTTATTTTGGACCTGGGGTCAGATGCGAACGTGTTACCTAAACAAACTTGGAAACTAATGGGAGAGCCTAAGTTGGAATGGTCCATTATTCAGCTGCGCATGGAAAATCAACAGACCAGAAAATCATCCCACTAGGAAGATTGTCTAAAATTACGGTAGATATCGCAGGAGTAAAGGCCCGAGCCGACTTTGAAGTAATTGAAATTGTAGAAGATGAAGACCCCTACCCTATGCTCTTAGGGCTGGACAGGGCCATAGATATGGGTGGTATCATCAACCTCAAAAAGAGAAGCATGGTGTTTGAGAATAACGGTACAAGGGTGATAGTACCATTAGATCCTACGGAAGGTGAACGATACACAGAGCTAGTGCGCGATAAAGAGGAGGTGGATCACATTTATAAGTTGACTACGTGGGACAAAGATTGGATCAACCCCACGGTGGAAGGAGTACTCTGCTGGGAAAAGTACAGTGAATGCTTCTCTAATTCTGATGGGGAGATGGATAATTGGCAAAACCGATTGCACGATGTCTCGGCGCTACGACATCTTCGAGTCACAAGGTATTTCCATTGCATTTCCTCAAAGGTAATAGATCTACCCTACTTTGATGGTTCTGGTAGCATTAAGTAATTTTTGCAAGCATTCAAAGCCGAGGTTCCAAGAGAACGAAGGATATGGGCCCTTAATCTAGTGACGCGTGCAACGCCTGCAAGATAGTGGGAGATGCACAAAGGGGCGTTCCAGGACTGGGAGGACTGTCGGGACATGACACTCCTCTGATTTGAGCCTCCGATAAAGGTGTGGGTCGAAATATTCCTTGGCCCAGGGGACCCGCGTAAACACTTGCTGACCTGGATCAAAGCATGGGGTGATGGAGCTATGGAAGAATGGGTTCAATTGTTCATTCATGCGTTAGGTCCAATCCCGACTGTGTGGTACCTAGATGTGGAGCTACATCAACGCACCCGCCACTGGGAAACTCTAAGGGACGAATTCCTAGGGAAATTTGGACTCATAGGGGGGTAAGAAGCACTTGACGAAGCTCTATAGCGTATAGATACATTTGTGTTCAAGGAACCTAGCTCCACTGAAGCATTCGGGGCACCGACATGGGAATCACAGATGCAGGATATTGTCAATTGCCGCAGCTTGGCAAGGGAAGAAAGTGAAGAAGACTCACGTTCTATCTTTATTCTAGAGTCGCAAGGAGAGTGCCCCATTGCAGGACCCTCGTTGCAAGAGGTTGATGTCACTAAGCCTCTCAGGCTACGTGAAGTCAATATTTGGACGGAAGAACATCCTAATTTGGCTAAGATTGGGGATTATTGGGATGACAATACAGTAAGCAAAGTGGCCGAGTTACTCACCGAGTACCAGGACTTATTCCCAACAAAGTTTTCAGAACTAAAGGGGACCACGGGGGACTTAGGGGTCATGCATATCACTCTCAAACCGGATGCTCAGCCTGTAAAACAATGACCCTATAGGTTGAACCCTAAATATAAGCAGAAAGTCAGGGAAGAACTTGATAAAATGATTTCTGCAGGCATCATCGAACCTGTCGAACAGTCAGACTGGGTTAGCCCAGTGGTGGTTCAGGAGAAAAAGGATAAAGGGGAGATTCGGATATGCGTGGACCTGCGCAAGTTAAACGATGCCTGTGTTCATGACCCATTTCCTACACCATTCTCAGACGAACTTTTGGATAGCGTGGGGGGACAGGAAGCATACTCCTTTACGGACGGATTCTCAAGGTAACATCAGATTAGAATCGCTCCTAAGGACCACAACAAAACCACGTTCACCACGGAGTGGGGCTCTTTCCAGTACACTGTCATGCCATTTGGTCTCAAGAATTCCCCTGCTATTTTCTCGTGGGTAGTGGTTGTGGTGTTCAAATAATTCATCCACAAGTTCCTAGAAGTATATTTTGATGATTGGACCATCTTCGGCCTGGTGAAGGCACACGTATCAAACTTGCGCATGATGTTGGATGCCTGCTAAAAGCACCAGATCTCCTTAAATATCAAGAAGTGTATCTTCTGTGAACCCTTTGGTATCCTGCTTGGCCATATAGTTTGTCGCCAAGGGCTAATGGTGGATCCTGCCAAAATTGCAGTAATCATCAACTTACTAGTACCGATGACGGAGAAACAGTTGCGCTCGATCCTTGGGCACACAGGCTACTACCGAAAATTCATTCAAGGCTATGCACTGATCATGGCCCCTATGGAAAAATTGCTCAAAAAGGATGTTTCGTTATTTTGGGATGACGAGTGTCAAAAGAGCTTTGAGTTACTTAAAGAAAAGATGTTCTCGGCACCTATTCCCATATTTCTTGATTGGGAGAAGTTCTTTCATGTCCACTTCGATGCATCAGGAATTGCTCTCGAGGCTATCCTTACGTAGCCAGGAGAAGGATACATTGATCATTCGGTTGCCTTTGCAAGTCGGAAACTCTCTGGTGCCAAATGTAATTACTCCACTACAGAGTGGGAGGGGTTGGCCATGGTGTACACTTTGCAGAAATATCGGCACTACTTGTTAGGAGGACACTTCAAAATGTTTACAGACCATTCAGCCTTGAAGTACCTGGCAAATAAGCCCGTTTTGGGGAGGAAAATATGCCGATGGTTACTGCTATTTCAGGAGTATGAATTTGAATTCATCGTTAAGCCGGGAAAGATGAATGTTGGGCTAGATCACTTATCACGAATAGAGAGTGGCGAGAAGCCAACCAACCTAGAAGACAGATTACCTGATGTGTAGCTGTTTGCTATTAAGGTCGTAGATTTCTTGACTACTGGGATGGAACCCCCAGAGTATTCAATGCAACAAAAGAAGAAGTTAGTCGCCTGAGCAGCAGATTTTACCATCATTGCAAGTCACTTATATAATATGGGAGAAGATGAAGTATTGCGGAGATATGTTTTGGAGCATGAAAGGCATGCTATATTGGCAGAATCTCATGACGGAGTAGCAGGAGGTCACTACGCAGGGAAATCAATGGTGCAAAAGGTCTTGAGGGCTGGGCTATGGTGGCCCACCCTGCATCACGATGCCCATAATCATTGTAAAACCTGTGATACGTGCCAACGAATAGGGCGACCATCTCACAGGGATGAAATTCCCCTTCAACCGCAAATGGATCTACAAGCATTTGATAAGTGGGCCATCGATTTCATAGGGCCTATCAACCCATCAGGAAAGAAGACGGGTGCACGCTACATTATTACTTCCACTGATTACGTAACTCGGTGGGACGAAGCACAAGCAGTAAAATACTGCACTGCGGATACTGCTACGCATTTCATCTTTGAACAGATCCTGACTAGATTTGGGTGTCTAAAGATCCTCATGAGCGACAGAGGTACACACTTTGTTAACGAAAAAATCCAAGCTTTGACCACGGAGTTCCGAATCCATCATGAAAAAATCACACCATATCATCCACAGGCAAATGGTGCAGTTGAAGCCTTTAACAAAATCTTGGAGCAAGCACTGACAAAGGTCTACAATGCCGATCGCAGCGATTGGGACGTCTGCGTCCCGCCAGTTCTTTGGGCTTATCAAACCACCTGCAAGAAGCTAACTAGGAAAACTCATTTTAGGATGGTCTATGGCAAGGAGGCCATTATGCCAATGGAGTACATTATTTCTAGTCTGCGTATCGCAACAACTACGAACATGGCGGACCCGACATCATGGAGGAGCGATTAGCGCAGCTTATGGCTTTGGAGGAAGATCGGTTCCTGGCTAAATTCCATCAACAGGTGCAGAAGGCCCGTGACAAAGCCTAGCATGATCGGCATATTCGCCAAAATACCTTCGCAAAGGATGACTTGGTCCTCTTATACAATATACAGTTTACAAAACATCCAGGGAAGTTCCGGCAGCACTGGCTTGGCCCCTATACTATTAAGGAGATCACGGATGGCAGAGTTGTTCGGCTAGCCACCCTGCATGGTGATATGCTGCCAGGATATGTCAATGGTAGTCGGCTCAAACCATTTCGGATCAAATGACTACATGGTCGGAGTAGCTGTGCAGGTGCAGATAATGAACCTACCATTGCAATGACTCGGGACGAGTTACAAGATTATGTTGGGGGACTATTGGAATAGGGTCCCTTGCAAGCTGCAAAACTGGTCTATTTTGTACAATTTTTTATTATATTTAGTCTAACACAATGGTTTTGGGGTGGGTCAAAGCCCCTAAAGCATTGTAAATTGGTCAAGGGTAGACCAAGAGTCCGCAAACCACGATTTGCGTACCATTGGATGCAAAGGCTAAAATAGTATAAGTAGTTGAACCTTTTTGAGTTGTAAGGGAGATTAAGAATGATAAGAGATTGATGCTAAGTGTGAATTGATAGATTTGGTTAGGGTTGTTGGGGAAGGACTCCTGCTGCTGTGTGCACAGAGATTCCCTGTACTGTTGTGTGCGGACCCTGCTGCTGTGTGCGCAGGTTGGGATTTGGGTATTGTAAGTGGATCTGAAGGATTAATGAATGTAGAAGTATTGTTGGATAACTGAATCTGTTGGAATTACTCTGTGATGCTTGGTTGATTAATATATGTTGATGTGTTATTGATTTAAGCTGCAAATATACTTGTGTTACTTGTTTATGCTACGATCTGGGACTGTTATGTTACATTTTCTGCAAGAATATCTGGAATAGCTGTGTTATCTTTATATAAGTTCATGATCTGTTGATTACTGTGAGTATCATTTCTATTAAGCACGTGGATGTGAAGGAAATCTGTAGATCTAGGCTCTGTAATATAATATCGGGTTGCTATAATACTAAACGCAACTCGGCTTGATTTTCCTACCCTCTCCTAGGGTGTGGAAACCTGGTTCCAGCACCCACCCATACTACTTTGGGTGACACTTTGGCCTGCGCAAGCAGGTCACAGCCGAAAGGGCCAGTAGTATAGGGGTTTGTTGGCAAACCTTGAATCTCCGAACCTAGGTCAGGACCCCTCGAGCCAACAAGTTGTGAAATAAGAGACTCATCCTCGGGAGAACTTGTGGCAAAAGGAGTAAGAACACCAGATAACATTTACATTCTTAGAAAAATTCAATGAGATAAATGTTACTTGAGTCAAACAGATGAAAGTTGGTTATGGCACAAGCGATTGGAGCATACAAGTTTTGACAACTTGATCAATATTAGTAAGATTAATGCAGTAAGGGAAATTCCTAAGATGTTCGAGCCAGATCAACTTGCATGTGGCCCATGCCAGCATGGAAAGAAAACTAGAACCAACTACAAAACTAAGGATTTTTCAACATCAAAAACTCTGGAGATCATTCATGCAGATCTATGTGGGCCAATTAGAAATCCAACTCTTCAAGTTGAAAGGTACTTTGCTTTATTTGTTGATGACTATACTAGAATTATGTGGGTATATTTCATAAAATATAAATCCGAAGCATTTGAATGTTTTAAGAATCTTAAAGCTCTCGTTGAAAATGAGAAAGATTCTAAGATTAAATGTCTTAGAATGGATAGAGGAGGAGAATTCACCTCATAATAATTTTATGAATTCTGTAAAGAACATGGAATCTAAAGAGAACTCTCCGCTGCTAGGACTCCCAAGAAAAATGGAGTAGTTGAAAGAAGAAATTGAACCGTTCAAGAAATGGTAAGGAAAAAGCTACTAGCGACTTATTTGAAACCAAAGTTTTGGAGAGAAGCAGTTGGGACGACAGTTTATACCTTAAATTGAACCCAACTAAGACCAAATAATGAAAAGAATACTTATGAATTATGGAAAGGAAGACATGCTTTAGTAAAGTATTTTAGGATTTTTGGAAGTAAATGCTTCATAAAAATCAATGATGATTCACCAGGAGAATTTGATTCTCGGGTTGACAAAGGAATATTCCTTGGATATTCCACAAGGAACAAAGCTTACAAATGTTACAACAATCGTCTACGGAAAATAGTGGAAAGCATTGATGTGAAGATTGATGAAGGCATTCTACAAAATAAAATTGAGGATCATTAAGTTGAGCCCTTTCCTGAGGAAAGTGAAGAAGAACCTGAAAAATATGAAGAGAAACAAAGTGAACCTTCACAAACTCCTTCTAAGATCAAATTCCTTCAAAAACATCATCCGGAAGAATAGATTATTGGGAATATAGATGGAGGAATCCAAACTCGAAGAAGGATGAGAAACACTCCAAGAAAATATGATGTTGCTCTCTTATCATTAATAGAACCTGAAATTTTTTCCCAATCAAGTAAAGATCCTCATTGGATAAAGGCCATGGAAGAAGAAATGTCTCAAATCGAAAAGAATGAGACTTGGGAGCTGATACCTTTCCCACAAGATAAAAATATAATTGAACAAAATGGGTATTCAAAAACAATATGAATGAGGATGGACAAATCATCAGAAATACAACTAGACTTGTTTGCAAAGGATACTCGCAAATTGAAGGAATTGACTTCGAATTGAACCTTTTCACCAGTAGCTTTATTGGAAGCCATAAGAATGTTTTTGGCATTTACTTGCTCAAAAGGATTCAAGGTTTATCAAATGGATGTAAAATCAGCATTTTTGAATGGATATCTCACGGAACAAGTTTACATGGAGCAACCAAAAGGATTTGATCTTGCCGAAGCAAAAGAATTTGTATGCAAGCTGAAAAAGGCCTTTCATGGATTAAAACAAGACCCTAGAGCATGGTATGCAAAGTTGGACCACTATTTGCAACAAGAAGTTTTCAAAAATGGAGTAGCAGGTAGCAATCTCTACATGAAAATGGACAAGGAAAAATTTTTGATCACTCTTGTATACATTGATGATCTAATCTTTGCTAGAAATGATGATGAGATGAGCCATTAATTTGCTCCAAATATGTCCAAAAGATTCGATGAGATGAACCATTAATTTTCTCCAAGTACCAGTGGAAATGCATTCTTTATGGGAGATTGTCTTGTATCTTGGCTCAACAAAACGCAATCATCCATATCTCTTTCTACAGTTGAAGCCAAATATATCGCTGTTGTCGATTGTTGTACACATATATTATGGATGAAGGAAGCTTTAAAGGATGTCAACATAGAAACTAAGCAACCAATCACTATTTTTTGTGACAACACTAGTGCCATCAGTCTTTCAAAGAATCTGGTGATGCACTCAAAAACCAAACATATTCCTATCAAATACCATTTTCTCCGTGAACAAGTTGCTGAACATAATATCAAGTTGGAATATGTTAATACAAAGGAGTGAATTGCATATATCTTTACAAAACCCCTTATGCGAGAAGCATTTGAATATCTTCTCCAAAAGATGGGGGTCATTGCTCTTGCATCACATTAAAATAACATATCAACAAAATAAGAAGCAACATGACAGGGGGAGCAGTTTGATAGAGGAAGCATGTGGGCACCACATTTTCCATTGATGTCAAAGGGGGAGAAAGTGTTGCATTATTTCCATCAATGAAAAAGGGGGATATTGTTGGTCAATAATTGTCATTGATGAAATATACTTGATGATCTCTCCGAATGAAGGCTACACTATCAACACACTAGTTTCATGATGACCCCTATGATGAACCCCTATTGTCCTAATCATCTTCGGCATTAAACATTTCAAGGACAGTCACAATAAAAAGTGTTTTTTAATATTATTAGAGACATTCTTTCACAATGATCCTTATACCATCTGAAAGAGGATTGTTTCCTCTTTCCAATGAGTATTCACACGTCCCCAATCTCTTGGTGGTTAGTGAGAAATTGATTTTTAAAGTTAAACAATATATATTTTTTCATCTAGCCGATCTACACCTTGTCTCTTATGCTGGCCTACTTCCATAGGTCATGTCCCTTCACTTCAAATTAAAATTCATATATATAGGAGCTCAGATCTTCAATTCAACTCAGCTCAACTCGGTTATCTAACACATAAATATCTACAGTTCACAACTCCTGAACTTAAAAAAAAGGGAGCATAAACGTCAAGAAAAAGAGATATACTACAATCTGTTTGGGTATAAATACAATCAAAGTGAGAATGTGAAACCAGGATGACTAATCTGCGGACCTGTATCTCTGTATTGGAACAACCCTACTAAAAACTACGGACCTGTAACCTCAACCTTTGTATTGGTATAGCCCTAATAAATTTCGGACCTGTGATTATCATTTCAGAACTGCAGTCTCTATGGTCATCAATTGCTGCAGTCTTACTGCAATAAACTTCAGACTATGGTGGATCTGTAATATTTTGGACCTGTGATTATCATTTCAAAGTCGCAGTCTCTGTGGTCATCAATTGGTGCAGTCTTACTAAAATAAAGTTCGGGTTGTGGTGGATATTTGATATTTTGAAACTGTGACTAAGATAACAGTAGGGCTGGTTTTTGGCTTAACTCAGTGTTCTTGTAGTTTTTCAGTACCTCGGACCGTGCCTATGAGAATTCTAATCGGACTATGGCTTCTACCTAGTTTACACTTCCAGATTCAAATTATAATTGTAGCCTATCAACAGTGAAGTCTAGTGGTGGGGCTATTTAAATTCAAGCTCAAGTGAAGACAAGGACAAGTCAAGCACAAGAATACAAGTACAAAGTACAGTGAAGACAAGCACAAGTTATTTTTGGAGTTGATTAAACATCTGAAAAGTTCAACAGTGAAGAATATTTTTGAAGACACTCAAATAAGTACATCACATTTTTTCTATCAAAATAAGATTGAAGGATTGGTGTCCTAGGGGTTGGTGCCTCTAAACATGAGGTTGGAGCCTTGAAAAGGATAGGGTCATAGTGCTAGAGGTTGGAGCCTCACTATAGTCCAAGTTGGTGCTTGGCAACAGGTTGGAGCCTGGAAGGTTGAAAGGTTGGTGCCCTTAAACATTATTGTACTCATTCATTTGTAAAAGGATCATTATCCTTCCTTCTATAAAAAAATTATTCATTTCTCTATTTTTGTGTAGAATTTAACTTATTATAATAACACTTGAAAAGAAATACTAATTCACCCCCCTCTTAGTATTTCCAACAAGAATATTTTGACCTCTAATGGCAGGATTCAAATATTGACACTAACATCGGCCTTATTGGGGATGATAACTCTGAAATAGGTGTCAATAACCATAAAAATCTGGATTTTGCAAATAAATGCCTCTTCCATTGGGCCAATACGGTTAAAAACTCGAACTGAAAAACTTGAATGGAAACTAATCAATCAAAAAAAATAGATTGACTCAAGACAAACTCAAATGACTAAAACTTGACTCAATACTAAATGAAATAAAAAACTTACTAAACATATGATGGCAACATAGCACCGACAGTTGAGGGCTTCAAATCCTTATGACAACCACCTATCTTTTGAAAGCATATGTACAATTAGGTGATATCAAAATGCCAGTGTAACCAATCAAGAGAATGCCTCCTTGATTGATTCTCCCAATCATATTCTCTGGACAACAATAAATATTTACAATTTGGCAGCCAAAAATATAACTGACAATGATCTCCATCATCACTGAATACTCCAATAATTACCTTCACTGACGACTTCAATAAACTTGCCACTAGATCTTGAAAAAAATGAAAATTTACGTCTTGCTGATCTAGAAGAAACAAGGTCCTTTTTCTCTTGATTCTGATCTCTCTTCATAGTGTACCTCAGCAAGAGTGTGTTCCTAGTCGTCAAAAACTTCTGAACAAGTAGGTGAGAAAATTTCTTCTTGAAATAAAAATTCTAAACATGAAACATGACAAGAAAAATCTGAATGATAGTCCTCAATGCCCTGGTCCTCTACAATTTGAATACATCGTTGATCATCTTCATATGACATGGCAACTAGATTGTCATGTTTCTTGTCACACTCATCAATCATAAGAGAGAAAACTTCAAATTGTTCGTGAAACTCAAAACTGACATTCTATCATTTACCACATAATCATCCAAAGAAATTTTTTCACTTGCTTGAACAAATAATCTCATCTTGTTTTCCAGAAAAGGATTGGATTACCTCCTCCTGAAGACTTTGTTCTGATGGGATGAGAACACTTAGGTCAATAAATATTTTTTTTTCATTCGAGGTCTCAATAATAGATCTCTCCTTCATGGGATCCAGAACAACATACTCTTCATCATCACAATCTGAATCTAGATCTGGAAAATCCAGCTTGACTTTATCACATTATGAAATTAGAACTTGATTTTCCTGCATACCATATTCTGCTCCAAGCATATATGAAATAATACCTTTTCTTCCATCATTTTCAATTGTACAAATATCTTCAGCCTATTACAAACTTTCCTGAGCATCTTGATAAGTATCCTGTAAGTTTTCTTTATGTTGTTGAAATGGATTTTCATATAGGGCTTCCACAATCTCATCGTCCATGAATTCATCATCTCCATAAACTTTCTCAAGATTTTCAATAAAACTATCAACATGTTTACAACAATTCTGAACTAATATTAAGGATAGACAAGATTCTTTATACCTTTCAAAGAAAACTTGCATACCAAGATCGGGCTTCACCTTCCAGAGTGGCCATGAATATCTTCATTAAGCAGTCTTCAGGAAAATCAATATTTAATCTACACACATGCATGTGAAATCTTACCAGATGAAGAGCAGCATCATTACCTTTCACATCTTCGAACTTTGGTAGAAATTTCATCCGATCGACCTGAGGCATGCGATTCGGAAAAGCTGGTATGTGATCTCGGCTCATGGGAGCATACCTTCAAGCAATTGAATCCATTTTGAAAATTTCTTCTAGCTATTGATTTTCATGCAGTGGAATGGCCATGAAGTGTTGATTTTCTGGATCTTTCAGTCAATGGAGTCGCCATGAGAATGGTACAACCTTCATATGTGTCCAAATGTTGTTCACCATAAACAATTAGGTCTAAAATTTGTCATTTTTTCCCAGGGAAGATCTGATCTTTCGTTCCCCGACAACAACACCAGTATGTTATCACTCCGCCAAATTTCTAAGGCTGAGGAAGAAATCCCAACAGAGGTAACCGCGGGCCAACCTTTTAACTTGGTAGCTAGCCCTACCAAGTAGAAGAGGGATCTCTCCACAAAACACAGCCTAGGAGGCTGAATGGATTAGGCTTTTAGGCTAGGTGTGAGTTAAGGGGTTTTGATAATTGATTTTCGTCGGGTTGCTGGATGAAAGTATGGTCAAGGGAGCTAGGTCAGGGAAAATGAGATAGGGTTGCATAGATTCAATGGGGCAAGTTAGGCATAAGACTTAACAATTTAAGATGATTGTGATGAGATGGTTTTAAGACTGATGAGGAGCTAGGAAGAGCATGGGAGATGTATTCTTACTAAACAGAGGAAAATGGACAAATTATGATAACTTTCCCTAAAAAGAGCATGAGCAAGCATGTATTCTTCCTATCAACTTGAAAGAGATCATACAACAGAGATGTAATGAAAATGAAGACAACAAATTATAGCATATAAAACTTAAGTAAAAACAATGATAAACATCATACCACATGTATCCCAAAAAATAGCTGCAACTCTTCTTTATTAACTGGCCAAACTTAGTACAGTAGTCCTTGATCAATGAGCTAGCATCCAAACTGATTACAACCTTTGCTAAGAGTGAATAAAGGGAATACATAAACATCAAAACAAAATTAACTCATCCTCAGGGGTCGAATCCACGAGGTGAGGAAGAGACCCACAAAATTTTGAACTGAAAATTGGAGTATAGGGAGCTCTAAGTGACTCCTCCCTAAATACATTCAAACTGATTCATTTGACTTAATGACAACTTTTACCTGATGAATATACCCCTAGATAACTTATCCACAACATAATTACATTTACCATCCTCAATTACATAGGTGGAAACATCAATTTCTGAGATAAAGTCAAAATTACATTGAAATTTGAAAAAAAATCAGCAAATGGTCAAGGGCGCCATTCTTCTGTCAAGTGCGCCCTCGCTATGTCAAGTGCGCCCTCCCTATTTAAGGTTGATTTTGACTGACTTGTATGTGTCCACATTGGCTACAAGATAGCTTGTTTGAAATCCCTTCAAGTCTAGTTTCCTTATCTGCCTTAAGTTTCCAAAATGAAGGTCATTTTCCATGTCAAAACTTCATTCTCCCAAGAATGCTCTGTGTGCAGCGCCTAGGCCAAAATTGGGGCAAAAACATGATTTTTAAGGTGTTTTTTTCCTTTTTCACTCACTAGTTTGTCCCAAAAAAATTAGAAAATTTATAGGGTGCATTTATTCATCATTTTGAATCCAATGGTGGTCTCTATTTGGCCATTTCATGCCTCAAAAAAGTGTGCAGCGCCTAAGGCATTGTGCATGTGACAAATTTGTTGATATTAACTTGTTCAGGAATACAAAAGAAAAAACACACATATTTTGCAAAAATGGGTCAAATGGCTTCAAAATTGGTGGAGAGAGTGTTGGTGAGGTGGCTAGGCTTGGAGTGAAGCCTCTGCAAGTATATCCAATTTCTTCTTCTCTTCTTGGTGAGTTAGGGCTTCAATATTTGCATTTGCTGCCTTGAGTTTTGCCCTTGTATTTCTTTCTCTTTTGGCATAGTGTTTGGTCATCCTCCTTTGAATTTTGTTGTCCTTTTTAGCCTTCTTCAAAAACTTCTCCAAGTGATCATTGATGGCCTAAAGCCAACCTTCCTTGTCTTCCTTGATCATATCCAAAAATTGATCATCAAGGATGGCTTCATCAACTGTCTGTCTTTGCCTTTGTCTTTCAAGCTCCAAGGCTCTTTTTAAGCCTAAGGTTCTAGGCCTGCCTCTTGGTAATTGTTCTTCTTGTTCTTCAAGCAAACCATGTTTCTCTAGGGTCTCATCTAGCAAAATCTTGGCTTCTTCTGCCTCTCTTTCTTCTATTGTGTCTTAGTGTCAAAACCATACAGAGATGGAATGATAGTGAAAAATGAATTTTGAGAAGTGGGAATGTAATGGGGAAATTTGGGGAGATGGGGGAAGGGGTTTATGAAATTAGGGAAGTGACAAGGAGTAGGAATGTAGAGGGGTTTAGAATAGGGAAATTTATTACAGGTGTTGTAGCCTAATTTGACTCAGCCTAAAATCAAGAGAGGTTCTGAGCAATTCAAGGTTCTTGAGGAACAATTGTTAGAATTTCAAGAAGACCTTAAATATGCTCAAAAGAATAACCACAAGCGCAACGAGGATTCATTATCAAATGTGCATTAGAACCAAAGTCTGGGAAGCAGAAACAGAATTAGACCATCAGCAAAGGCAAAGGAGTAGAGAGGAGCAACTTTAGAAGAAAAGGAAAAGGAAGCAAAGGCAGCAAAGGAAGTTAAGGCAGAAAAGGAGCAAAGGTAGCCAATCAGCAAAGGTAGAGTCGTGAACGTGCTGGAAAGAGTCGTGAACGGTAAGCAGCTCAAGTCGTGAATGAATCAAGTGTTCAATGAACAGCAAGGAAGAAACGAATGAGCACAACTAAAGAAGCAAAGTAGGTAAACTTGAGTAAAGATAAAATGAGGACCATTGGATCTGGGCATAGATCAACGGCGGAGATTAAATCGCAATTAGAGCGATTTCGCAAATCGCAGATTTTAGTGTTTAGCGCTAAGGAATCACGCAGTATGTTATTTGGATTGAGATGCGATGAGGAGAACGGCCACGTGTCAGCATAGCACACCAGCGCATATCACACATCGCATAAATTATGGTTTAACTCTTATCGATATAAGCTTAAACTTGCGGACGGCGATTTGTGATAAGTAGTAAAAGTTGCGATGTTGTGAAGTGACATCGCCATCGCAACTTCACATCGGCGATTTCATTGTTTACCATTTAAGCTATTTGTTATAATTTCCGACATGCGATATCAAATAAGTTTCAAAGTGTGATTGCTTCCAATTGATCACCATGTTGTGGGACCCTACAACCATAGTTCTGCGTGTATGTAAGTGGTTTGAGTTTATGTGCAATATTTTTTAAAGTGACTGTTGTTGATTTCTTCCATATGTATGTTTAATAAAACTCCAATATTCGGATGCGATGTGGTTTCAAAGCTGAACACTAAAGGTTTTCAAATCCGAAGGTGAGGAATTTCTTGTGTTAAATCGCATCAGAGGAAGAAAAGAGGATTATAACGTAAAGTCAGTGAAACGCCTTGGTAATGAAAGAAAGTCTGAATGCGGGTAGAGAGACTCAGGTATGTGGTTTGACACATGGCAAAGGAGAAGAAAATATACAACGCAACAGGCACGAGCAGAAGAGGTGGAGCCGGGTAGCAGGTGACATGATGATAGCATTTGAAACACAAAAGCATGGGCAGAGTCGGGTGGAGATGCGTTTATACAGACTACTGGGACATCACATATGAAACGCATAGAGGCATAGGCAAAGTCAGGCAGAAGAGCATATAGTGGTACTGTTGCAAGCACAAAATATGGGGCAATCTGGGCACAGGGGCATTTTTGCAGAACTGTGCCGCTATCGCATCATAACGAGAAAGGACACCTCAACACTTCAGAGGGACACATCAACAACAAATCAGACTCAGCAAAAGGATTATTCCAAGTGTATTATGTTTTCTTTGTTAAGATCAAAGCTACAATTTTGTCCTCGATTGCAATGTAATAATTAGTTTAACAGTTTAGGCAGTTTAGGAGTTCCAAGAAGCTCGAGCATTTACAAAATGCTTTTTTTTTGTATTTAAGCAAGAGAGAAAGATAGAAAGAGGGTTCTGAGTTCTGGACCTCTTGGGGATTACATTTTTTACTTCCTTTTCTTATTGCTAAATGAAAGTAGCAGCAATTTTCGTGCAACTGTTGTTGGTGATTCATATTTCTTGTGCTATTTTGTGTCCCTTCTTGTAATGATCCTTTTTCAGGATTCAGTAATGAACCAACTATATAACGGTCCTGATGTGATTAATAAGCTTAAAATATACCTAAGAGGCACATATAAATCATCTTTAGCTATAGCAACAACTTATACTTCATTTTATGACCCGGAAAGTGGGGAAAAGCGGCTAAATCAGCCCTAAAAAGCTTAATTTCAGAGTTTTGCATAAACACAGGGGAAAGTGACGATTGGATATGATAATCTAGGTTATGAGGGATTTTCATACCGAATTTCAACTCAAAAAAATAAGATTTTCTATGTTAAACAGATCTCCCATCCCTGACTAGGCTCAGAAACCCTAGTTTCCCATGACTTAGACTATGCAGAAAGTTCTGAAGCTGAAGCAGCATGATTTTCTGAAGGTGTTAGATGGGAAATAGTATTAATTTCAGAAAATATGATCTAGAACATGACTTGAGCAATAAGAAAAAGATAAACAGAAGATTTTCATAGAAAAACCCTCAAGGTTGAGGTGCTGCAAGAATAAAATGACTACATAAAGGGACTGTGCAGTTAATGGAGGTTATGCTTCATAAATTATAGATACAAATCAGATCTTTCATTATATAAATCAATAAGGCACAAAAAACAGATATCTAGTCTCTTTTACATAGATCTAAGATCACCCGGCAAGGGGATTCTTGACAGAAAAGATGTACAAGATGAACTGCTACAAATCTATGGTTGGAATGAAGCTATATGGCTGAATCTCTACTCAATATCAGCTGAAAATCGAAATAAATGGCTTTATACACCTTCCTCTAGCTCTCCCAAAGAAATATTGCTCCTCCTTTGGGGAAACTAGCTCAGAGCTTAGGGTTTCAACCCCCTTCCACTGCACCGCTTGAAATATGACGTAGTTTTCTGAAGAGACTGCGCTGTCACTGAATAAAAGTGCTTGGCCCAACACCAGTATGTGGAAATTTCAGATCAGGAGCTCCTCTTAGATCTCTTGCTACAATTTCTCCAAGAAAAAGCAGTGTATTCCTGCATGAGAAAACCCTTGCACTAAACAGTGTAGCAACTTAGCTAAACAGCTAAGGTTGCAGTGTGTCTGAGAAGACCACCTGAAAATATGATATCCAATCTACCCTAAAATGGTTTCCATTCCTTCATTATATAGATGAGTAGCTTCTTCTCTAAGGTTCCCACTCCACCAAGGGGTTGCTTCCTCACCAAGCTTCCTCATCTAAGATTACGCTGCCCCATTAAGTGAAGATCATCTTGATACAACGCAGTTGGAGTTAGTCAAGCTTGACTAAGTAAATCTGCTTGGGATCATCCTTGACTGAGTCTTCATGCCTTTTCCCCTTTCACACTCAAGGGGTCTTCAATTTAACCTGTTGAATTGATCTCCATTCACATTGAGTAGATTTATTTGAGGATCCACTTTTATTAAAGATAAATTGTGTTGACTTGGTCAAAATTGACCTTGTTCACACATGTGGATGCTTGAGCTAGTTATTACATGATCCCCTTTCACATTAGGAAGGATTTTTATTCATATTTCAGCAAATTATGAGCCTCCTTGCCCATTTATTCATCAATCTAAGTTTTAAGAGAAAAATTAATGTTCCCATTAGCTGAAGCTAAATTAGGAACATTACAGTCTCCCCCTCCCAAATGTTGCTTGTCCTCAAGAAACTGCAAGGGTGTTGCAAAATCTCCCCTCTTCCTCTTGTGGCCCTCTCATCCCATATTCTCCTCCATTGCTTCAAAATTTCTGCAAAAATTCCATCTCCCAATGGCCCCTCCCAAGTGTGCAAGTTTGCCTTTGGTGAATAAACCCAATGGCTCTCATCATGAAAGAATGGAAGGTTGTTATGGAAACCTTCTTGATTATCCATGGCCTTCTCAAGAAAGAAGTGATGACAATCATGGGGAATTTCATCATCAATGGAGGTCTCTTTCCTCCATGCTATCATCCAAATAAAATGAATCACCCTCCAGCTAGGTAATTCATAGAAAAGCTCCTCCCAATTGCTCATAAGAGGAATAACCCAAGTGCTCCAACAAAACATATGGTCCACATCATAAAGAAACAAGTGATATGCAATGGTGGCCATATAGTTGCTCATGCTCCCCTTGGAACATGCAGTGCAGAAAAAGTAGGGACTCTCTTCCCCCAAAGACACGTCAACAAGTGTGCCTCTCTCCTAACCATGCCTCCAACAAAGATAAGAACATATTCAGCATGTGGGAGCATAAGTAAGATCATGCTAGCTGCCATATACAATAAGGGAGAAGGACAATGGTCCCTCATGTGCAACCAGCACAGTTTTCCTCCTAACTGCCATAGGATATGATATGTCAAGCGTTCTCCCCAACACTTGATTGCTGCCCCATCCTTCTTGCATGCTTGGAGAAGGTGTATGATGGTTGGTGTTAAGAAACAACACCATGAATAGTACATCATCTCTCCAAGATCTCCCAAAGAATGGCCAACATCACCATTGTTCATGGCCCAAAGTGGCTCATGAAGCCTATCAACAAAAGTGCCCCCTCTTGGACCCAAGACCTGCACATGAGTGTTAAGAAGATACAAGTATATAATGAATACATCATGAGATTCAGCAATACAATGTTTGTCATACACTTATCTAAAATCAGCAAGGTAGCTCATGGATGAGCTCCCTCTCACACTCAATAAATAAGGAGGTGATAATGATAACTCTTCCCAAGAGCTAAGTCCCACCTCAACCAGCAAATGATCCATGCACTTACTCATATGAGAGTGCATCTCCTCTCTGAAATTTTCCCACATGAATCCATATAATATATTATGACATGTTTTAATGAAACTAGTGGGATTTGAAAGCAAGACCTCATAAGTTGTATCAAGTAGTTTATTCTTGAGCTTGGAATCTTTGGTTAAGTAGATCTGATTATGAACATAAATGATTCCATTAACTACCTCGTACTCTTCATCCATTGCTTTCCCATCAATAACCTTACATGTGAATAGGTCCTTGGAATATTCCATCAAGAGTTGGGACTCCCAATAAGGGTCTAGGCTTCCCAACATTGACAGCGTTGTAGAAATCTGAAATGATGCATTTGTCATATGATGGCTCTCCACCTTGACATGCTTGATGTCAAAGTCACATGTTGGAGTATTCCCAACCCTCTTTTTTTGCCCCTCTTGCAGCTGATCTTGCTCAAGACAAGATTGGAGTTTAGGAAATTCACCCTTCCCTTGAAAGGTTCTCTTTCTCAAAAACTTTCACCTCTTTGCTCCTGCATGAAAAATTGAAATTATTTTTTTGTTATGTTCAGAAATATTCATTATATATTTGAGTATCCTTTGCTATCCCAAAGCTATGGAATAGCCTCTTGATACTATGCTTATATCAGCACAAATTTATGAATCTATCCCCTCCAACGCAAATAGATGAATGGAAGAAAACAAGGTCAACTTCAGAAATTTGCCTAGCCTTCCATCAATGGTTTTCAGCACTGTAGTGGCTCATTCCAAGGTTCCCTCTTTAAAAAAATATGTTGCAGCTACATCTAGTTGAGAGAACACTTTATTTTCCCTCCAATCAGGAGGTCTTCTTGCTGAAATGCCTCCTTGTAAAGAGGCATCAAGGCATAGAGTAGGGTGTGAATGTAGGTGGACAGATTTTCCCCTACCTTTGCTACATAGGTCCTCTTGCCTCCTTTGTTCTTTCAAACTCTGAAATAGAGAAGGGTACATGCTCTTCATCTTGTAATTCCATTCCCCCTCTTTTCCTTATCCTATCTTCAAGATCCCATCACTTGGCAATGAAGGTACATGCTGCTCATGTGTTTTGCCAAGAGCTCTATGCGTGAGATCTTTTGGAACTCTTTGCAAGAGTGCAAGAGTTTCTTTCCTTGGAGTAAGTGCTCCATCCTTTTCTTCATGTGGTACTTGAGGTGCCCTTATTATGACTACATTATTTTGTCCTTCTTCTCCTTCCTCTTCTTCACTAGTTGAAGTTGCCTTACCCTCAGCAAGAGGCCTTAGATCTTGGTCCTCTTGTGAAGAAAGAATCTTCATGTCTTCCTTTTGAGAAGGAAGCGCTTCCTCTAAAGGATATATTGCCCTTGGAAAAGTATCAAACAAGCTCACCTCCTCTTCATTGCTTTTCAGAAATGGAGTTGGATATATAGACCCTCCCAACTCATGCAAAATTTTTGTTTGTTGTGGTTTGATAGTTTCAATAGAAGATGTTTCACATGAGATATCATCAAACCTCTCTACTAATCTTTCAATGAAATTTGCATAAGTAGATGTATTTGCATTATTTAAGGAAAATTATTCAAACAGCCACCAAGCATAGACCTTACCCTCAAAATGCAGCGCTGCTACTTTGATGGCTTCAATTTCCGGAACTTGATGTTGTTGCACAAAGGTGTTTGGCTCCTTCACCCAAGCCCTAGCTAGACATAGAGGTGATCCATCAAAAATAGATAGAAAGAATCTACCCTCACTTTGCTTCTTGCTCCTTGTGCTCGATTCCTCCTTCATTTGGAAAAACCCTTGGAAATTCAAGTGACCTTTGAACTCCTCAGATTGAGCTTCATATTCCCGCAAATAATCACCAAGAGTATTTTCCTTCGACATATCTCCTTTCTTCCTCTCCATGAAGAAGTTGCTAAACGTCGTAAATCTGATGATATGCCTGAGTGCTCATATCCAAAAGATGAGGATTTAGGATCTTCCTCCTGTATAGATCTGTGTGAGGGATCTTCATGTGTTTCCCTCCTCATTTCTTTGATGCCCTTGCTTTTGCCCTGCAGATTTGAAAAAAGAAGTTTTAAGAACCAATTCTCTCTAGAAAAAAATGGTTTGCTCTGATATCTTTTGAAAATCTCCTTCTCCCCATGAGAAGACTCCATAATTCTTGAGCTCACAGGCTGAGCCAAGATTGTTGCTTTGATACCACTGTAATGATCCTTTTTCAGGATTCAACAATGAACCAACTGTATAACAGTCCGGATGTGATTAATAAGCTAAAAATATACCTAAGAGGCACATAGAAATCATCTTTAGCTACAGCAGCAGCTTATACTTCATTTTATGACCCGAAAAGTGGGGAAAAGCGGATAAATCAGCCCTAAAAAGCTTAATTTCAAAGTTCTGCGTAAAAACAGGGGAAAGTGACAGTTGGATCTGATAATATAGGTTATGAGGGATGTGCATACCGAATTTCAGCTCAAAAAAATAATATTGCTATGTTAAACAGATCTCCCATCCCTGACTAGGCTCAGAAACCCTAGTTTCCCATGACTTAGAGTATGCAGAAAGTTCTGAAGCTGAAGCAGTGTGATTTTCTGAAGGTGTTAGATGGGAAATAGTATGAATATCAGAAAATATGATCTAGAACATGACTTGAGCAATAATAAAAATATAAACAGAAGATTTTCATAGAAAAACCCTCAAGGTTGAGGTGCTGCAAGACTAAAATGATTGCATAAAGGGACTGCACAGTTAATGGAGGTTATGCTTCATAAATTATAGAGACAAATCAGATCTTTCATTATATGAATCAATAAGGCCAAAAAAATAGAGATCTAGTCTCTTTTACATAGATCTAAGATCACCCAGCAAGGGGATTCTTGACAGAAAAGATGTACAAGATGAACTGTTGCAGATCTATGGTTGGAATGATGCTGTATGGCTGAAGATCTACTCAATATCATCTGAAAATCCAAATAAATGGCTTTAGACACCTTCCTCTAGCTCTCCCAAAGAAATATTTCTCCTCCTTTGGGGAAACTAGCTCAGAGCTTGGGGTTTCAACCCCCTTCCACTGCACCGCTTGAAATATGACGTAGTTTTCTGAAGATACTGCGCTGTCACTGAATACAAGTGCTTGGACCAACACCAGTATGTGGAAATTTCAGATCAGGATCTCCTCTTAGATCTCTTGCTACAAGTTCTCCAAGAAAAAGCAGCGTATTCCTGCATGAGAAAACCCTTGCACTAAACAGTGTAGCAACTTAGCTAAACAGCTAAGGTTGCAGTGTGTCTGAGAAGACCACCTAAAAATATGATATCCAATCTACCCTCAAATGGTTTCCATCCCTTCATTATATAGATGAGTAGCTTCTTCTCTAAGGTTCCCATTCCACCAAGGGGTTGCTTCCTCACCAAGCTTCGTCATCTAAGATTACGCTGCCCCATTAAGTGAAGATCATCTTGATATAGCGCAGTTGGAGTTAGTCAAGCTTGACTAAGTAAATCTGCTTGGGATCATGCTTGACTGAGTCTTCATGCCTTTTCCCCTTTCACACTCAAGGGGTCTTCAATTTAACCTGTTGAATTGATCTCCATTCACATTGAGTAGATTTATTTGAGGATCCACTTTTATTAAAGATAAATTGTGTTGACTTGGTCAAACTTGACCTTGTTCACACATGTGGATGCTTGAGCTGGTTATTACATGATCCCCTTTCACATTAGGAAGGATTTTTATTCATATTTCAGCAAATTATGAGCCTCCTTTCCCATTTATTCATCAATCTAAGTTTTAAGAGCAAAATTAATGTTCCCATTAGCTAAAGCTAAATTAGGAACATTACACTTCTTCTTTGAATTAAGTGAAGTAATGTAGTATCCGGTCTCTTACTTACATCTGTGTGTAAGATTTAAATAACCTTAATTTGCGCTCCACTCCAACTTTTCTCTCTTCACCAATTCTCTCTAAAACTTTAAAGTGGTAGATTTTGCTCCTCACAATATCATTTTGAGTTTCCCCTCTCTTCACAAACTCCTGATGAAACTTTAAAGTAATATATTTTGTGTTTACAACATAATATTTTGAATTTTCCTCTCTCTCCATGAATTTCCTCTGAAACTTTAAAGTGGTAGATTCTGCTCCTCAACATATCATTTTGAGTTTCCCCTGAAGTTCTTCTTTCCATTCAGATATCAGCAGTGAATGGCACTGTGAAATATTTTATTATTCCAGATCATTAAAGGTTTTAGAAAAATAGTTCCCAGAGGGATAGAACAAATACCTCATGATAAAATCATTCATGTGACACACTTTTAAAATGTTCTTAAGCACTGATTCCTTTCACAACCAAGGAATTGTCTCTTAAGATAAAACATTTTTTGGCGTCGTTACCGGGGACGAAGGCACGAAGTTATTTTTCCCTCGGTATTGAAATCTATTTCTTGATGGTGAACAAGATTTAGATACAAATTTGGTTGTTTAATATTCACCTAGTGACTCCACTGATGAAGGTGTTATCACTCAGGTTTTCCTTGAAGTTGTGGAAAAAGAAAGTTGTTGGCGGAAAGTCAGGTCTCGCGAGCAAGACCCAGGTTCAAGGGTTGTGGCCAACAAGGGGTCCGGTGTAGTCTAGGAACACGCCGGCATTTTCACCCTGCTCTTGGAGAGCAGTGCGTCTCACCCGAGGCGTGCCGCGACCACATGCATAAGGGGATGAGATCACTGATAAGGAATAAACCCGCAACCAAAGAAAGAAAGTGCATCCATTACATATACCAAATTACACATGCAAGATCACTAACTAAGTATTCAGACAGTCGCAACTTAAAATTTTTAAATCAGTGTAAACACATTACAATGCATGAACAACGTATTGAGACAGCAATCCTTCCTTATATTATTCTTCTGGCCGAATACATGATTACATAGCTTTCTTCTCTAATAGCTCACAAGTCGGATACAGATGGGTTTGAGAACAGAAAGGAAGAACATAGAAAGTAAGAAACCATAGGAAGAACAAGCATGATTCTTCCGCAGCTGCTTTGCGCATCCTTCCTCAGGTCTTGATCCTTGCGACTTCTCTCGCATCCATTCAACCCTCAACAATCATCTCCTTCTTCAGTCGGGTGATCGCCTTTTATTCACCCGCTCCTCGCGACTGGCAGCTTCTCTGTGTCTTCACTCTGGCTTTTCCCAGCTTCTCTTCTGATGTTTGCGTGTTCCACTTTCTGTTTTCTGCTGTGTTTCTTTCATCTGCACTTATCTCTGTTCGATCTCCAGCTATCAAGTGCTTCCGCGCCACCTTGGTAGCTCCGCAACTCCTGGTCGCTGCGGCGCGGTCGCGGTTGCTATGTGTATTTATTCCGCAACTCAAAAAGAGTCAAAGTTCAAAATGTCTTGGCCAAAAGTTCAAAACTTAAACAAAAACAAGGGCCCCAACAGGCCCCGACCACAATTCTTTGACTCGTCCGCGAGTCAATCGCAAATAACAGTTTCTAATTCCATTCCCTCGCTGGCTTCCATGCCCTGCTCTGCTGTTCCTTCTTCCGCCACCCTTTCCTGTTGTACTCCGCCATCCGGTTGGCCAAACAAGGGCCCCAAATCCGGGACTCGGCGGAGTGTTGAATCTCTAAGCTCTGTGAAGGTCGCCACTGCTTGCTGCCATTCCTGCATAAGCAGGTCGGCGTCCTAAGAGATGCGGTTAGCGGCAGCTTCGTCTATGGGCGTCAGGGCAGCCCCGAACAGGGTGGCGAGCTGGGCTTCTGCCTTGGCATCCAGCTGGTGCATAGCGTCAGCATGGGTGCGAAGGGGCGGACGGATCTCCCGGATGACGTGCTTGGCCGCTGCTGATTCGGCCTCAGTCTGCTGCATGTGAAGTTCCAGCTCATCCGACTGGGCGTAGAGCTGATCCAACCTTGCAGGGTCCGTGGTCACCTGAATGTCCCGGGCAATCTGTTGCAGCTAGGCAGCAATGGGCTGCGTCTTGACAGTTAACGCAAGTGAGCACTCTTGCAAACTGCGTAGAAGGGCAGAAGCTGCGGCTGCAATGGAATGGAGAGTTGTTTGTAGACTAACTGCCTGCGCCTGTTTGGCAGTCACCTGTCCTGAATGGTCACTGGGTGGATCTGGAAGGGTAGGTCGTGCGGCTAACGCCGCTTGTAACTCCTGGTTCTCCCTGCAAACAATAGTGAAAAATTCCCTGAGGTGATGAGCCTGTAGGGCGATAGTGTCCTCCTCGATTCTGGTGGGAAGTGGAGCATGGTGATCCCATGCAGCGGGCCATACGCTGGAGATCACTTGGATAGCAATGTTGACTTGCTCCTCAAGGTTGGTCTTCTCCCGCAGCAACTGATTGCGCTGTTCAGTAAGCGCCGTGATCTGATTTCGCTGCTCGGTGCACCGCCTCTGTAGCTCGGCGTGAATCTGCTCGGCCTTGAGGGCCGCCCGCTGAATGAGCAGATACAGCTGTGCTGGACTCAGTTGTTCTGCAGTTGTTGTGCTGGGTGCACCCTGCTCTGGCATCTGTTCCTGCGAAGATTGGCCCATGGCCGCTGCTCGGCCTGAAGTCTCGGGAGGATGGACCGGCGTCTGCTGCTGCACCGAAGTGGCCATATCAGGCTCTGGCCGGTCCTGCTGCGTGGTTTTCTCTGTGGAAGGGGCGGCCGAATCAGCCCCAACTGTGGCTGGCTGGACAGATATAGTTGGAAGAGGATCCCGGGATGTGGCCACGGGGTCAACAGGTGGTACCACGGCTGCAGTACTGGAGGTGACCTCCGCCCCGTGGTCACCGCCGAAAAGTTCCCGGATCAAAGAATCAGACACAGTGGCTGATGAATTGGACGGATTGGGGGAGGTGGCATGTGGTCGGCTGGTGGAGGGGGCGGTAGATAGAGTGAAAGAGGTGCGAGGGAGACGAAGGTTGAGAAAATCTGCCGGATCAATCAGCGGTTCCTCCGGAATCAAGGTTGCTGTGGGCGGAGTGGCTGGTGGATCATCCTCCGTAAGATCCACCACTGGATTTGTGGCCATAGTGTGGGCCCTCTTGGATGGAGGTGGTTCGGCGGAATCGGGTTCGGGGCCCTGTTCACCCATTGGTGTGATGAGGGGGGTGAAAGAAGTGAACAGGTTAGTGGGAATGGGGGAAGTGAGGGGGGCGGTGTTGGAGAGACCACGGGACCGATTAATACGAAATTCAGTAAAAGAAGGAAATATAGGGGCACCACTGGAAACAACCTGGGTTGCCATGTTGAGTCGCCGTGCCTGGTCATTGAAATGCTCGACGATGGGGACCAGCGATTCAGGCAGGTCCGATGCGGTCCCAGCTGCATCTGGTGTTGTCTCCGCCGCAACTTGTGAAGATCCCCCTGCGCCAGTCTCGGCAGGCTGCTGTGCGGCCCTCATCCCCTCAAAATTGTAACGGGTGACTCCGTCGCGGACGTGCTGGGCAACCCCCGGCCACGCAAAGACCTCCCTGTGGAAAACATTGTCATTCAGCTGGAAGCGAAGGGGCGCCATATGAAAAGTGTGGTGCAGTACACAAGTTGGCCGGATGAAAGTGTGGCTGTGGCTGACGCCAAACCACACCTGTTCACTGTATTCATCCAACAGGTGCCGGGGCACACGTTGCTGGTAGGTGACCACATCGGTCATCATCCCATACCATGCTCGGAACGCCTCTGCGTTCACCTGCTTGCTGCTGGGGTCCGTGGAGACCTTCCAGGGGGAATATTTCATCGCGAGCGGCTGGCTCACGGTGATCTCCGCCGGTGTCCGGATAGGAGGAAGATGCCATTTCCACATGGCGAACGCTAAGAGCAAGTACCCATAGATGAAACTGGTAGTCTGCTTGTAATTGTCTTCGCAAGCCGCGAAGAGTTCCTTCAACACAAACGAGCTCCAATTCAACCGGGCTCCCTGGACGCAATGCTCTGCAATGGAAATTGTGTCCAGAGTGCACTCTCCCTTTGTGTAGTGGCGCATGGTCTTGCTAGCGATCAGGTAGCATGCGAACCAGATTTCTGGTACATTTATCAAATCTATCTTGGCACCTTTACCACCCCGGCGAGTGCCATACTTGGTGTAGAGGTCCGCATCAGCCGACTTCCGGGCGCGCTTGGAGGATGTCTGGCCCGCAGTGGAGACATCTGAACCAGTTTGAGATAGCCCCGTAAGCCGATTAATGTCTGCGGCATGTATTGGAATTTCTTCGTTAAGCCACAGGGACCCGTTCTGCACCCGACTGAGGAGGAACCGGGTACATTGCAGAGCTGGTCCTGTGGTTCCGAAGACGGGAAGACTCCTCAAATTCATCAAAGTCGACTGCTGTAAGCCCCGAAATTCAGGATGCATCTGACTGTTGGAGCTGCTCCCGGGCGTGTAATGGTGTTCCATGTAGATTTTCCAATGGAGGTGAGGAAACTCCGCCGGGTCGGACAAGTTGGCATCCATACATGGTGCATTGTCATACTTGCCGACCAGCGACTCTACACGGTGAATTCTGCTATCTAACGCTGGTTCAGGGACTGAGAGGAGAGCTCTCGGCATCTTGGCGCGCCGCTGATAGACTTGGACGATTCTTCTGTAACTTCCTTCGAGGTGCTGTGTGCTTTGATACTGCGAATGCTCCGGAGTCGCTGCAACTTCCAAATTGAACTGGTCCATCATCCTCGTGCTGATAGCCTTCATGCAAATTGGGCCATCTGCTGGCACGCGCGGAGTTGATGAGACTCCATAACGGCAATTAATTCTTGCTATCTTTCTTGCCTGCGATAATCGTGCGATCAATCGCAGGCCTGTGTGTAATCTGACAGTTGCTGACGGCGTCATGGGGAGATGGGCGGACTCGACGGCTGAGGGAACTGCGGGTGATGGCAAATGATTACGGTATGATTACTGTCCATTAAGGGAATTTATGACCAAATCTGAGCAATCCTACGGACTGACAAAAGGACTGACGGGAATGACCTGGACTGACACTGGCACGAGGATGGATCCTTCGTGCACGACACGCTGGACTGGAGCGGCGACATGCTGGACTGGCGCTGCGACACGCTGGACTGGCTCTGTGACACGCTGGACTGGCCCGCCCCAACCACAGTCGGTTGCGGTAATGTTCCCGCAACTGACTGGTTATTTGACTGAGTACCGACAATTGGAAAAGACTACCTACATTCATCCCGGTTGCGGGAGAGTTATTCAACTACGCTACTCTATGGGTTCTCTCGGTTGCGAGAGTTATTAATGAAAAGTGAGAAGTACCTACTCCTGGTAGGGCTTCAGGCGTGCGCCATTCACCCATCCCGGAAGAACTGTGCCGTCCAGTTGTGCCAACCGAACGGCTCCTGAGTCGCGGATCTCGATGACAAAGTACGGTCCCAGCCAATGCATCTGGAGCTTGCCTGGAAACTTCTGGAACCGGCTGTCGTATAAGAGAACTTTGCCGCCAACTTGGAAAGCTTTAGTTTTGATGTGGTGGTCATGCCACGCTTTCTGCCGGGCCTTCTCGACCCTCTGGTGGAATTCTGCGAGGAATCGAGCCTCATCCAGCTCCTGTAGCTCCTGGAGGCGTTCCCTAAGTGACGCATCTTCTGAGAAGTGAAGGGACATTGCGATCAAAAGGCTGGGCACGGTGAACTCGGCGGGAATCACCGCTTCCTGGCCATACACCAACTGGAAAGGCGTCTGGTTGGTCAAACGTTTTACCGTGGTCCGGTAAGCCCATAATGTCGCTGGTAGCAGCTCATCCCAATCATCCCGCTGAGCGTTGCAAATTTTTTTCAAGCCCTTTTCAAGAATCTTATTGAAGGCTTCCACCGTACCATTGGCCTGCGGGTGGTATGGGCTACTTTTATGATGCTGAATCATAAATGTGTCCAGTAGCGACTTGACCGTGGCATTAATGAAATGCGTACCCTAATCGTTGGTTAAGCTCCGTGGGCAGCCAAAGCGGCTGATGATGTGTTAAAACTTCTGAAGCTTAGGGCCTTCACTTCGAGCTTCAACTCCAGTAAGTTACTATCCACTCAAAACTTAAAACTTTGTTGCCCAGTTAGGAATTTTCTGCCTTGTTCCAATCCCAAACATGAATTTGTTGTGGTTGAAAATCTTGAATTGAATATAGTCTTTTTTCTGCAACCTGAAATCTGATCTAAAACTAAAACAACACACAAAATTTTTCAAACCAACTTAATGAAAAACTAGCTGAAAATTGAAAAACTAAAAAAAATGCTCGAAACTCTGAGCTTATTAGCACTCATCTACCTACTCAATCTACTATTCAACTGCTAGTCAGGTAAAATGAAATAGCCAATGCAACCATTCAAGCATTATGTACTTTGATAGATTTTGTTGCATTTTCTTGTTGATTATCAAAATTGTACTTCTGCAACCTATTAGAAACTTGTCAACAAATGAGAGGATAAGGAAACACTTGATTTCCTTTGTTGACTCTAGAAACTGTACAAAAGGATCTTCCAAAATATATACACTAATTTTTAACTGATCTAAACAACTGTACATCTGTTCTGGATGGCCTCCATACCATGAATATGAAATGTTATTTTCATCTTTATCTCCCTGTAAACTTTCAGATAAAATTTGTGATGATATTCCTACTGACTGTAATGTTTGAGTGTTGAATCATTTATCATCTTGATTCTGAAAATCATAGTTAGTTAATAGAGGAATGCTTTGAATGCCTTCAATATTCAACATATCTGCTATTGGATCCTGAAAATCTTGGGAAAATTGCTGGAACCTATGACATAAAATTCCATGGGACTTCATAAACTTCAACAAGTTTCCCATTATTTTCTTTAAATATGTTATACCACATTTCCTTTAAAAGCTGAAATGGTTCAAAAAATAGTGGTATGGAACTTTCTTGTGTCATTTGATCATTTATTTCAATGGAAACTGATAACTGCAATTGTGAAACTGAAAAATCTTGATCAATAGTTTCATTATCTTCTTTGTTGTCAATCACAATTCCTAAAGATTGCTGATTATTGATGGCATGATAGTTTTCTCTAATGAACTGAAATGAAGCAAAACAAAGAGGTAAATAATCTTCACTTATTTCCACATTTTCTGCTCTTCCTTCCTCACTCTCATGGCTGATCTGTATTGGCTGATCACTGTCTTCAATCTGCTGAAACTGCATTTCTTCATCCTCCAAAATAGCTTCTGATATCTCTGTAAAGTTAGCTTGACTTTGGAGAACATAACTATCATCATAATGATCATACTTAGGCAAATCATCAAAATAAGGAATGTCATCAAACATACACATTAGAACAACAAATTCCTCTTCCTCATATTGATTTGTAAATTCATTTTCTGATTTATGATAATTTGAATTAAGAGGAATTTGTTCATGGCTATCAACCTCTTCTATTTCTTCATGGTGATTTTGAATAAAAAATTATTCTTTCATAGTGATCTCCTATGTTATTTCATCTAGTTTTCTTACCAAAAGGTTGAGTTTTACCTCTGCAATGTTTTTCCTTTCCTCTTCTTCTACTTTCAACTTTTCCTGTTTGATTTGGAGATTAACTTCCACATCAACTGCAATATTTTGCATCTGTACAAGTGTTTTTGGATCTCTTTCTCTTAACCTAAATTCTATTTCTGAATCAAAGGCACTTGGATAATGCAAGAGAGCCGAATCATGAGGAGGTCTAATATTTTCTGGCATTGAATAATAAACTTGATTAAATCTGTCAGAAAATTGTTGTATCGTTTCATTTGAATGTCTTTTTAATTGATTATATTCTTCCATGATCACAAAATGATTAACTTTTATTATCCATCTTTCAAGGAAAAGTTTGATAAACTGTTGGAAATTTGAGATGCTAGCATTAGGCAGATTTTTGAACCAACTCTTTATTCTATTTTGCAAAGAAAGAGCAAAAAGTCCGATTTTAACATCATCTTCATCAATCTCAAATAAATCCAAATAATTCTCAAAACCTTGAATATGTTTTTGGGCAGTGATACCATTCTCTCCATCAAATCTAGGAAGATACTTGTAGTATTTTTTAGGAAAATCATGGAGCATAGGAGGTAAAATAAGGGGCTTATATCTATCTGGAACTTTATATGGCACAGAGATATGTACAAGGATTGTAAGATCAGTCTTGATTATTTGAGGCTTCTTAATTGGAAAATGATCATCATTAGATTGATAAGAAAGCTGCTCAAAGAGATTAGGAGAATTATTACTTACAAACTTCAAAGGAAAATAACTAAAAACTAATCTAAGATCTTCTATAAAATACAATATACATTGAAAAAATTTCTTAATGAGAAAGAACATAATGTCTTGGATTAAGATCCAAGTTGAAAGCTTGATCTTTCCATATTGTCCTTTGAGGTTCATTTCTCCAGTGGAGTCTTGATTCTGAAATTGATTTGGAGTCGCCAGGTGGATGATTTTAACCTTTGTGTGTCTGATCCCTGTCCACCATCATAGATCAGATCTAAACCTGTAAAACAATTCTGAAGAAAAATTTAGTTCTTCAGGAAACCAAATTTTGAATATTTTATGATTATTTTTTTTTTTTATGAATTTTCAAAACAACTTCTATGGTTTCTTTAAGAAATTTAAGATTTTTAATTAAAATTTTCTCAAACATTTATTGAACTAGAGAGTCTGATTGAATGTTTTGAATCCAAAGTTCAGTTTATAAGCTAAACCAGAGATAGACTGAAGCAGCATTTGTTTACTATGCAGTTGCAGAGCAAAAGCATTTCAAAGGCTACCTGGGTGATCTTCAGACTCTGTCTATAGCTTATAAATCAAACAGTAGTATCAATAAAATGATTTAGATCCCCAGTGGAGTTGCCACTATGTTATCACTCGGGTTTTCCTTGAAGTTGTGGAAAAGGAAAGTATACCCGAGGTAACCACAAACCAACCTTCAGATGCAGAATCTAGCCAATCTGCATCCCGAGAGGGCTCTCTCTTTATAATTGATCTTTGTTCTTAGAAAGTTTTAGGCTAGTTATAAGTCCAAGAGTTTTGATTTTGTTTGAATGGTGGAATCCGTCAACTAGGGCAAGGTTGAAGATTTTCAGTCCATTGGGCTATGGAGTTAAAGGATGGCTTTGCTGGATTACTATTCTATACACAAGATGGCTTTGCAGGGCAAGATAGCCAAATAGAGAACAATCCTTAAAATTTAAAGTGGATGGAATGGGTTTGAAGGGATGAAAGGCAACTAAGAATCTTTCACCATGTTCAAAAAGAAAGAAATGAAATGATTACAAACAAAGAGCAGTGAATAATTCTTTATTATAGTAATCAAGAATGTTTAAATTAGCAAAGCAAGAGCATTTAAGAATTCATGCTTATAACCAATTTAGAGGAAAACATTAAGAATAATCACATCTGAAACCAGAGTACAATTAAGTAAATTCTGATTCAATCCTTTATGTAAATTATTCAGAAATGGACACAACGATATTATAAACAAATATAACACTTAAGACATAGGATAGAAAGACTTATTGAACTGCAGTCCGACACATGAATCCTGCAAAAAGTCCTGAGCTTCAAATTGTCATCCAGCAAGCCACGAATAAATTTCTCCAAAACGCTTTTATTCCAAAAACTTCAATGTCACAGCAAAGTAATAGAATCCACCCAAAATACTTCCAAGAGTGAAGTATTTATACAAATTCTAAACTAAAATATCTTGAAAAAATATCAAAATTGGTTCACAAATCTCTCCAACCATTTTACATAAATAGAACTTAAGTAAATGAAACTCAAACTAATGCATATATTTGGCACTATTTTTGATGGATAGGTGATGAAAAAGAGGAGAATTCGAATTTGATCCAACTCTTAGTTGATGATGAGGCATCCAAGTCACTAACTGTTTCCTTTTTTTGTGAATTCTGCTCCAACAATTCTGCAAACTTGGGGTCCAATGATACCTTTGTATTTCTCAATCCGTAATAGATATGTAAAAAGTGAAAGAATTTATTGTGGATAAATATGTTGGTGAGATAAACCTCTTTCAATTTCCTAAAATTCCTCTCCAGCTGTGAACAATAGGCTCTGCCAAAATATGTGTAAAACAGAGCTTACAGAGTCTGAAACATAGCTTGTAAATATGTGCATGTATCTTTCATTCTGAAATCACTGTGAAAATAGTGAGATAGGTTTTTGTAGATGTCTTTTAGGAACAAAAACCTCCTTCAGTTTTGTGAAATGTATTTCTAATTGGCCACAATATTCTCTGCAAAATGATGACTTGACTGTAATTTTCTGCAAAAAGTGCTTTTCAACATTGTTTAATATTTCCAAAACCATAATAGCTGTTAGGAAAGTGAGAGAGGTTTTTGTAGATGGTACTCTTAAGAACATAAACCTCCTTAAGTTTTTTAAAATTCATCTTGTATTGATCACAATAGTTTCTGCAAAACTATGACTAAAACATGCAATTTCTGCAAAAATATTACTTCTTGTTGTGTTTTTCATATTTTCACTTTTTTGTTCTTTTGACTGTTTTACTTTCACTTTAGACAAACTTGAATGTTGGTGAAAGTATTTTCATCTCTTTTTACCATTTTACTGCCTTCTGTATTTACTTTTATTGTTTACCTTTGACTGCTCTGTAACTTCATTTTAACTTTCACTGACTTTTACCTGATACACTTTAACCACTGATACTCTTTAACTGTTATGCTTTCTAACCTCTGTTTGAACAGATTTGATAAAAATCTTGGAGTAAACAAGTCTTATGACTAGTATTAAGACTGTTTATCCAAGGATGTGGTCTTCTGATCACCTGTAAAACAAAACAAATTGTTAAGAAAGCATTGGTTTGCAGGGGAGGTCGAAAAGGTTTCATTTGATTTTGAGAGGTCTGTGGAGTGAATCTAGAATGATTTTTGGGAGGTAAACCATGATCGAATTGGTTAACAGAGGCTTCAGGTGGCGCAGCAGGGTTACAAATGGTTTTACTGCATGGGAGTCTGGTCTTTCACTATGAATGAGAAAAATGAAAAACGCAGGCTTATTTTGTTTCATTCACAAAGTCAATGGGTGGCGGAATTTTTTATTATTTTATTAGATGACGTTAGCATGGTACAGTGGACACGTCATGGGGAATGGGCGGTAAGCAGTAAATTCCGCACCGCTTTTGGGGGCAGGTGGTTTTGGACGGGGAGGTAGCGATTCCATTGAACAATCAACACGTGGCCCGGGTACTGTTTCAAAACTGCTTTGATTTCGCGCATTAAGTTTCAGATGGAGGATGGGTAGCGGAATGTTTGAGTGTCGTAGATCTTGAATGGAACGATCCAACGGTGATCCGGACAGGAAATTAGCGGGGAATTTAATGGGCGGGCCCGACGCATTGTTTTATCGTTTTAATCATTTCGGGACACTATTGATTGGCGGAGGGATGTGATTATTAATTAATCCAAGTGATTAATTAATCTCAATGGTTTATGAAGGGTCGGGGTTATGGATGGATTTCAGATTTTATTTGTTTTTTCATTTAAAACATAAAAAACCTATGTTTTAAACTTTTTTCCTGTATATATTTTTTATTATATAGAAATAAATCAATATGATTTATTTACTATAGGGGGCGGGGATAGTTGATAATGATAAGTCTTAACCAAAGGGAGTATGTATTGGGTTTTTTGTTTAAACAAAATAGGGAATAAATACTTTGGTTAAAAATCATAATAAGTGGGTTTTTTGGGATATTATAAAAGAGAATTATATATGTAGGAGAAGGTATTTTGACTAAGGATTTATTAAATAAAATCAATTTGTTAATATGACAAGGGAACAAGGAAAACTCAAAATACTTTACACAACTAAGAGAGTGAAGATTTCTGAAGCAAATTGCATTATATCAACTTCAACACTTTAGAATAGCAAGTAATTTTGAGGGACTTTTATGAAATATGGCATGATTTTCCTAAGTAAAATGAGATTTTACTTAGGAAAAGATTAAGAGTGAATAAGTATAATGATGAATAACTTCAAGTACTAAGGTTTTATTCAATTATTGGGCCAAGGGTCTGGTCCCTCCAAAAGTCAAGGAAATGCCTTGAGTCCCTTTAATCTTCAAATTCCCTAGCACTTTGGGGAAATTAGTGAAAATTGTTAGGGAGAAAGTGAGAGGGGGGAGTTAATGATTTTTACTTTGCTTTACTCTGTAATTCTGCCAATGTATTGTTCTGTCTTTGCACTTGGTGATGAAAGTAAAGGATTAAACACATTTAGCACCATCATTCATCATATGAAACTTTGCAACACCATCTACCTACCCTATCTACTTTACACTACCATTTTCTCTTATTTATTAGGGTGCACTTAGACTGGCAAACCCTTATCAATCTTCTTTTCTTTTACAAGGAAAATCTATCTAATTCTACCCTTATTACATCCAAGGGCTCAGATTAAACTGTTGAGTGCCTTTTATTAACTCTACCTATCTACTTATCTGCCAAGATTAAACTGTTTGGTCAGATATTTATTCTCTATTCTACAACATCAAATTGAAACATGAATGAGTCAAGTTTAAACAGTTTGACTCTTCATAAATTGTGGCAAAATTTTGACAAGCTGCACACAATTGCTTTATTACAAAAATGAAATAGTAGTGGCATTTGGATTTGCACACTTTCCTTGGTTTATTTTTTGCTTGGGGTTCATTTCTTTCATTTTCTTGACCAATTTATTTTTCTTACCCTTTGATTTTTCTTTTAGGGTATACCCTCTTTACATTTTTTAAATTTTTTTATTTTTTGGTTTTTCAAGAATATGGAACACCTTTGCTAAAGAAAAAGGTTTGAACATATTCCATAGTTCAATCAAGACAATCATGAAAAATGACACCTATTGGTATAGGAGTTTAACAGAAGGTTTCATTAGGTGAGTGATCCAGGTGTATATTGGTGGCCACCCGCCTATTCCACTTGGGGCCCCACCATTATCTCTTTCAGTTTTTCAGTTTCAGCACAACTTACTATTTTTAGCAGTTTTTTGAGTCTTGAACTTCCAGAGCCATTTTGATGCCCTAAATGACATTTTTTGGGAAAACCGAGATAGATCTTTCTAACGAGGTATGGTTCACGTCAAACGGAGATCGTATGCCAAAGTTACGTCCCCAGGAAGTTGAAACACCAATTTACCCAAACGGGGCCCATAGTTTTGGCGCTTCATCTCCTAGGGTTAAAGTTTTGAATGTTTAGGGTTTTCCATTGTTTCTAAATAATAAATAGGCCCTTGAGCCTCATTGTAACTCCGTTCAGAGGCTTGTAGACGCCACATCTCTTCTCAGAGATAAGCTACCAGCACCCTAGCTAGTTTATTTTCCGTTCTGTCTGTAAGCAAATTTTAGTTCTTTGATATTAACGAAATGAAGTGTTATATCCGCTGCATCTTTGTATTTATGGTTATATGTGTATTCTATTGCGTTCCTGCATAAATTTGGATCAGTGGTATCAAAGGGGTCTTCTTTTTCTCGATCCTTCTTTGCATGTCCCCAACGAGGTCAAGGTGTAAGCAGTTAGGACTCGATCTAGTGGAACTTTTGCAAGATCAACCTCAAAAACCCCGACGGACGCCCATGGGGGACGAAAAGAAGGATGAGGTAGTAGGATATCCTATCAAAATATTGCTCGAGGAGGCCCTCGAAAAACAAAGGAACACAATGATGGATAACTTTGCCCAGATCCTTCAATGACTTCCCACCAGCGGCACATCTGCATCCAGCAGCCACTCTGGAGGCGCGACTCCCATTAAGGTACAAGTAAACTTTGACATTCCCATATTTGAGGGTCAAATAGACATAGATGTCGTAGATAGATGGTTGAATATATTAGAAGGATATTTCTCGGTTCATGACTTTTCCAACTGGGAGAAGATTATTTTTGCACTCCTCAAAGCTACCCCCCATGTCAAGGACTGGTGGGAAACCTACTGTGAGAAAAAGGATGAGACAAAACCCTCTCTGTTCTCAGTCATACCCACTTGGAATTCTTTCTGATATGCCATCAAGGAACAGTACTATCCCATGGGGTGCTATGAGGACAAGTACATACAATGGACCACGTTACAGAAACAAAGGGATCAATATGTGCATGAGCTGACGAATCTGTTACATACCCTGCGCACAAAGTTGGGTATCAAAGATTCAAAGAAACATTTGCTGCTAAAGTATCGCAGTTGTCTAAAAAGATACATTCAGGAGGAAATGGAGTTCCTTGACATCTCCTCGCTTGGTACGGAATACCGATATGCTGCCAAGATTGAGCAGAAATTCAAACAGAAGAAGTGAGACTTTGGATCTGCGAATCAAAAGCAAGGGAAAGGTGCCCCCAAACCGAAGAACAAAGGACAAAGCCAAGGCATGGCAGCCCAAGACAACCTGCCAAAGCCACAAGCAAATAACAACACCACGAAGCCAAAGAAGGACACGGGAAAGTGGTGTGAGTTCCATAAGAGCTCCACTCACAACACAAGTGAGTGTTGGGCCAAGCAGTCACTAGTGGCCGAGATTAGGGCTTCTGAATTAGATGCATGCTCTAACTCTGAATCAGAACCTGGCAAGGGAAATGAAAAAGGGAATCAGATTATTGATGCAGAGCCCAACACCACTGTTTCCACTGCAAAGATCCAGAAGGAGGAACCAGAAGATCCAGAGGAGGCAAAGCGTCTCTTCCACTCTCAGATGTGGGTAAAGGGTTCCCTGCTATAGTTCATTTTCGACAATGGGAGCCAAAAGAACCTCATTTCAGCAGATGTTGTAAAGCAGTCGGGCTTGCCGACCACAGCGCACCCACAACCATACACCATGGGGTGGCTTCACCAAGGATGGGATCTCCGCGTCAGCCAGCAGTGCCACCTTCCCTATAGCATCAAGCCCTTCACGAATGAGGTATTGTGTGACATTACTCCTATTGATTTTTCTTATGTATTATTAGGCCAACCATACTTGTGGAAGTGATATGCTATGTATGAGTCCCGACCTCATGTTATTATTGTTATTTTTGGAAATAAGTTGTACAGGATACCAGAGGTACCACCGCCTCCCACTATCTCTCTGATTACTACAAAACAATGCAGTAAGCTCATTTCCCAAACCAAGAAAAAAAATTTCCTAATGACTCGCCCCCAGGGAAAGAAGAAGACTGTGGCCATGACCTCCAGACATGGCTCCTCTGCACGACAATAACAAATGGACAAGGTTGTGGAGGAGTACAGGGAAATCTTCACCTCACCCACAGGGGTGCCTCTGCACTGTCAGTTCAAGCACCCCATTGACCTGACCCTAGGTGCAACGCTACCCAATGGACCGATCTATAGGTGCTATGTTCTAGAGAATGATGAAATCAAGAGGTGGATTCAGGAGCTGCTGCAGAAAGGTCACATCCGGCCAAGTTCATCGCCTTGTGGGAGCCCGATCGTTTTGGTACATAAGAAGGATGGGACTTGGAGACTCTGTATTGACTATCGAGTGCTGAACAAGATCACTGTCGAGAATAGGTACCCGATCCCACGGATTGATGACTTTATGGACCAACTCAAAGTGGAAAAATATTTCAACAAGATTGACTTGAAGTCTGGGTATCACCAAGTACCAATCGAACCCTCGGATGTGTGGAAGACTGCCTTCAAAACCAAGGAGGGCCTTTTCGAATGGCTTGTCATGCCTTTCGGGTTGACGAATGCTCCCATAACCTTCATGAGGTTGATGGATGACATCTTGCATCCATTCACCAACTCATTTGTGGTGGTGTACTTGGATGATATTTTGATCTTCAGCCAGACTTGGGAAGAGCACCTCCACCACATCCAAGAAGTCCTCCAAACACTACGACAACACAAGTTGTGTGCCAATTTGGAGAAGTTCACTTTTGGCATGACCCAGGTTCAATATCTGGGATACATTATTGATGAAAGGGGGGTGCATGTGGATCCAGCCAAGATCCAAGTCATTCAGGATTAGCCAACCCCAACCACTCTAACAAAGCTTTGCAGCTTTCTGGGTCTTGCTAATTTCTACCGCAGGTTCGTGTTGGGATTTTCTCATATCACTTGGCCCTTTAGTCAAGTCACCAAGGGAGGAGTAAAAGAAAATTTGTTTTGGTCGGAATCTCAACAGAAGGCGTTCGTAGAATTGAAACATCGCCTTTTTTCTACCCTAGTGCTCACATTACCAGACTTGTAACAACCATTTGAGATCGAGATAGATGCCTTTGACTATGCTATTGGGGCAGTTCTTACACAACAGGGTCATCCAGTGCAATATCACAGTTAGACATTGTCTGACACAATTCGCAAGTATCCCACTTATGACAAAGAAATGTATTCCATTGTGCAGGCTTGTCGACAATGGAAGAATTACATTTTGGGGAAGGAGACAATCATCCACACAGACCACTGACCCCTGTAGTTCATACAGACACAAGGGAAGTTGCAGAACGATCGCCATCAAAAGTGGTCCACATATCTGCAACAATTTCATTTGAACATCAAGTACAAGAAGGGTAGCAATAATAACGTTGCAGACTGCCTCAGCCGACCACCGATCGTGGCCATAACCACTGTTCTCAAATATTGTGGGAACGAGACTTCTGATTGGCCGCTTCTCTACAAGAGCGATCCAGAATTCAGCCACACATACAAGGCACTCTTGGGGGGTATGCAAGTCCAAATTTTCACCTCCAAGATGCACTGTTATGTCACCTGGGACACCTTTGTGTTCCTTCAAGCGAGCGTACCAAGATGATACGGGAAGCTTACTACAGTTGAGTCGCTGGGCATTTTGGGGTCAAGAAAATAGTGGCAGTACTGCAGAAGTATTTCTATTGGTTGAACCTTTGACAGGAGGTCGAGAAGTACATCAGATCCTGCACTGCTTGCGCCATTGTCAAACTGACCATCAAGAAGCAAGGCCTCTATACTTCGCTACCTAACCCTAGTCGACCTTGGGAATCCATCTCGATGGATTACATGTCTGGCCTTCCTTCTACTAAGCATGGAAACAATTGTGTTTTCGTGGTCATCGACAGATTCTCGAAGATGGCCATTATGGCGGCCTGCAAGAAGAATATCACGGCAAAAGCCACTGCTAAAATCTTCTTTGAACGAGTGTGGGTGCACTTTGGGATCCCACAGTATATCATATCAGATCACAACAACAGGTTCCTCAGCACATTTTGGTCCAACCTCTGGTAAATGTTGGACACCAAGCTCACAAAGTCCACAGCTTTCCATCCCCAAACTGATGGTCAAACAGAGGTTGTCAATAGGATGATTGTACACATTATGGGCATGTACAATTCAAACCATACACGCGCATGGGATGAGAGCCTCCCCTATGTAAAACACAGTTATAACCGGGCTCTCCACAGCTCAAACGGCCATAGCCCCTTTCAGGTGAGCTTGGGATTCCAGCCACTATGTCCCATTGACGTAGCCATGCCATTTGCGGCTACTCAGGACGATTCAGATCATGTCCAGTATGAAGCTAACAAAGCGAACAACTTCATCGAGTGCATTCAGCACATTCGCCAACAGGTTCATGACATATTGGATAGATCGAATGCTAAGTACAAGCAACGACATGATAAACATCGGGTGCCACACAACTTCCAAGTGGGCGACAAAGTGTGGCTACATTTTCAGAAGGAGCACCTCACTGGACCCCGCCGCAAGCTTCGCTCGCTCCGATATGGGTCGTACACCATCACCAAGGCTATAGGGAACAATTCCTTCGAGCTCAATATTCCACCATTCCTTGGTATGCACCTTGTATTCAATGTAGACCACCTTCATCCCTACTTCCCACCTCTACTGGACACCTCTGACATTGCAGAAGAACTCACACCAAAAGAGTTAAACCCAGACTGCATGGAACAAGCCACCACAGATTATATCATGGACATGCAAATCAAGAACACTCACCAACAGAAGATCCAACTGTATCGGGTTGTCAAAGCTGGCTAACTCCTGCACCAAGGCAAGTGGTTCACCAGGGACCAAGTTCAGCAAAAGTTTCCTCATCTCATGGAGGAACTCAATGCAATGGGGACGATTGATTCCTAAGGGGGGAGGAATGATCCAGGTGGAAAATGAAGGAAAATAATGGAAAATGAAGAAAATAGAGGCCTCGTTGATAAAACAATTTCTGAGGATCAGTTCACAACCTTTTGTCATTTTTAGCTTCGAGCTCTCATTCTATTCTCTCTCTCTCATACTCTTGGACACTTAGAGTATTATTGGAGCACTTTTGGAGGAGTTTGGATACTTGGTATTGGAGAAATAAGGTGAAGGAATAGTAGGAAAGCATAATAGGACATCGGGATCAGCAGCTACAACGTGTTTTACTTGCAGGTACTGAGATGCATGTATGATTTCCTTGCTAGTTTTGGCATGCATGGAATATGCATGTGGTTTCTTGGTTATGATTTGTCATTGGCATGGAGGATTTCCTGGATGGATAGTAGTTTTTCCTAGCCTTTCCATTTCCTGGATATCCATGGTGTTGTGGATTTTCCTTTTTTTGGTTGGTGCTCATGTTCTTTTTTCCATGGGTTGAGTTAATTTTCTTGAAGCCTTGGTTGGAAAAAAACTATGGAATCCCTGTAACAAATTAGGTTGACTTACTATTCTTGGAAGCCTTGGCTGGAAAAACTGGAAGCCCTTGGTGGGTTGAGTTACTAGCCCTGGAAGCTCTAGTTGGAAAAATGCTCTCGAAGCCCGAAAATAGATGTGGGTTGAGCTATTAGTACTAGAAGCCCTGAATAACTAGGGTAGAGACCAATCTTGTGATGGTTAGTGATGTACAACCGTGAAATGGAATCATTGGTTGAGGTTCGAGGTGGTTTGGCCTTTGGAAGCCCTGGTTTGGTTTTATTTGATTGTTTTCATGAGATCCCACATTCATCATATAAATTATACAATGCATGTATATTGCTGAATTCTCTTGATCTAACAATAATTAATCTTCTTAATTAATCTGAGAATCCTTCCACTAAATTCTTTGTGGAAATTAAATACGTCTGTTAAACACATGAACAAAAATCAATCATAACAGATGTTTCTTGGAAAGTTTAAAGCTAAAAACCCCAACTATCATATATTATGTATATCAATGGATCATGAAACAATCTCATATATCTCATACAAAGCTCAGCTCATAGAGCTCTCAGTACAATATATAATCGTCTCACACTGTCTTGCAGAAATTTTCACCTCCATGCACCAATTTCTTGCCTCTTGACAGCCTGCCTCCACTGCGCAATCCTTGTTGAAGAAGAACCCTGAATGAATTCGAACTTACCTTGCCTTGACTTTGCAAAACTCATAGGCATCTCCAATGTGTGTGTAGATGCATTGAATGCACCACTATAGTCACAACTGATAGTCCATCACACCCTTTCACCTATCTCTCCACTGGCTCTCCACTGGATCTGACATGTAAGTAGTTAACTGTTGTATTCCTTCATTTGCATATGAGACACTCCTTGTGAATTAATTAACTAATTAATTCACTCATATCTCACTAGTGTATGTTCAGTTACAACTACCACAACTCAGTTTAACTCACTGAACTGAGTTAAACTAAATAACAACTCACATAACTACACATCCAACTCTGTTACAACTTTGTATCACTCAATTACAACGAATTCCACTGAATGGTCCACCAACCAACCACTTCAACAGAAATCCACTTAGCTAATTGATTTTCCACTTCAGTTAACTAGTTCCAAGTGCTCATTGAAAATAGACAATTATTTATTGTCTAATTTTTGTTAAGGGCTTAACAAAAACGACATGCATTCTAATTTTAGACATGCATTCCATGAAATAACTTCACACATGCATTCTAAACTTAGACGCCCATCCATCCATATAATTTTCTCAACCATCTATAAATATATTACTCCTAAAAATAGACTTTGATCCAAAATTCTAAAAATAGACATATCACCTAAAAATAGCCTGTGTGAGCCCCACCTAGTTTAGGTGATTATTTTTCACTAGGATCAAGGATGATGTTTCTGGATGACACTTTCATTGTTTCTTGTTGCAATCTTCAACACTCCCTCTCAACAAGAAAGTATTGTCTTTGCATGCAACATGCAACTCCATGCATTCTCCCTGCAACCTTTGCAAGCGCCTTGCAACTCCATGCATCCGCTCTGCAACTCTTGCATGCAACACTTCTGAAACTGAATAGCCTTCAAAAAACTCAATCAGTGTAATGCATCTGTCATCAAATTATTATGACTTCTTCTTAGCTACTCTGCACATGTCTTCAGGAACCACTGCGTTGTTGAACTCTGCACCCATGCACTCTGCACTTGCTGTCAACTCTGATCTGCGCTCCAATATCTGACACTGTCACTTTGATCTGACTGCATCAATCCAACTGATCATGTTATTTCTGCTATATTGGCACCTCATAGCCAGGTTCAATTCATGATATCCACACCATCTCCATGAATCCTGCCTAGAAATTTCTTCTTAGGATTACTCATGCATGTCGCCCCACCTCTCACCTGGTGGTATAGCTGCATGCACTCCCTCTACCCATCTGGCTCGAAATTTCGTTGCATGAGTGGTTGCTCCCACTCCATGATCCTCATCTTGTGGCTACTCCACATCTTGAGGTTCACTCTTACCTGCATGCAAATCCAGCTCCCTCTCAAGCTTCAATCAAATGGCTTTCTCGCACTTCCCAACAGTAGGAAGCTCAGTAGAAATCCCATCTACTTCAAGCCTGTAGAGATTCTTAACTCGAATCCCAACCTTCTTGGCTTGCCCTGTTGCTTTGTGTCAAAGGAACACTTTTCTTTCACTAAAGACAACATCATCGCCTCTATTTTATAACATTGCAACTGAGATTAAATTCTTCTTTAAACCTTGAACATGCACAAAATCCTTTAAAAGAAAGAGTTTACCTGACACCCTCTGAAAGGTAATGGTACCAATGTCGGTCGCACTGTATCGTTCATCATCGCACAACTCAACATGCATCTAGAGATCTTTCTCCACCAAGTCACTGAACAATTTCTCATCTCCCGTCATGTGAAAGGAAGCACCACTATCAAAGTACCACCCCGATCCCAATGTACTAGACACCATGCATGTGATCAATGAGAATTCAAGCTCAAATTGCGAGGCAAGAGCCTCACCAGCTGCAGCTCCAACAACCATCTTGTTCTTCTTCTTATGTCGACAATTTGTGGCAATATTTCCAAACTCGTGACACTGAAAACACTTCACTTTGGACATGTTGTGCTCCTTGCCATCTTCTCTAGCCTCAGATCTAGAGTGGAATTTCTTCCCCTTCTTCGTCTTCTCCTTGGCAGCCAAAGCACAATCCTCTTCATCATCATGCTTTGATGAAGAGCCATCCCTGGTGTTTCGCCTTATCTCCTCCTCCACTAGATCTGACCAAAGTCGCTCCCAATCTGGAAGTTTCTCCTGTCCATTGACAGAGTCTTCATAACTGTGCCAACTCTTCAGAAGTCCAAGGAGAGCCAATCTCACCAAATCATCATCAGCAACACTGACTCCTACACTCCCAAGCTCATCCCTGCATCAGACAAACTTTTTCAAGTATACCAGAATAGTGTCGTTCTTCTCCATCTTGTTTTTTCTAAGTTTATCCTTCAGCGCCAATTTCCTATGGTCGCTGCTGCTTTGGAAAAGATATATCAAAGCCTTCCACATAGCATATGGAATGGATTTCCCATGAAGGATTTACACAATATGGTCTTTCACACCTTCCAACAGAATCCTCCTCGCCCTTGCTACTTTCTTTTGTCATGCGTCAAGTACTATAGCATCCGCCGAAGTGGGCTTAGGAACATCTTTCTCAATGAATTCCATCAAGCCATTATCTTCAAGCACTGCCTCCATCCTATCCTTTCATGCAATGTAGTTCGAGCTTCCCTCGAGTGAAAAATCCAACTGCCAACCATTGAAATCCATTTCAATGTTTACTCAACTGCCACACCAAGTAATTCTTGCATCAATTTCGAATTGTTTCCACCAACAAAACTCAGCACTACTTCAATATTGCAATCTCTTCAGCTCTGATACCATGTAGAAATTATACAATGTGTGTATAATACCAGATTCTCCTAATCTAACAATATTTAATCTTCTTCCACTAAATTCTTTGCAGAAATTAAATCGTCAATTGCAAACACATGAAGAAACATCAATCACACATAACAAGATGTTTTACTCGGAAATCTTAAAGCTAAAAACCCCAACTGTCATACATTATGTATATCAATGGATCATGAAACAATCTCATATATATCATACAAAGCTCAGCTCATAGAGCTCTCAGTACAATATACAATCGTCTCACACTGTCTTGCAGAAATTTGCACCTCCATGCACCAATTTCTTGCCTCCTGACAGCCTGCCTCCACTACGCAATCCCTGCTGAAGAAGAACCCTGAATGAATTCAAACTTACCTTGCCTTGACTTCACAATACTCATAGGCATATCCAATGTGTGTGTAGATGCATTGAATGCACCACTATAGTCACAACTGATAGTCCATCACATCCTTTCAGCTATCTCTCCATTGGGTCTCCACTGGATCTAACATGCAAGTAGTTAATTGTTGTATTCCTTCAGTTGCATGTGAGACACTGCCTGTGAATTAATTAAATAATTAATTCACTCATCTCTCACTAGTGTATCATGAGCTACAAATAGCACAACTGAGTTTAACTCACTTAACTGAGTTAAACTAAATAACAACTCCCATAACTACTCTTCCAACTCTGTTACAACTCTGCCACAATCAGTTACAATGAAGTCCACCATGCATGATTCACCAACCAACCTTGGAATGCGTAATTCGTTCAGCTAAACTGTTCCAAGTGCTCAGCTGAAAATGTATTAATTATTTATTGTCTAATTTATGCTTTGCTAAGGGCTTAACAAAAAGCGACATGGATTCTAATTTTAGACATGATTCAATGCAAATAACTATAATGATGTATCTGAACATAGACATCCATCCATATAGTCTTCAACCATATAAATAGATTAATGTAAAAAATAGACTTTGATCCAAAATTCTAAAAATAGACATATCACCTAAAAATAGCCTATGTGAGCCCCACCTAGTTTAGGTGATAATTTTTCACTAGGATCAAGGATGATGTTTCCAGATGCCACTTTCATTGTTTCTTGTTGAAATCTTCAACACATGCTTGGAATATGGCATGAGGGTGATTGGTTGAAAGAGAGATTTTGTTCAGCTCAATATATGGTTACGTGGTACGTGGAAGTCCCTGAATTGGTTGGATTTGCATATGTTAATAAGAGATATTTCCCTTGGTATTACATGAGTAAATGTGCTGGTCATTATGTGGCTTTAATGGTTATTTCATCACTGATATATATTTGGTTATTTGTTGGTTATAAGCATGTTTTATGACAGTCTTGATGTATGGATCTCATCCTGTTTTTGGTTAGTATATGAAATTTTAATGAATTATTGACCTAATAGATAACAATATAGCTATTGGGAGGAGATATTGGTCCTCCTTGATGATTCTCAGATATGTATGAGGTCCCTGTGCTTAGATATGTTATTATGATACGTAGATTACATGTTCATGACATGTTTGGCAGAATTTATGTCATGGATAGTAGGGGTAAGGTTAATTCCTTTTCCAAGTGTTTTCATTAGTAACCTTTTTCAATGTTATTTATCATTTTTGGAAGTTTCATGAAGTTCTGGGCAGTGGCTTAAGACCTAGCCCTGAAAATGTGGCTAAGAATATGGGGTTGTTGGCACATAAATTCTCGGACTTCCGGAGCCGTTTTGAAGCCTTAAACGACGTTTTTTGGGAAAACGGAGAGCAACATGGGTCCATGGAACAATGTTGCTCATTCAAAATTTGTAGTCCTCTGATAGATCTTTCTAACGAGGTATGGTACGCGTCAAACGGAGATCGTATGCCAAATTTACGCCCCTGGGAAGTTGAAACACCAATTTACCCAAACGGGGCCCATAGTTTTGGTGCTTCATCTCCTAGGGTTAGGGTTTTGGGTGTTTAGGATTTCCCATTGTTTCTAAATAATAAATAGGCCCTCAAGTCTCATTGTAACTTAAAGTTAGAGGCCCGTAGTCGCCACATCTCTTCATGCTCAAGCCTACCAACATACCACAGATTTATTTTCCATTATGTTCAGGGAAATTCTTTAGTTCTTTGATATTAATGAAATGAAGTGTTATTTCCGCTACATCTTTGTATTTATGGTTATATGTGTATTATGTTGCATTCCTGCATAAATCCAGATCAGTGAGGAATTCTGCGGGCAAGGAAATGAGAAAGCACTGTGGAAAATACAGATATCAGAGTTTGAATATTTTAAAGGAAGTTTTATCTTTCACTATCAGTTTGATGGTCTATTTTCCCTTACATATCAAGAATATTTTGTCCTTCTTTATATCCTTAGAAGATTATAAGGCCCAAAATGTACATTCTTTATTGGAGAAAGAATATTTTTCCTACATTTATATTATTGATCTTGATGCAACCTTATATGAGAGGATAGATGAATGTTGCATTACAATTCCTGAAGATTTTTGTCAAGAGTTGGCATTATATGAAGAACATCAACGTGATGAGGAACAAACCTTAGATTTCTCTTCCCGGCCCAAATGGTTTTCAGCAGAAAACAACAATCAAAATTCTCACATACAACCTCAAATTGAGGAGTCAAATAGTGAAGGAAGTTTCCCTGTTCAAAGAAGTCTACATCAGCAAGATGTTCAAGAAAAGGAGGAAGCCGAAATTTTTTTCTCATCAGTTCTATGATCAGTGGTTGACCATAAGAAAAATTTCTTTTGTCAACAACAAACATTTATACGAAGTTATGTGCAAAGCTTTGTATCTGGAAAATTTTCATGGTACCTCCCTATTGACATCTTCAAATTTCAACAGTATGAAGGCATTAGGTCTAACATTTAGATGTTGGGTTGGTGCCATTGGAAGGTTGACTTCACCTGATTAAGTTCAGGCATAAATGCACACGTGGGATTTGTGCATAAATAAGCTCAGAAGTTGAGCATTTTTAGCTGTAGTATTTCTAGTTTATTATTTTCAATTTAAGAATAAAGGAAGAAGTCCAAAGTGTAGCAGGTTTTGGGGAGATTTCATACTGGATCAACTCCCATTCGAGATTGACTCCATGCCCAGTAAAGGCCACTGTTCTACTAGTTCTCCTTGAATCCATGCCCAATAAAGGCTACTGATCTAAAAATTTTCTTTAACTCCATTCCCAATAAAGGCTACTGATCTACAAGTGCTCTTTTACTCCATGCCCAATAAAGGCTATTGATCTACAAGTTCTCAACACTTTGTTACCAAATTGTTGTCCCCAATTGGAGCCAGATGTTGTAGCCTAATTTGACTCAGCTAAAAATCAAGAGAGGTTCTTAGCAATTCAAGGTTGTTGAGGAACAGTTGTTAGAATGTCAAGAAGACTTGAAATGTGCTCAAAAGGATAACCACAAGCTCAAAAAGGATTCATCATCACATGTGCACTGCAACCAAACTCTGGGAAGTAGTAGCAGCATTAGACCATCAGCAAAGGCAAAGGAGCAGAGAGGAGCAACTTTAGAAAAAAAGGCAAAGGCAACAAAGGTAGAAAAGAAACAAAGGCAACAAAGGAAGTTAATACAAAAAAAGAGCAAAGGCAGCCAATCAGCAAAGGCAGAGTCGTGAACGTGCTGGACAGAGTTGTGAACGGTAAGCGGGTCAAGTCATGAACGTGGGAAAAGTCTTGAATGAGTCAATTGTTCTACAAACAACAAGGAATAAAAAAACGGGCACAACCAAAGAAGCAAAGTCAACAAACTGGAGTAAAGATACAGCGAGGATCGTTGGATCTGGGCATAGATCAACGACAGAGATTAAATCACAATTAGAGTGATTTCACAAATCACAGATTTTAGTGTTTAGCGCTAAGGAATCGCGCAGTATGTTGTTTGGATTGCGATGCGATGAGGAGAAGGGCCACGTGTCAGCATAGCGCACCAGCGCATATCGTACATCGCATAAATTATGGTTTAACTCTTATCAATATAGCCTTAAACTTGCGGGCGGCTATTTGCGATAAGTTGTAAAATTTGCGATGTTGTGATGCGACATCGCCATCGCAACTTCGCATTGGAAATTTCATTGTTTACCATTTAAGCTATTTTTTTATAATTTCCGATATGCGATATCAAATAAGTTGTGAAGTGTAATTGCTTACGATTGGTCACCATGTTGTGGGACCCTACAACCATAATTTTGCATGTATGTAAGTGATTTGATTTTATGTGTGATCTGTGTTAAAGCAACTGTTGTTTATTGCTTCCATATGTATGTTTAATAAAACTCCAATATTCGAATGTGATGTGGTTTCAAAGGTGAACGCCAAAGGTTTTCAAATCTGGAGGTAAGGCAGTTCTTGTGTTAAATCACATTAGAGGGAGAAAAGAGGATTATAATGTAAAGTCGGTGAAACACCTTGGTAAAGTATGAACGTGGGTAGAGAGACTCAGGTAGGTGGTCCGACGCAAGGCAAAGGAGAAGAAAATACTATATGCAACAGGCACGAGCAAAAGAGGTAGATCCGGGTAGCAGGTGACATGATGATAGCATTCGAAATGAAAAAGCATGGGCAAAGTTGGGTGGAGTTGCATTTATATAGACTATTGGGACATCACAGCCAAAACGCATAGAGGCATAGGCATAGTCAGGCAGAAGAGCATATAGTGGCACTGTTGGAAGCACGACAGTTGGGGCAAGTCGGGCACAGGGGCATTGTTGAAAAACTGTGCAGATATCGCATCATAACAAGAAAGGACACCTCAACACTTCGGAGGGACACATCAACAACAAATCAGAATCAAAAAAGGATTATTCCAAGTGTGTTTTCTTTTCTTTGTTATGATCAAAGCTACAATGGTGTCCTTGATTGCAATGTAATAATTATTTTAACAGTTTAGGAAGTTTAGGAGTTCCAAGAAGCTCGAGCAGTTACAAACTGATTTTGTTTGTATTTAAGCAAGAGAGAAAGACAGAAAGAGGGTTCTAAGTTTTGGACCTCTTGGGGATTACATTTTGTACTTCTTTTTCTGATTGGTAAATTAAAGTAGCAACAATTTTCCTGCAACTGTTGATGGTGATTCGTATTTCTTGTGCCATTTTGTGTCCCTTCTTCTTTGAATGAAGTGAACTAATGTAATATTCAGTCTCTTAATTACATCTATGTGTAAGAGATAAATAACCTTAATTTGCGCTCCTTCACTCCAACTTTTCTCTCTTCACCAATTCTCTCTGAAACTTTAGAGTGGTAGATTCTGCTCCTCAGCATATCATTTTGAGTTTCCCCCCTCTTCACAAACTCCTAATGAAACTTTAAAGTAATATATTCTGTGTTTACAACATATTGTTTCGAATTTTCCTCTCTCTCTATGAATTTCCTCTAAAACTTTAAAGTGGTAGATTCTGCTCCTCGGCATATCATTTTGAGTTTCCCCTGCAGCTCTTCTTTCCATTCAGATATCAGTCGTGAATGGCATTGTGAAATCTTTTATTATTCCAGATCATTAAGGGTTTTAGAAAACTAGTTCCCAGAGGGATAGAAAAAAGACCTCATGATAAAATCATTCATGTGACACACTTTTAAAATGTTCTTAAGCACTTATTCCTTTCACAACCGAGGGATTGTCTCTTAAGATACAACAACAGGTATGGGGTTTTTGGGAGCCTAGGGCTTAGGGTATTGGAATAATTGGATTAAGGGAATAGTGATATAGGGATTTGGGAAAGGATTTTTTACAATGTGGGAAGGATAATGAAGATTTAGGGACTGTAATTTTGGGATTTGAGAGTGCAATGGTGATCTGAGGGAGATACTAGGATTTGAAATGAGTAAAACACCTAATCTTTAATAAAACTTTCAAAACACCATAGAGAATGACTGTAGGGGGGATAATAATGATGTAATTGACTGTCACTCACTTTTTGGAGGTTGAAGACAACATTTCTGAAGCTTTGGAGGGGATTTTGGCGAAGTCTAGAAGCGTTTCTGGCTTTTCTAGGAAAGTGCGCCCTCCCAGAAGCAAGTGCACAATGCCTTTTTTCATACCACTTTTGGAGGCCTTCCCTAACTCCAAATTGAGCTCATGATATCTCTTTGGAAATATATCTCTCTTGGATACACAATGGACCTATCAATCGCTGAAAATGATCAAGTATAACCCCTCAAAAATCAATTCTCCCAAGACTGGTAAAATAGTGCCTAATAAGGGGGCAAAAATGTAGTGTGTTGTTACAGGAAACTTTTGGAGGCCTTCCTCAACTCCAAATTGAGCTCATTATATCTCATTGGAAATATATTCTAGTATATTTGTAATTTGACTTATCAAGAAATTCATTTGGACACTCCGGCTAGGAGAAAAAAATATTTTTCCAAGGTCACTCCAGAAGTGCAAAAAACCTCTTGTAGCACTTGTATTTTTTACATTTTTCCCAAACCATGATACCTGTGTAAAAACTGAAGGAGGTTTTTATTTTCTGACCTATGATGGACAAAAATCTCTCTCACTTTTATCAAATTAATATCTGTTTGGTCAGAAACTTACTTTGAATAAAAACTGGCCCTATGAGTGGCAAATGATTTGACTCTTGGAATGACTTCTTGGAAAATGATGAAGACATGATGAATTGACTTTATAGATGATGTACAGTTAGAAAGGTATGGAAGTGTGCCAAAAAGCAAATGAATTTTAATGAAAAGTGATGTTTTTGGTCTAGGGATACCATCAGTGACTAATTTTTTGCATGACCAAGTGGAATGATAAAATATTTCTGAGTGGGGCCCCTAATATGAATATGAATATGAAAAGAGTATATTTTGATCTTTGATGGCAGTATGAAAATACTGACACTAAAAGTACCCTTATGTTTAAATATGCATTCATGACCTATAGATTACATGTTTGTCATATGTTTGACAAAATGACGATCATGTTTAAGCCTAATTAGTTCATGTCCTTGATCAAATATTGTATGAATAGTTTTTTCTTGATGGCATTATTGAGTCTGGAAAGTCTCACTGAGTTCTGGGTAGTGGTATGCAAATTGACCTGGAAATGAGGCTCAGAATTTGAGACCACTTACTTTGAATTGAACATTTTGGGATGAAACCACTGGGATGCAGGCTTATGCATGTGCTTGGAGGCTCCCAACTACATGGATTCCTTAATGTGGGAGCGGTTGAGGGCTCAGGCCAAGGAAAAGGTGGTCCAACTCAGGATTTGGCCACCTAGGATGGTTGCTCAGCTTATGAGTGACTTGTATCCCCTGTAGGATGTGTTGAATTTTCAATTTATCTTTCACAGTAAACCCCACTTCCTTAATGGAACCTAAGAGGTCGGGTCATGTTATAGTATCTTCTCTTCTCATGTTTACCCTAGCAGGCCAGTGAAACTGGTGGGTAGATATGGGAGGGGTGGTTACATCCTACTTCCTTCACTTGGGTTGCTTCCTCTTCAAAGGCTTGTAGGAAACCAAATAGACTTCTTTTATTCCAATTTCAACCCTTATTTGATGACTTGAATACTTTGACCTTGTAGTTATAGAAACCCTAGCCTTCTGTGTGTATGTAAAAATTAGAAATTTTCGTATTCCTTCTTCCTTCTAGACCTTTTCTTGCCTTCTTCCTTCTTTAGCTTGATTCCTTGATGAGTGAGTGTGTGATTCCCAAAATGATATCGAATGTTCTCTTATATATAGCCCTTCCAGGAGGACGAATAACTCTAATTAGGTCGACTTCTTCACTTCTAGTCAGACTTGGTCTTGAAGGGGTAGTTAGACACTTTTTTACTCAAATTAATTCTTTTGACTTGTTACAAGGTGCCCAATGGGGTATCTGACATATGAAAATGACTCTATTGACTTATTGACTCTATGAAAAACCCTAAAAGCACACAATGGGTGCTTGACCTAAAATAAATTGACCTTGAGCATGAAACCCATGCTATAAAATAATAATAATAATAATTTCTTGTATTTTTACAACATAAAAGAAGACCGAACCTAGTTATATATTTCAACACTCCCTCTTAACTATGGAGGTATTCATAATGGTACAAGGACATTCTCATACTGAATAGTTGTCATAAGAAGAATAATATTGGTAATCCATCTCATAAGCTATATTTTTAGCTTATATCAGTGCATCTCATCATATCAACCATCATTATCATATAGCAAGGCCTTGACTAACAAATCTATCTCTCCACAAGATTAGAGAACAATGTTGGGGAGACAATGATTTATAGACACGCTCATCATTGTCTTTGAAGGCACATACCCCATCAAGATGTTCACAAGGAATGTCCTTTTAGGACTATTCCTGTCTTGGATTTACACATCCTCAAGGAATTTCGGCTTCGACTACTCTTACCTATTGGATGCCCTACCTCATCCTCAAATATTATAGAAATTCATATGCTTACCCAATCCTCCATTTTTTCTTCATAATGTGAAGACAACAATGATATGTTCATCTCTCCCTCTCAACTAGGGAGGAGATATCAACCAGTCCAAGCTTGTTTCTCAAATACACAAGCTTCTTATTAGGAAGATATTTTGTAAAAATATCAGCAACGTGTTCATTGGTGGCGATATATTGTAGTTGCACAACCCTATCTTATACCAGTTTTTGTATGTAATGATACTTGTTGTTTATGTACTTCATCTTTGCATGGAATATGGGGTTTTCAGACAACATTATGCAATTTGTGTTGTCACAATGTATAATTTTAGGGTTCAACGGTCCATTGAATCAATCAGACAACAACTTTATTAACCAAACAACTTCTCTGCCAACTTCACATGCTACAATATATTCAGCTTCAAGACTACTTAATGAAACTAATTCTTGTTTTCTACTCATCCATGATATCATAGAGGATCCCAAGCTAAAACATCCTCTAGTAGTGCTTCTTCCATCTGTCTTGTTGCCTCCCCAATCTAAATCAATATATCCCATTAGTTGGATATGGTTCTTTCCATCATACTTCAGGCGGTAATGTATTTCCCCTTGCAGATATCTCAATACATGTTTGGTTTCTATCTAGTGGTCATGTCTAAGCTCCATCTGAAACTGACTGAGAATATTCATTGCAAAGAAAATATTTGGACATGTGTTCACAAGATACATCAGAGATCCAACCAATTATCCATAACTTGTAGGATCCACATTGCTTGATTATGAACTTCCTAACCTCTTCAAATTTGTGACCATGGGAGTTGTCATCGGTTTGCTATCCATTATGCAAAATATTTGTAGCATCTTAATTACATACTTTCCTTAACCTAGATATATTTCACCCAGTTTTTTCCAAAATTCCAACCCCGAGTAATAATGCATAAGCCCTAGATCCTTCATATCAAATTATTGTTCCAATTGTTTCTTAATTTCTTGAATACGACTTTCCACACCTATTATGAGAAGATAATACATACATAGAAGAAAAATCATTGTTTCATCCTTCACTATTTTGATATAAATATTTGGATCTGCAAAACTCCTTGAAAACCAATCCTTTGTAGATATGTATCCATCCTAGCATACCAAGTCCTTGGGGATTTTTTAAGACCATAAAGTGCCTTCTTCGTCTTGCAAACGTGAGTTTATTTACCATGTACTTCGAATCCCAAGGGTTGTTCAATATATAATTCTTCATAAATGGTGTCATTCAAGAAATTTGTCTTCGCATCCATTTGATGGACGTTCCATCCCATAGTTGTTGCCAAAGAGATTAACGATCTTATTATTATGTATCTTGTTATAGGAGAAAATGTCTCTTCAAAGTCAATGCTTTCTTATGGAGATAAACCCCTAGCCACAAGCCTTGCTTTGAACTTCTTAATGCTTACATTTGTTGTATGATTTATCTTACAGATCCATTTGGAAGGTATAATAGATTTGTCATTCGGCCTAGGAAAGATTTCCCAAACTCCATTTTTCATTATATATTGATATTCTTCTTTCATGGCATCTTTCCAATCTTGATTTTTGACAACTTCTTCAAAAGAGGATAGTTCTGCTTCAATCATTTTTTTCATATAGGTTGCATACCCTGAATTTATTTTAGGATTTTTACTTTCACTGAATGTTCCTTTAGCTGTAGCATTTCCTTTTGCTTCTTGAAGAGTTGATGTTATCCAAGTGGGTATCTTACACATTTCATGGATTATGACTTGTTGCACAGGTCCTCTGGGACCTTCTTCTTCATTATTAGGTATAGTATATTCTTCTTCCCTTGGAAAATTTTCAAATATAGGTAGTTCTTCATCATCAGAATCAATAGGGAGATCTTTAGACTTCTTGTAGGCAATGTTTTCATCAAAAAACACATCTCTACTTACTTCAATTTGGTGACCTTCCTTGATGTAAATTCTATATGCCTTTGACAAGGTACTATAGCCAACAAATATTCCCTTCATACTTGTAGAATGCAATTCCTTCCTTTTATCTTTTGGAATGTGAATGTAGACAAGACAACCAAATATTCGTAGATGATCTAAAGTAGGATTTTTTTTTGGGAAATACTTCTTCTGGAGTCATGCTATCAAGTATCTTATGAGGAATTCGATTTGGAATATAGACTATTGTTTTGTATGTTTCACCCCACAGGAATTTAGGTAAGTATTGATCATGTAACATAACTCTGATGCATTCTTCAATTGTATGATTATTTCTTTTTGCTACTCCATTTTGTTCAAGGTTGTATGGAACTATCAATTCCCTCTTAATTCCGGCCTCTTTAGAGAAATCAATGAGTTCTTTTGATGTGTATTCCCCTCCATTATCAAATATTAGTACTTTTATCTTTCTTTATGTAAGATTCTCCACTTCTGCCTTGAATTGTTGAAATTTATCAAATACTTCATCCTTGGACTTAAGTAAATAAATCCAAGAGTTTCTTGAGTGGTCATCAGTGAAAGTCACAAAGTACAAATGACCTCCAAGATATTTTGTAGTCATAGGACCACAAACATCAGAGTGTATGAGACCCAATATTTCCTTATATCTTGAAGCACTTCTTCCAAAGGGTTTCTTCCAATTTTTACCTAGTTCACATCCCTTACAAATTCCTTCATGCTCTTCCTTCAGTTTAGGGATGCCATTTACCATAGATTTTAAGGATGGTAAGATTTTTTAATGAAGGTGTCCAAACCTTCTATGCCAAAGTTCACATGGATTGATTTCATGGTGAACCAAGGCTTGAGAGAGAGGTGTAAGTAATCTATAAATCCTTCCCTCACAAATACAAATGATTTTTGCATTATTAATGCTAGAACCCTTACCCCACACTATAAATTTTCCATATACAAAAGCAATTGTATCCCATTTATCTTCTAAACAATAAATAGAAATTAAATTCTTCTTCAAAACTGAGACATACAAGATGTTGTTTATGTAACAACCCTAGTTAAAAATCCTTGTAATAAAGTTAATAATGGAAAAATAATAACCAACGTCATGGGACGCATATTCTAAGCTCAATGTTGGGAAAAAACACAGTGATGGGAATCGTTTGTGATTAATTAATGGCTATGGAAATTGGCCAAGGCAATGGAAAAGGCTTTGTAAAGGCATGAGGCATTTATTGGCATTTTATTTATGAAAATAATGGAAAACATGAGAAAAGGGAGGTGAAAGGTCACAGGTTGCATGTGAGGAGGAAAATGAAGGAAAATAATGGAAAATGAAGAAAATAGAGGCCTCGTTGATAAAACAATTTCTGAGGATCAGTTCACAACCTTTTGTCATTTTTAGCTTCGAGCTCTCATTCTATTCTCTCTCTCTCATACTCTTGGACACTTAGAGTATTATTGGAGCACTTTTGGAGGAGTTTGGATACTTGGTATTGGAGAAATAAGGTGAAGGAATAGTAGGAAAGCATAATAGGACATCGGGATCAGCAGCTACAACGTGTTTTACTTGCAGGTACTGAGATGCATGTATGATTTCCTTGCTAGTTTTGGCATGCATGGAATATGCATGTGGTTTCTTGGTTATGATTTGTCATTGGCATGGAGGATTTCCTGGATGGATAGTAGTTTTTCCTAGCCTTTCCATTTCCTGGATATCCATGGTGTTGTGGATTTTCCTTTTTTTGGTTGGTGCTCATGTTCCTTTGTTTGTGGGTTGAATTACTAGTTCTTGGAGCCTTGTTTGGACAAACGCTTTGGAAGCCCTATAACAGCTTGGGTTGAGTTACTAGTCCTAGAACCCTTGGTTGTACAAATGCTCTAGAGTCATTGGTGGGTTGAGTTACTAGTCCTGGAAGTCATGGTTGGACAAATTCTCTAAAGCCTGACAACAACTGTGGGTTGAGTTACTAGTCTTGGAAGCCTTTGTTGGAACAAATTCTCTAGAGCCCTGGAAAGCTTGGGTAGAGACCGATATGGTGATGGTTAGTGATGTCTGATCGTGAGGTGGATTCAATGGTTGAGGGTTAGGTGGTTTGGCCTTTAGAAGCCCTATTTTGGTTTTGTTTGATTTGTTTCATGAGATCCCACATTCATGCTATATAAATTATACAATGCATGTATATTGCTGAATTCTCTTGATCTAACAATAATTAATCTTCTTGTTAAATACAGAATCCTTCCACTAAATTCTTTGTGGAAATTAAATCGCCAATTGCAAACACATGAACAAAAATCAATCACACATAACAAGATGTTTTACCGGGAAAGCTTAAAGCTAAAAACCCCAACTATCATATATTATGTATATCAATGGATCATGAAACAATCTCATATATCTCATACAAAGCTCAGCTCATAGAGCTCTCAGTACAATATATAATCGTCTCACACTGTCTTGCAGAAATTTTCACCTCCATGCACCAATTTCTTGCCTCTTGACAGCCTGCCTCCACTGCGCAATCCTTGTTGAAGAAGAACCCTGAATGAATTCGAACTTACCTTGCCTTGACTTTGCAAAACTCATAGGCATCTCCAATGTGTGTGTAGATGCATTGAATGCACCACTATAGTCACAACTGATAGTCCATCACACCCTTTCACCTATCTCTCCACTGGCTCTCCACTGGATCTGACATGTAAGTAGTTAACTGTTGTATTCCTTCATTTGCATATGAGACACTCCTTGTGAATTAATTAACTAATTAATTCACTCATATCTCACTAGTGTATGTTCAGTTACAACTACCACAACTCAGTTTAACTCACTGAACTGAGTTAAACTAAATAACAACTCACATAACTACACATCCAACTCTGTTACAACTTTGTATCACTCAATTACAACGAATTCCACTGAATGGTCCACCAACCAACCACTTCAACAGAAATCCACTTAGCTAATTGATTTTCCACTTCAGTTAACTAGTTCCAAGTGCTCATTGAAAATAGACAATTATTTATTGTCTAATTTTTGTTAAGGGCTTAACAAAAACGACATGCATTCTAATTTTAGACATGCATTCCATGAAATAACTTCACACATGCATTCTAAACTTAGACGCCCATCCATCCATATAATTTTCTCAACCATCTATAAATATATTACTCCTAAAAATAGACTTTGATCCAAAATTCTAAAAATAGACATATCACCTAAAAATAGCCTGTGTGAGCCCCACCTAGTTTAGGTGATTATTTTTCACTAGGATCAAGGATGATGTTTCTGGATGACACTTTCATTGTTTCTTGTTGCAATCTTCAACACTCCCTCTCAACAAGAAAGTATTGTCTTTGCATGCAACATGCAACTCCATGCATTCTCCCTGCAACCTTTGCAAGCGCCTTGCAACTCCATGCATCCGCTCTGCAACTCTTGCATGCAACACTTCTGAAACTGAATAGCCTTCAAAAAACTCAATCAGTGTAATGCATCTGTCATCAAATTATTATGACTTCTTCTTAGCTACTCTGCACATGTCTTCAGGAACCACTGCGTTGTTGAACTCTGCACCCATGCACTCTGCACTTGCTGTCAACTCTGATCTGCGCTCCAATATCTGACACTGTCACTTTGATCTGACTGCATCAATCCAACTGATCATGTTATTTCTGCTATATTGGCACCTCATAGCCAGGTTCAATTCATGATATCCACACCATCTCCATGAATCCTGCCTAGAAATTTCTTCTTAGGATTACTCATGCATGTCGCCCCACCTCTCACCTGGTGGTATAGCTGCATGCACTCCCTCTACCCATCTGGCTCGAAATTTCGTTGCATGAGTGGTTGCTCCCACTCCATGATCCTCATCTTGTGGCTACTCCACATCTTGAGGTTCACTCTTACCTGCATGCAAATCCAGCTCCCTCTCAAGCTTCAATCAAATGGCTTTCTCGCACTTCCCAACAGTAGGAAGCTCAGTAGAAATCCCATCTACTTCAAGCCTGTAGAGATTCTTAACTCGAATCCCAACCTTCTTGGCTTGCCCTGTTGCTTTGTGTCAAAGGAACACTTTTCTTTCACTAAAGACAACATCATCGCCTCTATTTTATAACATTGCAACTGAGATTAAATTCTTCTTTAAACCTTGAACATGCACAAAATCCTTTAAAAGAAAGAGTTTACCTGACACCCTCTGAAAGGTAATGGTACCAATGTCGGTCGCACTGTATCGTTCATCATCGCACAACTCAACATGCATCTAGAGATCTTTCTCCACCAAGTCACTGAACAATTTCTCATCTCCCGTCATGTGAAAGGAAGCACCACTATCAAAGTACCACCCCGATCCCAATGTACTAGACACCATGCATGTGATCAATGAGAATTCAAGCTCAAATTGCGAGGCAAGAGCCTCACCAGCTGCAGCTCCAACAACCATCTTGTTCTTCTTCTTATGTCGACAATTTGTGGCAATATTTCCAAACTCGTGACACTGAAAACACTTCACTTTGGACATGTTGTGCTCCTTGCCATCTTCTCTAGCCTCAGATCTAGAGTGGAATTTCTTCCCCTTCTTCGTCTTCTCCTTGGCAGCCAAAGCACAATCCTCTTCATCATCATGCTTTGATGAAGAGCCATCCCTGGTGTTTCGCCTTATCTCCTCCTCCACTAGATCTGACCAAAGTCGCTCCCAATCTGGAAGTTTCTCCTGTCCATTGACAGAGTCTTCATAACTGTGCCAACTCTTCAGAAGTCCAAGGAGAGCCAATCTCACCAAATCATCATCAGCAACACTGACTCCTACACTCCCAAGCTCATCCCTGCATCAGACAAACTTTTTCAAGTATACCAGAATAGTGTCGTTCTTCTCCATCTTGTTTTTTCTAAGTTTATCCTTCAGCGCCAATTTCCTATGGTCGCTGCTGCTTTGGAAAAGATATATCAAAGCCTTCCACATAGCATATGGAATGGATTTCCCATGAAGGATTTACACAATATGGTCTTTCACACCTTCCAACAGAATCCTCCTCGCCCTTGCTACTTTCTTTTGTCATGCGTCAAGTACTATAGCATCCGCCGAAGTGGGCTTAGGAACATCTTTCTCAATGAATTCCATCAAGCCATTATCTTCAAGCACTGCCTCCATCCTATCCTTTCATGCAATGTAGTTCGAGCTTCCCTCGAGTGAAAAATCCAACTGCCAACCATTGAAATCCATTTCAATGTTTACTCAACTGCCACACCAAGTAATTCTTGCATCAATTTCGAATTGTTTCCACCAACAAAACTCAGCACTACTTCAATATTGCAATCTCTTCAGCTCTGATACCATGTAGAAATTATACAATGTGTGTATAATACCAGATTCTCCTAATCTAACAATATTTAATCTTCTTCCACTAAATTCTTTGCAGAAATTAAATCGTCAATTGCAAACACATGAAGAAACATCAATCACACATAACAAGATGTTTTACTCGGAAATCTTAAAGCTAAAAACCCCAACTGTCATACATTATGTATATCAATGGATCATGAAACAATCTCATATATATCATACAAAGCTCAGCTCATAGAGCTCTCAGTACAATATACAATCGTCTCACACTGTCTTGCAGAAATTTGCACCTCCATGCACCAATTTCTTGCCTCCTGACAGCCTGCCTCCACTACGCAATCCCTGCTGAAGAAGAACCCTGAATGAATTCAAACTTACCTTGCCTTGACTTCACAATACTCATAGGCATATCCAATGTGTGTGTAGATGCATTGAATGCACCACTATAGTCACAACTGATAGTCCATCACACCCTTTCAACTATCTCTCCACTGGCTCTGACATGCAAGTAGTTAACTATTGTATTCCTTCAGTTGCATATCAGACACTTCTTGTGAATTAATTAAATAACTAATTCACTCATCTCTCACTAGTGTATGTTTAGTTACAACTAGCACAACTAAGTTTAACTCACTGAACTGAGTTAAACTAAATAACAACTCATATAACTATAAATCCAACTCTGTTACAACTTTGTATTACTCAGTTACAACGAATTCCACTGCATGGTCCATCAACCAACTTAGCTAACTGATTTTCCACTTCAGTTAACTAGTTCCAAGTGCTCATTGAAAATAGACAATTATTTATTGTCTAATTTATGTTAAGGGCTTAACAAAAAGCGACATGGATTCTAATTTTAGACATGCATTCCACGAAATAACTTTGCACATGCATTCTAAACATAGATGCCCATCCATCCATATAATTTTCTCAACCATATATAAATAGATTACTGCTAAAAATAGACTTTGATCCAAAATTCTAAAAATAGACATATCACCTAAAAATAGCCTATGTGAGCCCCACCTAGTTTAGGTGATAATTTTTCACTAGGATCAAGGATGATGTTTCCAGATGCCACTTTCATTGTTTCTTGTTGAAATCTTCAACACATGCTTGGAATATGGCATGAGGGTGATTGGTTGAAAGAGAGATTTTGTTCAGCTCAATATATGGTTACGTGGTACGTGGAAGTCCCTGAATTGGTTGGATTTGCATATGTTAATAAGAGATATTTCCCTTGGTATTACATGAGTAAATGTGCTGGTCATTATGTGGCTTTAATGGTTATTTCATCACTGATATATATTTGGTTATTTGTTGGTTATAAGCATGTTTTATGACAGTCTTGATGTATGGATCTCATCCTGTTTTTGGTTAGTATATGAAATTTTAATGAATTATTGACCTAATAGATAACAATATAGCTATTGGGAGGAGATATTGGTCCTCCTTGATGATTCTCAGATATGTATGAGGTCCCTGTGCTTAGATATGTTATTATGATACGTAGATTACATGTTCATGACATGTTTGGCAGAATTTATGTCATGGATAGTAGGGGTAAGGTTAATTCCTTTTCCAAGTGTTTTCATTAGTAACCTTTTTCAATGTTATTTATCATTTTTGGAAGTTTCATGAAGTTCTGAGCAGTGGCTTAATACATAGCCCTGAAAATGTGGCTAAGAATATGGGGTTGTTGGCACATAAATTCCTGAAAAAAGGCCACAGTCGCATGCGATGCCTTATTCTGTGAGAGATTGGAGGGTCCCAGTCGCATGAATTCCTTTTCATGGGAGCGATTGAGGCTCTAGGTCAATGAAAAATCAATTTCTCTCAAGGGTTGGACACCTTAAGGGTTTGGTTGGCTCCTGAAAGTTCTGTACCTTTTGAGGAAGGTCATATTGGTCTTGTCATGTCGATTTCACTTCCTTAACTGTACATGGGGAGTTCAATCATATCATAGTAACTCGTTGTCACATGTTTACCCTGGTGGACTGGTTAGCTTGGGTAAATGTGGGAGGATGGTGGTTATAGAGTGGTATCAGAGCATGGTTCCATTCTCCTTGGATGATGTTTGGTTTTCATTCTCCTTGGATGAATGTGTTGTCATATGTACATGTCAGTTTCATATGTTTCCTTATGCTTGTGGTTTATGTGATCATTGTGTATGCATGGTGGTGATCATGGTTTCCATTGTGATTTCATGCAATAGTTGATGGTGTTGTTATCAAAAGGTGGTCATCATGAATGCATGTCAATGTTTGTATGTATTTTGTATGCATGTGTGTCATACATATGTTGTTATGCATGCATTGTGTCTAGTGGGTGTTGTAGTTGTGGTATCATGCATGGTAACTAGATGATGATTGAGATTATTTCTAAAAACTATGATGATTATGATTATACATATATTGTGCTAATCTAGTTGATCTTGCAGATGAGATATCCTCCCCTGAACTAAACTCAGGTATGTTGGTTTGTTTATGATTTGGTTTAGATGACATGATATACCTTGCAAGAATACAAGAACAAAGATGACTAGCATAATGGTAGACTACAGTTCACGAGATTCTCCTTATAGATCAGATGAGTAGCATGGTGATGAATACTCCCCTCACATAGTAGACACTTTGAGAAGTTTGAGGGCAAAGATAAGAATTTTCAAAGAAGATAATGACCTAATCATTCAATCATAAGAGTGACTTGCTAGGGCACATGAGAAACAAGAAAAACTCAATGAAATTATTCTTCAGAGCTTGTAAGACTTGCAGAGACATGGAATGCTTAGAATAAGTCATGGATAGGAGGATAGGACTAATGGAGCATATGGTAGTAGGTCACATAGTGGGCATAGGTTGGATAGAGATGACATGGTCAGAGATGGAAAATTCTTGGATACACATGATAGATGAGGCAATGGACGTGGGATTCATTCTATATATGTTTTAGATAGGTATCATGGTCATCATCGTTATCATCCTTATAGGAGGAGTGACAGGGGATATTTGTCGGATGAGTTTAAGAAATAAAAGCCACCTACATTTAATGGAGAAATGAAGAAGTCACAAGATTCATAAGCATGGTTACTTGAGATGAGTAAGTTCTTTCAGTTGCAAGATTACTCGGAGAACATGAAGGCTAGAATAGCTAAATTGAGTCTTAAAGGTAATGCAAACATTTGGTGGGAAGATTTAAATAATGCCAGAGGAATTCATGAATAGGATTTGACTTGGTGTGAATTCGAGATACTATTCAGGAAGAAAAGCACTCTTCATATACATCTGATGTATACTCCATCTTTGCATACCAGCAAGGGAAATAATAGATCGGATGGTGGTATAGCGGGCCACAGGTGCAAATATATCATCATAATCTATGCCTTATTTTTGAGAGAAGCCTCAGGCAACAAATCTTGCTTTGTACTTTTCATCACTTCCATCAGATCCATGCTTGATCTTATAAAGCCATTTCGAGGTGACAACAGATTTGTCCTCCAGTCTCGAGACCACTTCCCAGACATCATTTTTCATAATGGACTCATATTCTTCATGCATAGCATACTTCCAAACTTTATGCTTGATGGCATCTTGAAATGATCCAAGCTCAGATTGTACTATTGTACTCATGGCTGCTAGATACCCTTGGTATCTCTTCGTCTTCTTGCTTTCATGGAATGTCCCCCTTGAGGCAATATGTCTCTCGACATATTTGAGAGTATCCCTAAGCCATGAGGATCTTCTCTTATTTGAAGGAGGTGAATCAATGGGATCCATAGGTCCTTCAACATCGGGCATCAGGTCATCCTTCGGCTCTTCCTGCTTCTCTGCATCTTCATCTTCTTTGTATTCCTTGGAGCTAGGAAGATTTCTCACTTTCTTGAGGGCAACTTATTCATCGAAGGTGACATCGTGGCATATATCCACTTTAATTTGACCAAGCACATATATTATATATACCTTAGAAGTTTCATTGTAGCCCACAAACATTCCATTCTTTCCAGAAGCATCCGACTTGCTTCTCTTTTCTTTCGGCACATGAAAGCAAACATGACAACCAAAAACTCTAAAATGAGAAACATCAGGTTTCTTCAGGAGTTTTGGAGTCTAGAGCGGAATGCGGGCATCTATTTTGAACATACACAACATTTTTCACAGTGTCTCCACATATAAACTTTGGAAGGTCTTGGTCTCATAGCATGGCGCGGGCAACTTCCACAATGGTCATGTTCTTTCTTTCAGCAACACCATTTTTCTAAGGACTATATGCAGTTGTGGTCTCCCTCTTAATGTCAGCTTCTTTACAAAATCCATTAAACTAATTTGACTCATATTCGGTCCCATTTTCGGTCCTCAAAACTTTGATTTTATTCTCTGTTTGATTTTCTACCAAGGCCTTGAAGGTACGGAACCATTTGAATGCTTTGTCCTTCTTCTTCAAAAAATATATCTAGGTCTTGTGGGAGAAGTCATTTGTAAAATTCATGTAATAGGAACATCCTCCCAAGGATGTCACATGCAGCATACCAGATAAGTCAGAATGTATCAACTGCAAGATATCAGTTGTCATTGTGACACTTGAGGGGAATGGTCCCCTTGTATGCTTTCCTTCGGCACAACCCTGACATATACCTTCATGATCATCTCTAAATTCGAGCATTCTTGTCACCACCTTCCTTGCTTCGGGAAGGGCTTTGTAATGAAGGTGTGTGAACCTCCAGTGCCATAACTCTGTTTGAAGAGTTGTATCAAATGACATAGACCCCAATGGACTTCCTGCATCATATCCTTCCCACGAGATGAATTGGCAGGGAATTATGAGTTGGAACTCTATTGATGGAATGATTCCTAGGAGGATACTCTTAGCCAAGGGCATATTGCAGCTTGGACTCTTGATGGAGGCCCGAGATGATATCATAACCCACAAGTCCTAGGACTTAGGTGGCATTGGGATTTAGGTGGACCTATTGAGGGTAGGAGTGGCCGCAAGATTGTTTGGGATCCACATATCAAAGGATCCATTCCAGATCATTTGGAATGGAGGCATGGGATAACACGTTGGTTTGTATGGGATCCTAGTATCAATGTACAAATGCTTCTACTATGAATAGAAGTGGATTGATTGAGGGAAAGCAATTTTTGGGCGGGAGGATTTGTGTTATTGCCTTCTTTTATATGGTCAAAGTGGACAGAATCTGCCAATGGTATTTATCGTGGTATTTTCCCATGGTATTTTCCTTCGTTTTCGAGGGAAAACAATAAAATAAAGTTTCTAGAGAGTCCATCAAACCTATAAAAATGGATAGGAGCCCGATAGTGGGATCATCCTGAGTTATCTATCTTATTGTGTTTTTCTTGAGAAATTTGCGTGGCCAATTCTAGTTTGATCCCAGGAACGAAAACCTCGTGGGTGTGATTTGTCTGGTGGATCCATCCAGTCTCCACGATTGTGCTTCAATCTTTGGTTTTGATGAGCAATCGTGCATGCCATTGCAGAGGCTCTGATATTTTTGTATGTGCATGTATTGTTTTCTTCAGTTAATAATATAAATAAAGACTGCATTTCTTTTAGATCCCTTGTGTTCTATGTTTGTCTTGTCCGTGTTCAATTAGAACATTAAAATATTCCAGATCTGTTGATTATTTAGCCATTTGGGATCTTACACGCAGAGAGTAATTGCCACAAACAAATTTCTATATCATGTCATGGTAAGTCAAGTGGTTGTGCTTGTATTTAAGATGCCCACTTGAAAATATGAAAACATAGGTCTTTTGATTTTTGTTTCAACACTTTTACAATGTCATCTACATCACTTCAACACTGTTGTTTCAACACTTCTACAATGTCTTTCGAATGAAAATCTCACTGTCACTCTTATTTTTGTTATTATCATGATGCCAATCAAAGGCTTCTTTTTGTTTTGATATCAAATACAACATCTCAATTGTCTCGCCCATGCTTGACAATTACTTTGACATCAATGACAATTCCTTAAAATGGATAACTACCTCACATATTTTATCGCATAATTTATAAATATTGTTAAGATATTCATGCATGATTTTTAAATATTTGTGTAGTTGTATTTTTATTCCTAAGCTTTGCAAGAAAACCATCCAAAATTAATTTTTTAAAAAGTAGTTCATACTTAGCTAAATAACATATTTACCATTAGTTACTTCCCATCATAATTCAAACAAGTCTTTGCATAAAATAAAAGATAGAAATAAGATGTAAATAAATATACTTATCAAGAGTTACTTCTCACTATTATTTATGTGGGAGTAAAATTGTAAATGCGTAGAAGTCTTAATTTACTAGTTCCCTCCAATGCAAAACTATATTATTCCATTTGCTTATTAACTATTGTTAATTTAGCTTTGACCAATACAAATTATAATATTTTATGCAATTTTTTCCAAAAACACAATTTCTAACTTGAAAGAAGAACACAACACTACCCTAGAACACTTATTTTAAATGAATTTTTAATTTTACATTCAATATTATTTATATATAATCAAAATTTAAACATAATTAAAATTTAACCTTCTTCTTCTTTTGTGTTCCCTTCTCCTACTTCAACGTCAAGAATATGTTAAGTATTCCCTTTCAAAAAGACTATATTCCACATAATTTATCACTCATTATATAAATAATTTTTCAAAAAATAAATAACCAACTCCTTTTTAATGTCCTTTCCATGATACTAGCATATATAACCAATTGATATTATCGATCTATGATGTTTTCCCAATAAGTGCGTCCAGTCAAACCCATCACTTCCCTGTATATTTCCTGGGCGGCCGATAGATGATACAATGCTTTACGCTCGCACGATGGCCATGGCGTCAACTGCGAGGACAATGCTTTACGCTGCTCGACGCTCCTTCCATAATTTCAACGGCACTGACGACGCGCGCATTAGAACATTATGTCACACCGACAGGGTTCAAGACGCAGTGCATGCATTCCAACATTTGCTTTCAGTTAAATCCAAGTCAATTCCCACCCTCATTACATGTAATATTTTGTTAAGTAGCCTACTTCGATGGAATCAACATGAATCTGCATTGTCTGTTTACAGGCTTATGATTGAAGCAGACATTCTTCCAGATCTCAGAACTTTGAGTATTATCATCAATTGTCACTGGCAAACAGGTAAAATGGATTATGCATTGAAAGTGTTTGAAGGAATGGAAGAATATGGGTATGTTCCAGATGTCGTAATCTTCACTACCCTCATCAAAGGGCTTTGCAGGAAGTTCAGAATCGAGGACTCTATCAAGCTTTTCAACCAAATGATGAGCAAATGACAAGTTCCTGATCTTTTTACTTATAATACCCTAATAGATGGGCTCTGCAAGACAGGGAAAACCCACGAAATGTTCGCGTTGATAGCTGTTATGCTGCAAAAATGCTATCAGCCTGACACAATCACATTTAGCAGCTCATGGATCGACTATGCAAAGAAGGTAAGGTCCAAGAGCCCAAGAAGCTACTGTATCAGATGTTAAAAGAAGGGCATAACCCAGATGTTATTACATATAGTACCTTGATTGATGGTTTCTGTAAGGAAGGCAAGCCAGAAGAGGCTATGGAGCTCCTCCATGAAATGCCTGGCAGAAACATATGCCCTGATGTGGTCACGTACAATGGGCTTATTAACGGTTTCTGCAAGGAAGGCAAGCTAGAAGAGGCTATGGAGCTCCTCCACGACATGACAAGCAAAAACATATGTCGTGCTGTTGTCAAGTACAATGGACTTATTAACGGTTTCTGCAAGGAAGGCAAGTTGGAAGAGGCTGTGTAGCTCCTCCATGAAATGACCACCAAAAACATATACCCCAATATTGTCACTTACAGTGCGCTTATTGATGGTTTTTGCAAAGAAGGCAAGCTGCAAGAAGCGATGGATCTCCTCCATGAAATGCCCGGTAAAAACATACACCCTGATGTTGTCACGTACACTGGGCTTATTAATTGGTTCTGCAAGGAAGGCAAGCTGCAAGAGGCTATGGAGCTCTTCCATGAAATGACCAGCAAAAGCATATGTCCTAATGTTGTCACGTATAATGCGCTTATTGATGGTTTTTGCAAAGAAGGCAAGCTTCAAGAAGCTCCCCAATTGTTAGATGTTATGGGGCAAATAGGCCTAACATAGTTAGCTATAATACATTAATAAATGGGTTCTGCAAGAATGACAGGATAAACAAAGCTTTGCAAATCTTCCATGAGATCCCAAAGCAGAGTTTGAGCTGTGATGTTGTTACTTACAACACATTGATGGTTGGATTCTGCAAAGTGCGTAATCTCAAGGAGGCAATAAAGTTATTTAAACAGATGAGAGATAGTGGTCATGTACATGATATGATTACATATAGCATTCTCATGGATGGAATATGCAAGGAAGGCACAGACGAAGAGGCCAAAAGACTACTCCATGAGATCTTAAAAATTGTTTGACACTACAGTTGTGACATATTTAGTGGTCAATACGGTCCTTTGTAACATATCGCTAAATGCACCTGGTAAGATTAAGTAATAGGGAGTGAAACACAGTTGATGAAGTTCAAGTGTGACTTTGATAACAGTGCACTAGTCAGGTACCTGAAACAGGTAAAGATAGTTGCATGTTTCTATTTTATTAAATGGACTACCTCCCTTTTACTCACTAAACTGCAAGTTCTTTGCAATTTTGAAGCTTGCTTTGGCATGCCTTCTTTTTGTTATAGTTTATTTTTGTTTTTTTTTAACTGAAACAGTTATTTTTTATTTATTAGAAATCTGGTTTGGCCGAGGCCAAATCAACCACTGATACAAGAGAACTGTCCAGCTTCCCGATACATGATGCTCATCATCTCGAGGAATGCAGTTTTGTGAAGGGTTTCCGTCATTTATGCTAAGATCCCCTTGCAAGAGAAGGCAGCCTTTGTTTGCATTGTGATCAGCTTCTTTGTTTGACCTTCTAAGGATGTGGAAGAATTGGAAAGAGGAGAAGTCAAGCAAGATGAACTTCAGTCTTCGGAGGATCTTGTTTAGGACTGCATCTTTGAATTGATCTTTCGAGTGCAAATTTTTTATCAAGATTTCGGAGTCTCCAAAGGCTTGAAAGTCTTTGATGCCTTTCTCTCGTGCAATTTGGCAAGCTTTTAACAAGCCGAGAATTTATGCTTGGTTATTTGTTCGTTGTTCGAGACCCAGTTGAAACTGTCTTTTCTTGTACTGTCCAGAGAGTAAAGCACACCTCCAGCTCCTACTGTCATGGGGTTTCCTTTGGAGGCTCCATCAAAGAAGATCATTGCTTTACCTTGCTTCCTCCACCAAACTTGAAATATTTCATCTGAGTCCCTTAAACGCCATCCTGGATTGGCTTGGGGTCTAGCTGCGGTTTGATATCTGTCACGAAAAACAAAAGTCCCCATCCATTTATTTTCTTCTGGGAGGAGAGAGCTATCAGATTTATGGGATTGGTTGCTCATGGTTTCAATGAGAAGGGCTTTGGCTTTGGTAGCAACCGATGGGGGAGGCCAAGATGTGTTGTTAAAGATCTAATCATTTTTGGCTAGCCAGATTTTCCAGCATACATACTTGGGGATGGTGTGCCAAACACGAAACCATAGAGCCTTGTTGGAGATGTGCTGAGGGTAGCGCTCCTTCCATGTCGAAAATAAGTCCACAACAGAGATTTGAGAATGAGCTATAACGTTGAGTCCATGAAGGGTGAAGTTCCGTACTTCTTTGGCGAAGGAGCAGTCCACAAAAAGATGATTCGAGATTTCAAGAGCGTTCCTGCAGAGAGCGCACCTATGAGGGCCTGTTATGCTTCTTTTTAACAAATTTTCCCCTGTCAAGATCTTCTTATGCATAAGAACCCAAAATAAAAGCTTAATTTTTGGGAGACCCATGGGATCCCACACCAGTCTCCAATAGCTTGCCGGATGAATCATCTCTCGATGTGATTGAAGAAGAAGAAAGCCTTGCGCAGCTGTGTAGGTTCCATATGTACCCCAGCCCCAAGAATCGGAAACTAACTTGTGGACCGGGCCAGCATCTCTTAATTCTACTATGAGAGTGTTTTGTTGTTGTTGCAAATTCTCCGATGTTCTAGGGAAGGCCCAAGATTTCCAGTTATCAGTCTCATCACACTCATAAATGTCTTCTAATCTATGAATACCATGCTGTGACGACCAAATCCGGATCTCATTAAGTGCTTCAAAGCTAGAGAGGGGCGAGTGACCCATTATGCTGTCTTTCCATAGCTTGATTTTTTTGCCATTTTCAGGGATGCAATATAGATGTTTTTGGAAGAATTTGATTCCTCTCCTGCAAAGGTTCCATATCAGCGAACTTTTCTTGTTGATGTCCGCTTGCAAATTCCTGAGGGATGTGTCTTTTAGATATTTAATGCTGAGGATCTGACTTACCGAATGGTTAGGCTCAACATGTAGTTTCCACAGGATTTTGCAGCCAAGTGACATGTTGGTGTGGTTTGGGTCTCTGATCTGCAGGTTACCTTCATGAATTCATCGTTTTTCCGTGTTCCAATTAACCAGGCGAAATTTCCTCTGGTTTCCTTTGCGACCTTGCCATATAAAATCGCAGATAAGCTTGGAGATCTGGTCAATGATGGACTTGGGCGTCAGCAAGAAAGAGGATTGCTATATGGGTAAGGCGGTGAGTACAGATTTTATGAGGATGAGTTTCCCACCATTCGTGAGCCAATGACCTCCCCAAAAATCGATATTAGCTTTGATTTTACTGATAACATCAGCCCACAAAAATCTCTTGTTGATTTCGAGCGTTATAGGCAGCCCCAGGTATTTAATTTTGTCCCAGCAAGCATAGCCTGCAAAGCCTATGATTTGTGCGATTTTCTGAATTTCGTGCTCCAATGCATTCCATCCATACACAACACTCTTGCTGTCATTTACTAGAGTGCCAAAGACACTGCAAAATCTTTGGAGTGTGGCTTTAAATGAGTTAGCGATCCTGGAGGTGACTCCTTCCAACAACAATGAATCATCGGTGAAAAATGCATGGTTGATGGGCTCCAGCCTGTTCGCGATCCTTAGACCAGGAGTAGACCCTGTAGATTTATCTATTAACAACATCCTGCTCAAAGAGTCTGCAATAAGGATATACAGGAAAGGGGAGAGAGGGCAACCTTGCCTTAGTCCCCTCATGGCTTGGAAGTAGTTGGTTGGTCGCCCATTGACAAGTGAAGCAATCCATGGTTTGTTTGTACATGCTTTGATCAGGTTGACAAACTCAGAGGAGAATCCAAAGAAGAGGAGGACCCTGTAGAGGAAGGATAGGTTGACCTTGTCGAAAGCATTTGCCATGTCCAGTTCAACATTCCTTTCTCCTTCCTTTGGTTGCTTGAATGCATAGCTTCTTGCACCTAAATGACATTGTCCATAATAAGTCTGCCTTTGACAAATCCTCCTTGAGAGATGGAGATGAGATTTCCGAGGAGCAGTTTGATTCTGTTGGCGAGGAGCTTGGCTACGATTTTGTATTAGGCATTACAGAGTGAGATAGGCCTGAATCTGCCAAAGGATCCAGGATTCACTTCTTTCAGAATAAGAGTTAGGAAGGTGGAGTTAGTGCCTCCCCCCACCTTGGCTTTTTCTAGAAACCCTTTGATCATTCTCAACAAATCCACTTTGATGATGTCCCAGCAGATCCTGTAGAAATGGATTGAGAGCCCGTTGGGATCGGGAGCCTTGTCTAGTTCCATAGACCATATAACGTTGCAAATTTCATCATCGGTGAAGGGCTTTGTGAGGGCTGAGTTGTCCTCTCTATTAACCAGAGAGGGGATGTGGGAGAGGAAGTCCATAATGTCCTCTTCGCTGCCATCACACCCTTTGCTATAAAGGTTCCAGAAGTGAGAGACAACAACAACTTTGATTTGTTCAAAATCTTTACGGACCACCCCATCAGTGGTTGTAATTTCCGAAATATGATTGCGGGAGAGGCGCGCTCTAAATTGACGGTGGAAGTAGGAAGTGTTTTTATCTCCTTATTTCAACCATAGGCTGCGAGACTTAATTCTCCAGTATTCCTCTTCAATGCGGAAGGAGCAGTACGAGTGGCTTTGGGCTGTTTGTTCCTTTGCAAGCTCTGCAGAGGTGATGTCTTTTATTTCCAATTCCATTTGTAGGTCCTCCAACATCTCGATTGCTTCCTTTCTCTGATTGTTTGGGGTGTTGGTAGGATTTTTGATCCATTCTTTCAAGGCTTGCTTTGTGGCCTTTAACTTTTGTTCCCATACATAGCTTGGGGAACCAGTGACTAAAGTGGACCATGCCATCAAACCTAAGAAACCGGATTCGTTGGGTGGGGCCCAAGAATCCCAAATCCGGCGTATCCAATACGATACGAAGGGATTCGTACCAAAATCACCAGATTCGGCCGTATCCGTACAGGGTACGTCGAATCCTGACCGTACCCTGTACGGGTACGGTCGAATCCCGTACAGCTGGATTCGAGCAGCCGAAAAGTGCGAGTTTGACTTATAAAAGTTTGATTTCTCTCATTGTTTCTCATTGATATTTGTTTGTGAAGTGAGCAAGGAGCAAGGGTTAGCAAGGAGAAAGGGAGTTTTTTCAAAGTGATTTGAGCATCTGGTAAGTGCATTGTCCCTCTATATTTTGCATTTATTTTGTTGTTAGTGTTTGCATGGGCATATGTTTTATATATTTGGTCATTTTTGTTTATTTTTTACAGTATTCATGGCTCAATCAAGGGCAACAAGACAGGGGCAAAAAAATGGGAAGAATGTCCCCATTGGAGATGCCTCTCTTGTCCCTGTTTCATCAGGGTCTGCAAGTATTCCATCTATTGCAAGTGGGGCTGCAACAACAGCTTCAAATGTGCAGGGAAAACAAACTCATGACCCCAAATACCCATTGTGGAAAAATGTGACAAGAGAGGCAGGGCCAAGCAAAAAGGGAAAGGGAGGAGGAAATTGTTCATGGAAATGCAATATAATCAACGGCCATTTTAATTCCACATATTTTCGTGTGACAGCTCATCTTTTGGGTTTGCGAGGTTGTGGCATTCAATCTTGTACAACAATTGAATTGCCACAGAGGAAGGAATTGGAGAAAGGGAAATTTGTTGGTGTGGCAACTGTGGCATCAAAATCAAAACAAAACAAGAATGATGACCCCCTTCCATTCTTAAGGAAAAGCAGAAACAAGTTCTCTTTTGAGAGTTTTAGTAGGGGACAATCAACAAAGAGAAAGGCAACTGCAGTTGGTCCAATGGACAAGATTTTTCAAAAAGAGAAGAGGGAAGAGCTTGATCTCACCATTGCATTTTTTTTCTATCAAAACTTCATATCCTTTAATGTTGCACGGTCACCTCTATTTATTGAGATGTGTCAAGCTCTTGGTCATGGGGCTCCATCAGTGTATTTTCCTCCTGGTTCAGAGAAGCTCGGAACCACATTGTTGACAAGGCAAAGAAAGAGGTGGACAAAATGCTTGAGCCTATTAAATCAGCATGGCCAACATCTAGGGTTAGCATTGTTTCTGATGGATGGATAGATCAAGCACGCCACCCACTCATCAACTTCATGGTGTCATCCTTGAATGGTCCAGGTTTATTGAAATCAGTGGATGCACTTGGACAGTACAAGGATGCATAATATATGGGTGAGTTATATATTAAAATTATTGAAGATGTAGGTGTCGATTCTTGTGTGCAAATCATTACAGATAATGCACCAATTTGCAAGGCTGCTGGCATGATTGTGGAGGAAAAATATTCACAAATATTTTAGACACTTTGCATTGTCCATTCATTGAACTTGGCACTGAAATCTATTGCCTTTGATGTGCTTTATATTGGAGCCATTATTGAGGACGCACGGCATATCTGCAACTTTGTACAAAACCATACAAATGCCCTCACTATCTACAAGGAGTACACCAATATATCATTGTTGAAGATTGCGGATACACGGTTTACCTCTTCATTCATCATGTTGAAGAGGTTGAGGGAGGTCAAAACCGCTCTTGGAGCCATGGTTATTTCAAATTTTTGGTCTTTTTGGAGAAATATGGATCAAGCAGCCTCAAAGAAAGTGAAGGACACAATGTTGGATGATATATGGTGGGAGAAGGTAGATCTAGTTATTCAGATCATGGAGCCTATCATTTCCTTGCTTCGATTTGCAGATACAGACCAACCCATCCTAGGAGAGGTTTATGAGGGATGGGATTCCATGATTGAGTCTGTGAGGACCATTGTTTTACAGAGTCAGTGCCCAGAGTATGAGACATCACTAGAGGCCTTCTTCACCAGCATACAGGATATTCTTGTCAGTAGATGGGACAAGAATTGCACACCTTTACATTGCTTGGCTCACTCCTTGAACCCAAAATACTACAGCCATGGGTGGCTGAATGGTAGACCTTCCCACAGATTCTCTCCTCACATGGATGGTGAAATATCACAGGGGAGGAAAGATGCATTGAGAAGGATTTTTTAGGAGAGGGCGTCCCTTGATGAGGTGGAGGATGCCTTTGCAGAGTTTTCCACTGGCACTGAGCGATTTGCAGGCTATGATGTGATTCGAGACAGGGGGACTCAGAAGCCCTATTCTTGGTGGGAAACTCATGGGGCAACAAGCCCTCCTCTACAGCAGTTAGCCATGAGGCTCCTCTCTCAGGTGACTTCATCCTCTTGTTGTGAGAGGAATTGGAGCACATATGAGAATTTGTATAGTGTGAAGAAGAGCAGGCTTGAGCAGTCCAGGGCAGAGACAATGGTGTATGTGCACACCAACCTTCGTCTCATCTACAGGCAGAGGGAGGATTAGTTGAAGGGAAATACAAAGATGTGGGATGTCTCTCCTGGTGATATGGGTCTGGACAACAGTGTTGAGTTGGCGTTGGCCAACTTGGATCTCAATGCGCCAGTGCTAGAGCCTATCACATTTGATGATGCTGATACAGTAGAGGCGTCATCCTCCACACCAACAGATGTAGATATGACAGAGGAGGAGGATGCAACAGAGGAGAGCAGTGGTGAGCATGATGATCAGGATGACGACGGTGATGTTGATTATGATGATGAGGATTGATGACTCATTGACTCAGACTCATTGAGGCTTCAAACTTGTAGTCTTGTAGACTGTAGTTGTTTTGTATTTTCTATTTCTATTTTCCATTGGCAGTGTACTTGTTAGGTCCCCATAATTTGTTAGATTGGTGAGAACAAATGAACATGGGTAACATCAGACCAATATTTGGAGTCCTAGGACCTAGCCTTCCTGGATTCAGAGAGGGCTCTCTCTATTTGTGCAAAGGATGTGAACTTGTTTGCTTTTAGGATTTGATTTTAGGCTAGTTGTTAAGTGTAGGGTTTGTTTGTTTGTTTTGGTTGGGTAAATGATCAAGTAGAATAGTTGGAGTGAGGAATCTTCAAGTCATTGGGCTATGGAGTCTATAAATGTCATGGAAAGTTCAATAATGAATCAGGGTGCATCACAGGGCAAATCTAGCATGGTTAATGGATTTTCAAGGTTTGTGTAAGATGAGATGAACATCAATTTTGTGAACAAAGTAGGGAAAAGGGAAACTAAGAATCCTTTGTAAAATACTTTAACAAGAAGGGACTTCAACAATATTTAGCATAAAGAAGGAATAATAAGATAGGGCAAACTAGTAACTCTTTGATTCAACTCAAGAAAATAAGCATTTAATACAAACAATCCAGTGAACTATAGAAGGCGAGAAACTCATTTAACCTCTAGTGATTTCACCTTAAATGTTAGAAAAAAATTTAAGATAAACATATAACTTTAATCAAGGAAGAGGGAACTCCTAAACATCATTGATCATAGCTATAAAGATCTCCGAAACAACTATCCAAGCATGGATAAAGGGTATGATTGAAACATAGCCTCTTTGGCAAAACCTAATTAGTGGTACTTCAAAGAAAGATCTCAAGAGCAGTGTTTTGGTGACATCAAACAAGCAAGGCTAACCATAAAACATATTTGATATCTATTGTATTGAACCATTCATAAGATAAACAAGCTTGGGTGGGCCTAGAGAGCAACTCAGAATTCTCTAAACTGACCTAGCAGAGGAAAACATGGAGGCAGTGAAGAACAAACAGAGATAAGGTGCCTTTAAAGAACATTTCTTAGTCTAAAAACTTTGTCCTACTGAAATATAGAAGGATGAAACACAATGATACATAAGAAAACAATAACTAAATAGAAGCACATCACTATTAACCAAGCTCAGAGATCTTGCAAGCAAGCCTTCTCCATCATCAAGCAAAACAAGCCATCCACAAATTCCACAACTCCAATTTCTCTTCAACCTCCAAAAAACTATGTATTGCTCCAAAGAGTCATCAAATGCCAACCTTTTACAATAAGGCCCTCATGCTCTATTTATCTAGCAAAGGAGGGCAAAAACCTTAACTAGGGTTTGAAAATGTCAAAATCATCCATAAATGTCATTTATGCCTAAAAGACCATGCAAGGCCCAAGGCACAAAATATCTCATGAAATAAATGCAAAAATAACTCCTAGCACCTAACTTTGGAGTGATTTGCCTCAAAAACCACTAAAATATCATTTTTCCATTAATGAGTGTCTTTTGTTGACTTTTTGGCCAAAAACGCACAGTGAGGTCTAAACGCATAGCGTCTATATAGGCAAAATTGGGTCCACTTGCAACCATGTTTTGATGACCTTCCCGGTGTTGGAATTGGCTCTGTGATGGCCCATTGGAAAGCTTGTTGAGTCTAATTTCCAAAAATTCCCTTGGTTTTCTGATTGAGCTCCATTAACCTGTCCAAAAGGCAAATTTCCCAAAACTGCTCTAGGCGCAGCGCCAGGCCTGAAAATGAGGCGGAAAGGTGAAAAATGAGATGTTTTTTGGCCTTTTAAGGGGTCAAAAATGCTCCAATTACTCTGAAATTTGGTGAGCATACTGTACTTGATGTGAGGATTCCAAAAATTCAAATTTTTCCTTCTGGGGATGCCTGAGATGAAAGCGTAGCACCAAGGGTGCTGCTCTTAGAGGCCTCCAAATTTGCAAAAAACCAAAATTTGTCAAAAAATTCTCAAAATTGGTGGATGTCTTCCTCATGAGATTTGAGAGGCCTATAGAGAAGCTTCAACCAATATTTCAAGGTTTTCTTGGTCTTTTTCCCCTTTTAGTGCTTGTATTTTGGCATGGGCCTTTTTGATTTCAGCCTTCACAGTTTGATTTTGCAATGCATAGTGCTTGGTTATCTTCTTTTGGAGGTCAAGGTCCCTCTTTGCCTTCTTCGGCTGCTTGTTTTCATTCTTATAATATTCAATGTTATACATGGCCATACCAAGGCATCTTTCTAGATCCTTAATTTCTGCATCCTTAATTTGGAGCAGTATGTTAGTGGCCCTCTCCTTGTCTTCATTTTCACTGTCAAGGTCAATGATGCCAAATCCTTGTTTAAGCTTTCGCTTACCTTTCTTACCTCTCTTCACCTTTTGTTTTCCTTTATCTTGTGGCTTAGTGGATGTGGAAGCCATGGCCCCTTACCTTTTTGAAGAAGCAAACACATGCCTTTCCCCTCTTTGGTATACCAATGAAAAAGGTTTGCCTCTGCTCATTTTGGTTTTTTTATCATGGCTGCCATCATTTGTTTCCATGTCTTCCTCTTCATCACCCTGACTGCTGCTTACCTCTTCATTGTTGTGATCTTCATTTCCACTACTAGTCTCTTCACTTTCTTCATTGTTTTCATGACTATCATGACTATTGTCATGATTGTCATGACTGCCCACTTGCTCACTGATGTTGGTTTCATTGGTGTCCATGTTGTCTTCAGCTTCCTCATTTTCTGCATTGTTATCATCTTCATTTCGGCTGCCCTCTTCATCTTTTCCTCATCTCTGTCATGACTATGAACCTCATTGTTTTGACTCTCATTAGGGTTCTTAGTCTCACTGTTGTCCTTAGGATCATCCTCTGTTTCTCTGTCATTTGCCTCATCTTCATCATTATCCACCTCCATGTTCTCTGCTTCATTGTTGACCTCTTGATCATCACTTCTTAATCCATTTCCACTGTCAATTTCTTCATTTCCTTCATTGTTATCATCTCCTTCGGTTTCCATGTTTTCTGCCTCTTGTTGGCTTAACTCATCATCACCCTCATCTTCACTTTGGTTTGATTCATTGTCACCCTCACCCTCATTGCCACTTGCTTGTTCACTACCACTTCCTTCTTGATTTGATGCATCAGGAGAAGATGAGGAAGGGAGGTTTTCTTTAGGAGAGGTTACTTGGGTAGATGATGAGGCATGATCAGTAGGAGGTGATGGAGGAGTAGAGGGAGGAGGAAGAGATGATGAGGGTAAATTTGGTTGATGATGGGGTTGTGGGCTTGTGAATATTTCATGAGCTATGAACACCTCCCAAGGTATGCCTTTTTGCTCCAACTGATGTAGCACAACCCTCTTAATTAAGCAGTGATGGAAAAAACTTTGCATTTGTTGGGAATAGCTTCTTCTTCGAACAACGGAAGACATCTTGTCAATACTCCTGTAGAGGTAGTAGGGAAAATGAAGCATCTTGACCCTAGTGAAGTGCATAAGTAATCTAACATGGTAGGAGTAGAGTCTAGAGTACCTTCCCTCACAGGTAAAGTATTTCATGATTACCCTCATCAAGGGTGCATACCTCTCCAACAAGTGTGAGAAAGGGAAAATATTTTTGTAGCTTTCTTTGTACCTAGGTTTGATAAATGGCTCATAGCAGCTCATGTCCAACTTTGCCCTTTTGAACCATTTTTCACCATCAAGTATACCAGTAGCACTAGAAATGGAATTTGATGAGAGATCAAAGGTCACCCCTGCCAATCTTGATTGTTTGTTATGTAGGTTAAGAATGAATAACCTTGTGAGCTCTGGGTGATTTTGTACTTGTTGGACCTTTTCACAATACCGGAAACACTCTACATTTTGAAAGCATGTGAGAATCATGGGAGAAGTAGTAATCTCCATAGTGTCTTGGGGCTTAAATCTGTTAACCTTCCCACTTTTGTGCCGCTGCCTCAGAGGCTCTTGGCCTCTTTCATTGCTAACACTCCCTTCTTCTCCTGACATGGTGATTAGTGGTGCCTTTAAACAGCCCTAGGCCTGCTTGTAAAACTTGGTAGGAGGAGTGAAATGAAATGATGGTAAAAGACAACTCTTGAAAGTGAGTGTGATGGAGGTGTGGGTTTATGATTGATTTCCTTTAAGCTTTGATGAAGGGTTAACTTGAACTCACTGCAGTTACCCTAATTCACACCCTCCTTGACTGATAATTTCTTGCTTGGAGGTCAAAACAGAGTGTTTGCCATGAGGACTTAGGGTTTCTAGTCACTAGTGTTTAGTCAATTCCTTTAAGCATAAAATCATGAATTTCACTGGGCGAGAAGGAAAACATGCACCTACCAACTTTTGACTTCTTTGCAGGTCCTTGGATGCATCTTGGAGGTGCTCACTTGTGATTTTTTAGCAATTTTGCAAGTGGAAGAGGGTTTCTGGCCTAGGCATAACGCCTACATGTAGAGTCGGGTGTCGGGCCTCCTACCCACGTGCAGGCCTGCCGGGCTTCCTACGCGCAGGGTTGTGCGTTTCCTGTGCCTGTCGAACCCTCTGAGCATAGCACTGAACATCTTTTGGGTCTTTCGGGCCTCCTGAGCGTAGCCCCTGGCACTTTCTAGGCCTATTGGGCTCCTCCTGGGCGCAACATTGCACGATGTCTTGCCTGTCGGACAATTCTGGGCAAACAGGTAGCACCCACCAGAACGTGTGGTGCGTTCACCCGAACACGCAGCACAGTGCAAGATTACACTGCGAAATCGCCCCAATGCACAGCGCTGCTGTAAGCACGACGCCTGCACGAAAACGTAGTGCCAGGCAGACTTGCCTAGATTCTCACTGAAACTCAGAAATTTTCTCCTTGAAGGTTCTTTGCTCTTCTACAAGTGAATAATGAGCTGAGTGATAAACAAAATGAATCTTTATAATATTAGAAAAACAAATTTATCCCTCTCAAACCCACTTTATAATGTTTTTTAATCTCTTATCACTTTTCACTAATATTTCTTTGGCCTTTACTGCAGGTGACTTGAAAACCTTTAAGTGGCCCTTTTCCCTTTTTGGTGGCAGCTCGCTGGAAACATGAAAGAGTCCCTTTTTAGTCTGAGGATTTGTTTTACCCATTTTGTCATATCATAACCCTAAAATTGCCTTTCCCCTCTATTTTGAAAACTATTGAGGGATTTTTTTTTATAGTTGTTTAGTCAATTTAGTGTCCTAAATTGATAGCATAAATTATCGACCAGGGCTAGTAAACTGATGAAGTGTAATGCACTGTATGTGCCTAAGTATCCCTTTTTCTTACTTCGTTGTTTTTAGTGTTGTATTGATATTTTGGGTTTTTTATGTTTGATTCTTAGTATGCTACTTTATGCTAAAAAGATGAAGTTAAATCTATGTCAAGAGGAAGAAAATGAAATGTTAATAAATGAATTAAAACATAGTTTATTTGCAAGTTCTGTTCCTAACTAGGAAATGATGAAAACAGAGAGTCTTAATCCATGGATATTACAGCTTCTAAATGAACATTCATGAAATGAAAAGTAACTGAAAACACTACAACTTAATATGATTCATTTAGTTAGAGATTTGTTGGAAGAGCTTGTGAAAAAGATTAATTCTAATGCAATGAGGATCTCCTAAAACATAAAAGGAAATGCTGAAACAAACGGTAACTTAGAACATCACAATGAAATCTCATTCATTTGATAGAGGTTTATTGGAAGAGCTTGAGAAAAAGATTGCTATAATGTAGTAAGGATCTCCTATGAAATGCTGAAACAACTTATAACATTAAAACTAAATCTCATTCATGAGTTAGAGGTTTATTGGAAGAGATTTTGAAAGAGATTAATCATAATGTGATAAAGATCTTCTATGAAACAAAACAATCAATAACTCACAATATTACAACTAAGTCTCATTCGTGAATTAGAGGTTTATTGGAAATGCTTTTGAAAGAGACTAACTGTAATATAATGAGGATCTTCTTTTTAACTAAATAACAGAGAATGAAATGCTAATAACTCAGAATATTACAATTGAATCCCATTCATTTAATAGAGATGTATTGGAAGAGCTTGAGAAAGAGACTAACTGCAATATCATGAGGATCATTTATCTAAGCAAATGACATGAAACATAATGCTAAAAGCTATGATTTCAGAATGCAGTCTAAGTAAGGAAATATCACAAAACAGAATTGAAAATGACTTATCTAGAAAGCATGTAAAACCTCCTCAAATAGTAGGGGCCTTCTGCTATCAATTCAACATTAATCCTTTAAGTCTTCAAGATTGTATTCAGAACAACATCAATGTTAAACTCATTTTTATTAACACAATGCTTGAAAACAGAGTATCACCGTAATGATAAAATATGTATCAACTGTCTTTCTCGATATTACAGAGCTTAATTTATATGCAAATTCATAACTAACATTGAAAAAAAATAGGTACAGATGTAGTTTTGAAGTTAAAATCAAATTAAAACTCTTTTGGGAATCGTGATTTGCTGTAAAGCAAATCAGGAGTCCTAATTCCTGTAGAAAACAGCTTGTTTGATCTTTGCTTTGACCACGTGCTTAAACACCTCCAGCTATCGATTAAATGCTTGTGGATGGGAAGGAATGATGTAGGGAAGATTTTGAATCCACCCATGTGTGCATTTTCTCTAGATGACACCTGTAACATACTTAAACACCAAAACAGTTACGAAACGCTTGACTGGCTACAGAATGACTGTATTCTGTAGCTAAACTGTTCAAAAATCATTAAGACAACAAAAATCACAAAAGTACAATAAGTTAATCATTGTATGCAACCTTTAAGCAATCTTAATCATTCTCATTGATTTTTAGGTTTGTGAAATAATAAATGAATGATGAAATGAAGTGAAGTTTGGCAAAAGAGAAGACAATTTCAGGGCTCAACAATAGCAGCATTGTCAAAACTTCTTTTTGTTTGCATTGTGAAGTTGTAATCAAGTTTCTTACCCCTTTTAACATTTCAAAGTGTGGGTGACTTGAAACATGGTTTCTTCTTTCTCATTGATCTTTAGATATGCAAAATCCATCTTTGGCCACTTCTGATTTGCAGGTGCCATGCCATACTGATTTGAGCCCTTTCTGATGTTCTTGGAGTTTGACACATTAAGTTACACAACAAAAACCTCATGATTAGTCTGGCTTTCTTTCTTGGAATTCAACCCTATGCTTTTATTCCTTTGATCATTGAATGCAAATGACTAAAAATGAAGGCTTGACCTTCCTTATACTGATACTCTTGCATTCTTTCCCTTTGAGGCAGTGAGATACTTTATCTTTTCAAACCATGGAGGTCACCAACAATAGCCTCTTCAAATCTTATCTGCTATCATCATGGAGGCCTATCATCTTCATTTCATCTCCCTTGCCTATCCCTCCAAAACCTTAGGTTTCTGGGCTGTTTGAGAAGAATTATTAGTGTTGTCTTCTAAGTCCTCTATAGCCCTTTAAATTTCATTCATTTTTGTCCAGTTCAACTCGCCCTTTTCCCTTCTTCATTGATAATTTCTAAAAATCTTCAATTCATGCTTAGTTGAACTGGTGTGCCTTTATCCATGTGATTTTCTGCATTGGCACCTTGGTTGGCACACTGCTGGCCCAATCAGTCTTAGGAACCATGATTTTTCTTGAACATAGGTTGCTTCCTCTTCCATTTTCTTGAGTATATTCTCTAATGAGGAGTAGGCCTCTTACCTTGCCTATTCTCTGCTGGTAGTCACCTTGACACTCCTGCTGAAATGTCAAAAATGAACAATTACCTTTTGCAGAACTTGATCTTGACGAAGCAGTGTTCCTTGGAGATTTTATGATATGTTTTGGACAAATAGGTGCTGACCTTATTTCACATATTATTCAGCTTCTAGCACATGAAGAACAATGATTAAGAAAACCAAAGGTAACCCTACAACCTATGAAACCCTAGTGACCTAGTGGGAGGCTCTTTTGACTTGTCCTTTGACTGAAAGCTTGACTTGGGGTCTTCAAGCATAAAATATAGAGTTTTTGACAAATTGATGTATTGAAGATCCCAAAATCCAATGTAATTGATTTATCTAAAGAGCCTACATAGATAGTTTTGAGATCATCAATGCTTGAGGCATCTGGTGAGCATAAGAAGGAGTAGGCTGTTTGGTAATCTTAGAGGGCAAGTGGAGGGGTGAGGCAAAGGCAAAATAGAGTACTGAGGTTATGGGTGGGAAAATAGAATAAAGATGAGTGGCATGAGCCCATGAGGGGTCTTCTAGGAGTGGCAAGCTGACCATGACATGCTATAATAGTGAAATAGTGAAAAAATTATCTTAAGGATAATGAAGGGAGTGAGATTTCTAAAACTCACAATATTCATGACTCTTGTTTTTAGAAATCTAGGACAAGTACTTTTCATCTACAAAATAGCAAAAATTATTGAAGACTAACAGTGGCTTCACTTGGGGAGGGCAGTTCCTTTTCGGGAGGTGTCCAGAACTTCAGATATCAAATCTCGGAGTTTATGAAGACCGATGCCTCATCCATTGGGCAGATTTTTCTTCCTTCATTTGCTGATGTTTCTCTTGAAACTATGATCTTAAGAATCTTAAAGACATTATTGTTTCAACCTCATCTCTACCTACCCATTATACCTTTGCCTATCATTTTTTCTTCTTGTGGGTGCACTTGGACTGGAAAACCCTTGACATTATTTTTCTTTTGAAAGCAAAACAAACTATCTACTTGTACCCTTATCACTTCCAAGAGTTCAAATTGTGCTAGTGAACTCTTTTATTCTCTACCTAGACTATTCATCTGTCAAGATTAAGCTGTATGACAGACTTCATTATCTAAGCTATTGACATGAAATTAAAAACATGATTTGAACCAAGATTGAGCAATCTGATTCACCATGGGCTATGGCATTGGGACAAGCTGCACATAGACATTATTTTTGTACAAACAAAACTAGAAAGTATGAGGGTTGTGTTTCATCATTTGTTAATCATCCCTATCTTTCTCCTTGGTTAATATTTGAGCATTGAGAACCAGCATCTTTTCTCCTAATCTATTCCTACTGACAAGTCGAGCTTAAAAGATTTGACAAGCCTTCTTTCACTAACCTAACAGTAGAAATTCAAAACATGTTCAGCCATGATTAGACTACATGACTGAACAAGACTCTTTTTCTTAACAAGTAGTGGCATTTAGGCTTGCTCACTTTCAGTTGTACTCTTCTTCTTCTTTTTTTCTTTTTTTGGTATGGGGCTGTACCTCTTCTTTAAATCTGCCCTCTTTTTTCTTCTTTCTGTTTTTTGTGTTTTTGTTTTACTGATTTTTTATCATGAAATGTTATGTACAATGAATGAAGGTTTCAAACTAGGGGTCTGTCAGTAATAGTGCTTGGGTATCCTGTCATTGACAGGATCCCCTAATAACTCTTCCCCATCCAGCTCTTGTAAACAGAAAGCATTGTTATCCTTTCCTGAATGGATGATGGAATGATATTTCCAAAAATTATTAAACTTGTCATGCTTTCCTTTGTACTTTCTAATTGATTCTTGCTTCTGAACTTTGTTTCTGTTAAAGATCCTTTTTAGGTGAAAAAGGTATTCTTTATGAGTTTTAAAACAGGCAATGATGTCATCAATGTATATCATGGTGGAGTAACTCAAATCAGGAGCCATGGCCCTTGGAAAGTAGCTTCCGCACTTCTTAACCCTGAAAGCATTTGATCATACATGTAGATGCCCCAAGGTGCTTTGAAAGTGGCTTTATGTTGATCAGTTGGAAGTATTATCACCTGATTATAATCTGAAACACTATCAAGCAATGACATCTTGTTAGAACCTTCTATCCCTTACAGTATATGATTTGTCTTAGGAAAAGGGTATTTGTTCTTTAAGGAGGTTTGATCTAGGTCCCTAAAGTCTATATATAACCTACACCCCTTTGCTTTCTTTCTTAGTGACACAATCTGCTCCAAAGATTTCTGGTTTTTCTTGAAAGGGATCATACTTTGAACAATGTTTGTGTCAAAAGGCTTTAAGCTCTCATCACCACATGCAAGAGCATATCTAAACTCTTTGCACAATCTTATGTATTTCAATTTTATGTGAGGTGACAAAGTTTTGGATAACCTGATCATCTTGGGTTTTTCTAGGTTTCCTATGTTGTATTCTTCTATGTCAATCTCGGTAGATACCACTTTAGGCTTCTCAACACCATTTTTCGGATCCAACAACTCTTCCGAAGTGACAAAACCTTTTGGTGATGAGTTATCTTTGTATTTAAGGTTCTTTTGATCCAGGTTCCTAGAAATTTCTGCTATATGAAAGTGTTCCAGCATTTTTACATTGTCAGAAGGGAATGGTTATGTTTTTTATGTTTGTTCTTCATTTGAGCGACCTTGTTCAAATTCTAAGCTTAGTTTTGGTTTTTCAATTTTATCTTCAGTTTGCAGAAATTAAGTTCGGGTTTGCCATTATGTTGTTGTTCCGGGCTGCTAGAGTTTTGGTTGTTGAGTTCTTCATTCAGTGCCTGGTTTGACTGTTGTGGTATGTCTAGATCTATCTCAATGTCATTTACCTACTGATCAATGTCCTCTTCATTACATAAAATGAATGAGTCAAGATCTGAATGGATGGAATAAAGAGGTGTGTTGTTTGGTCTTTCTTGGTTGCTAACCATATAATTCATGTGTGATTCCCCGTATAATCTCCTTGTTTGGTTAAAAACATGGATGGTAGCATATGACATGTCTAGTTGGAGGTTCCCCTAAAGTTTAGCTCCCCAGGATCTAGATAAAAGCATGCCATACTTAGGGGGAATTTCAGCCACTACTATATCCATGACTAGGCCCTTAATAGGGATTTGTGCCAAATTGACACATAGATCCTTGATTAGACCCAAACACTTGACTCTACTTGAATCGAAGGAATATAGGTCATTGTAAGGTTTGGTTATTTCCATGCCTAATATCTCCATCACTACCTTTGGCATGAGGTTGTGAGAGGCACCAGAGTCCAACATGGCATTATGTAAGATTTTGTCATGTATGTTTAGCCTAACATAGAAAGGGGAAATAGCTCCTTCTTGGTATTTTTCCTCTACTGTAGGTCCAAACAACAACTCTGGTTTGTCATTAGTCAAGTGTAGAGTGTCGATATCATTTCCCATGTTCAAAACTTTCAAAACTTGGGACCTGTACATATCTTGGGTAATCAATTCAGTGAGAGGTATGGTTATCTTGATCTTAGCAATCTCTCCTTCAAAACTGAAAGGTACTTGTGTTTTGGGCATATTTACTTCAGTTTTATCACCCATAATTTTTTCTATACTTTTAATTTGTTGATTTCTGATTTGGGGCTTTGGACAAAGGAGTTTTCTCAGGGCCACTAGTAGATGCACTAGGGCAACTTGGGTCACCACTTTTTTGGCTTATTTTGTCTTTGTTTGGATCAGTTTTCTTAGCCATGGTGTTGGTACTACCTGTTGTCTTATTAGGAGTATTTTCAGGGGTTTTCCTAACAGCAGTTTCTGTTTGGTTTCTCTTGGAGGCTTCTTGGTTCTTTTTTCTCCTAAGGTCATATTGCCTATGGACCTCCATTATGGAATTTTCAAATCCTAATTGGTGGTCTTCAGAATCCTCATAGTTTGTTTCAGTTTGATATGAGGAAAAGAAACCTTGTTCTTCTTCAGTGAGAAAAACATCACCCTCATTATCAGAACCTATCAAGTTTACATGGTTTTCTTCAGGTTCTTCATTCTCTCTCCCCTCTTCATCTACATAATTGTCTTGTAAATGAAGCCTAATTTGTTGGGCATTGTCTCGTAGTCTGTTTTGGGGAGGGTCTCTTCTAAAGTTTGGATTCCTATTTCTATTTTGGGGATTTGCTTGGTTTTCCCATGGAGGTACTCTTTCATTTAAGTTTATCATTTCCATCATTCTCTCCATTGTTCTAACTAGGTTGTCAATCTTGGCATCAGACATAGTTTCATCTTTGTAAGTAACTCTCTTTTCTAACCTCATCCTAGCCCTATTTTCAATCAGGTTGGCCTCTACACTCATAGCTCCTCTTTGCATTTATTCTAAAGTTAAGGTCTCTCTCTCTCTCTCTCTCAATTGGCAAGTCATGTCTGGATCAAAGCCTTCTAGAAATTTCACTAGTGATAAGCCTTGTGGGGGTTTCATGTGAGGTGGGAGAGCATTATACACACTATTGAACCTAGTGCAATATTCTTGGACATTTTCCCCGACATTTCTCTTAAGGTTGTTATATTTTGAGAGGATTTGGAGAGGGTTTTTCTTAGTTTCCCACTTTCTTATGAGTGTTTGGTAGAGGGAAGGGATATCATGTATGCTATTAGGATTCAAGCCTTTGAACCATTGCTTGGCTTCTCCTTTTAAGCTGTGGGCAAAGATCCTCATTTTTATGGTTTCCTCTTCTAATTCCATGTAGTCAAAGGCATCATTCATCCTATTTACATGTTGTTGGGCAGTGGTAGATTCAGCTCCAGTGAAGTGAGGGATTTTGGACTGGTAATCATTTGGTAGAGGTAACAAAGGTTGTGGCAGTGCCAGGGGGGCATACCATGCTACCATGATGGGAGATAATGGAATCCGAGGAGGATTTACAAGGGGAGGGTTTGTGAGAGGAGGTAGAGGATGAAGTGGAGTGTTTTTCACATGGATGTGTGGATGGGGGTGGTGGAGGTACTTTGACCAACAAATTGATTTTGAGTAGACTTTGTCTGAAAAGAGCCAAAGTGATGGAGAAGCTGAAAGTCAGGAGGAGTGGAAGGAGAGGCTTCTCTACTATAAATTTGCTGCAAATCTATGGGCTCAAGGTCAGTCTGGTCAATCCCACTTTGTGACTTGGTTCTGAAAAGGTTCCTTGTATGGTGCAAGTCAAACTGTGGATCTTGCAAGGCTGTGAGATGTCCAGGGACAAAAATTTTTCTATGAATGGTCCTGACAATAGTTGAACCTTCAGTTTTCGAAGTTTGCCACAAAATCTTTTCTGGGTCATCAACTATAGTAGGAGGGTTTGGGTTCGGATGAGATCTGATACTGATCCTTTGTGAAGCCAAATTTCAAACTCAAAATGTAGAGAGGCTGAAAGTTTAGGATTGTTTTTGGAAGGCTGACCTCTCTTAGTGTTTACTAAACTCACGCAGTGTGTGACTAGGCCTCTAAACTTCTCAGGGCTGATTTGACACAATCCTAGGGAAGTCTAATGAGAACTAGAGAAGTAGCAGGCCTACTGGAGGCTAATGGAGTCGCCAGGTGGATGTTTTTAGTTGCTTTGAGGATATGTATGTATGGTCCACCATTAATAACTGACAAAAACAAATCTAGTGATGTTTTTGGGGTTTTCTGAGTTCCTTTATGTAGCCCTAAGGTTTCTATGAGTGTCTTCCAATTGAGTCATCATTTTGCTAGGATGGCGAGACAATTAGATTCTACTATTTGGCTAACAATTTGAGTTCTCTATGACTTCATAAGGGTTTCTGGAGTTCTAAGGAGTACTTAGATTGTCACTAACTTAGAAAGCTTCTCACCTTGATTGCCATTTATGTTAGGCAATGAGTTGGTGATAAATCAATAGATACTATGTGATAAGGGCTTCTGAATTTTCTAAGGATGTCTAAACTTGCTACTTACTCAGAAGGTCCCACCGTGATTTCCATTATGTTAGGGTCCCCGTAATTTGTTAGATTGGTGAGAACAAATGAACAGTGGTAACATCAGACCAGTCTTTGGAGTCCTATGACTTAGCCTTCTTGGACTCAGAGAGGGCTCTCTCTATTTGTGCAAAGGATGTGAACTTGTTTGCTTTTAGGGTTTGATTTTAGGCTAGTTGTTAAGTGCAGGGTTTGTTTGTTTGTTTTGGTTGGGTAGATGATCAAGTAGAATAGATGGAGTGAGGAAATATTCAAGTCATTGGGCTATGGAGTCTATAAAAGTCATGGAAAGTTCAACAATGAATCAGGGTGCATCACAGGGAAAATCTAGCATGGTTAGTGGATTTTCAAGGTTTGTGTGAGATGAGATTAACATCAAGTTTGTGAGCAAAGTAGGGCAAAGGCAAACTAAGAATCCTTTGTCAAATACTTTAACAAGAAGGGACTTCAACACTATTTAGCGTAAATAAATAATCATAAGACAGGGCAAACCAGTAACTCTTTGATTCAACTCAAGCAAATAAGCATTTAAGACAAACAATCCAATGAACTACAGAAGGCGAGAAACTCATCTAACTTCTAGTGATTTCACCTTCAAGGTTAGAAAAAAATTTTAAGATAAACATATAACTTTAATCAAGGAAGAGGGAACTCATAAAAATCATTGATCATAGCTATAAATATCTCGGAAACAACTATTCAAGCATGGACAAATGGTATGATCGAAACATAGCCTCTTTCGCAAAACCTAATTAGTGGTACTTCAAAAAAAGATCTTAAGAACAGTGTTTTGGTGACATCAAACAAGCAGGGCTAACCATAAAACATCTTTAATATCTACTGTATTGAAACATTCTTAAGATAAACAAGTTTGGGTGAGCCTAGAGAGCAACTAAGAATTCTCAAACTGACCTAACAGAGGAAAACATAGAGACAGTGAAGAATAAACAGAGCTAAGGTGCCTTTGAAGAACATTTCTTAGTCTAAAATCTTTGTCCTACTGCAATATAGAAGGATGAAACACAATAATACATAAGAAAACAATAACTAAATAGAAGCACATCACCATTAACCAAGCTCAGGGATCCCACAAGCAAGCTTTCTCCATCATCAAGCAAAACAAGCCATCCACAAATTCCACAACTCCAATTTCTCTTCAACCTCCAAAAAACTATGTATTGCTCCAAAGAGTCATCAAATGCCAACCTTTTATAATAAGGCCCTCATGCTCTATTTATCTATCAAAGGAGGGAAAAAACCCTAACTAGGGTTTGAAAATGTCAAAATCATCCATAAATGTCATTTATGCCTAAGAGACCATGCAAGGCCCAAGGCACAAAATATCTCATGAAATAAATGCAAAAATAACTCCTAGCACCTAACTTTGGAGTGATTTGCCTCAAAAAACACTAAAATATCATTTTTCCATTAATGAGTGTCTTTTGTTGACTTTTTGGCAAAAAAAACATAGTGAGGTCTAAACAAGTATCGCGTGCACAGGCAAAACTGGGTCCACTTGCAACCATGTTTTGATGACCTTCCCGATGTCGGAATTGGCTCCGTGATGGCCTGTTGGAAAGCTTGTTAAGTCTAATTTCCAAAAATTCCATTGGTTTTCTGATTGAGCTCTTTTAACCTGTCCAAAAAGAAAATTTCCTAAAACTGCTCTAGGCATAGCGCCCGGCCTGATAATGAGGCGGAAAGGTGAAAAATGAGGTGTTTTTTGGCCTTTTTGAGGGGTAAAAAGTGCTCCAAATGCTCTGAAATTTGGTGAGCATACTGTACTTGACATGAGGATTCCAAAAATCCAAATTTTTCCTCCTGGGGATGTCTGAGATGAAAGCGTAGCGCTAGGGGTGTTGCACTTAAAGGCCTCCAAATTTGCAAAATACCAAAATTTGTCAAAATTTTCTCAAAATTGGTGGATGTCTTCCTCATGGGGTTTGAGAGGCCTATAGAGAAGCTTTAGCCAAGATTCCAAGGTTTTCTTGGTCTTTTTCCCCTTTGATTACTTGTATTTTGGCATGGGCCTTTTTAAGTTCAACCTTCACAATTTGATTTTGCAATGCATAGTGCTTGGTCATCTTCTTTTGGAGGTCAAGGCCCCTCTTTGCCTTCTTCAGCTGCTTGTTTTCATTCTTATAATATTCAATGTTATACATGGCCATACCAAGGCATCTTTCTAGGTCCTTAATTTATGCATCCTTGCTTTGGAGCAGTATGCTAGTGGCCCTCTCCTTGTCTTCATTTTCACTGTCAAGGTCAATGAAAACAAATCCTTGTTTAAGATCCCGCTTACCTTTCTTACCCCTCTTCACCTTTTGTTTTCTTTTATCTAGTGGCTTAGTGGACGTGGAAGGCATGACCCCTTGCCTTTTTGAAGCAGCAAACGCATGCCTTTCCCCTCTTTGGTATACTAATGAAAAAGGTTTGCCTCTGCTCATTTTGGTGTTTTCATCATGGCTGTTATCATTTGTTTCCATGTCTTCCTCTTCATCACCTTGACTGCTGCTTACATATTCATTGCTGTGATCTTCATTTCCACTACCAGTCTCTTCACTTTCTTCACTGTTTTCATGACTTTCATGACTGTTGTCATGATTTTCATGACTGCCCACTTGCTCACTGATGTTGGTTTCATTGGTGTCCATGTTGTCTTCAACTTCCTCATTTTTTGCATTGTCGTCATCTTCATTTTGGTTGCCCTTTTCATATTTTCCCCCATCTCTGTCATGACTATGAGCCTCACTATTTTGACTGTCATTAGGGCTCTTAGTCTCATTGTTGTCCTTAGGATCATCCTCTGTTTCTCTGTCACTTGCCTCATCTTCATCATTATCCACCTCCATGTTCTGTGCTTCATTGCTAAACTCTTGATCATCACTACTTAATCCATTTCCACTGTCAATTTCTTCATTTCCTTCACTGTTATCATCTCCTTTTGTTTCCATTTTTTCTGCCTCTTGTTGGCTCAACTCATCATCACCCTCATCTTCACTTTGGTTTGATTCATTGTCACCCTCACCCTTATTGTCACTTGCTTGTTCACTGCCACTTCCTTCTTGTTCTGATGCATTAGGAGAAGATGAGGAAGGGAGGTTTTCTTGACGAGAGGATACTTGGGTAGATGATGAGGCATGATCAGTAGGAGGTGATGGAGGAGTAGAGGGAGGAGGATGAGATGATGAGGGTAAATTTGGCTGATGATGGGGTTGTGGGCTTGTGAAAATTTCATGAGCTATAAACACCTCCCAAGGTATGCCTTTTTGCTCCAACTGATGTAGCACAACCATCTTGATTAAGGAGTGACGGAACAAACTTTGCATTTGTTAGGAAAAACTTCTTCTTTGGAAAAAATAAGACATCTTATCAATACTCCTATAGAGGTAGTAGGGAAAATGAAACATCTTGACCCTAGTGAAGTGCATAAGTAATCTAACATGGTAGGAGTAGAGTCTAAAGTACCTTCCTTCACAGGTAAAGTATTTCATGATGACCCTCATCAAGGGAGCATACCTCTCCAGCAAGTGTGAGAAAGGGAAAATAGTTTTACATCTTTCTTTGTACCTAGGTTTAATAAATGGCTCATAGCATCTCATGTCCCACTTTTCCCTTTTGAACCATTTTTCACGAACATCACGTATAATTGTAACACTAGAAATGGCATTTGATGAGAGTTCAAAGGTCACCCCTGCCAAGCTTGATTGTTTGTTATGTAGGTTAAGAATGAATAACCTTGTGAGCTCTGGGTGATTTTGTACTTGTTGGACCATTTCACAAAACTGGAAACACCATACATTTTGAAAGCATGTGAGAATCATGGGAGAGGTAGTAATCTCCACAATGTCTTGGGGCTCAAATCTGTTAACCTTCTCACCTTTTTGCCTCTGCCTCATAAGCTCTTGGCCTCTTTCACTGCTAACACTCCCTTCTTCTCCTGACATGGTGATTAGTGTTGCCTTTAAACAACCCTAGGCCTGCTTGTAAAACTTGGTAGGAGGAGTGAAATGAAATGATGGTGAAAGGCAACTCTTGAAAGTGAGTGTGATGGAGTTGTGGATTTATGACTAATTTCCTTTGAGCTTTGATGAAGGGTTAACTTGAACTCACTGCAGTTACCCTAGTTCACACCCTCCTTAACTGATAATTTCTTGCTTGGAGGTCAAAACAGAGTGTTTTCCATGAGGACTTAGGGTTTCTAGTCACTAGGGTTAGTCAATTTCTTTAAGCATAAAATCATGAATTTCACTGGAGGAGAAAGAAAACATGCACCTACCAACTTTTGAATTATTTACAGGTCCTTGGATGCAGCTTGGAGATGCTTCCTTGTGATTTTTTGGCAATTTTGCAAGTGGAAGAGGGTTTCTGGCCTAGGCGTAGTGCCTGCACGCACAGTCGGGTGTCGGGCCTCCCAGGCGCAGTGCCTACCCACATGCAGGCCTGTCGGGCTTCCTACGCGCAACGTCGGGCATTTCTAGTGCTTGTCAAACCCTCTGAGCGCAGCGCTGAACGTCTTTTGGGCATGTCAATCCTCCCAAGCACAGTGCCTAGCACTTTCTGGGCCTGTCGAGCTCCTCCTGGCGCAGTGTTGCACGATGCCCTGCCTGTCGGGAAATTATGGGCGAACATGTAGTGCCCGCCTGAACACGCAGCGTAGTGTAAAATTACATTGCTTAATTGCCCCAATGCGCAACACTAGGTGTTGTAAGCGCATAGCCTGCACAAAAACGTAACGCCAGGCAAACTTGCCTTAATTCTCACTAAAACTCAGAAATTTTCTCCTTGAAGATTCTTTGCTCTTCTGCAAGTGAATAATGAGCTGAGTGATAAACATAATGACTCTTTATAATCTTTGGAAAACAAATTTATCCCTTGTAAACCCACTTTCTAATGTTTTTTAATCTCTTGTCACTTTTCACTAATATTTCTTTGCCTTTTACTGTAGGTGACTTGAAAACCTTTAAGTGGCTCTTTTCCCTTTTTGGTGGCAGCTTGCTGGAAACATGAAAGAGTCCCTTTTTAGCCTGACGATCTAGTTTACCCATTTTTTCATATCAGAACCCTAAAATTGCCTTTCCCCTCTGTTTTGAAAACTATTGAGGGATTTATTTTATTTTATTTTATTTTTATTTTTTTTAGCAGCACTATCAAAACTCCTTTTTGTTTGCATTGTGAAGTTGTAATCAAGTTTCTTACCCCTTTTAACATTTCTGAGTGGGGGTGACTTGAAACATGGTTTCTTCTTTCTCATTGATCCTTAGGTATGCAAAATCCATTGTTGGCCACTTCTGATTTGTAGTTGCCATGCCATACTAATTTGAGCCCTTTCTGATGTTCTTGGAGTTTGACACATTCAGTTACACAACAACAACCTCATCATCAGTTTGGCTTTCTTTCTAGGAATTCAACCCTATGCTTTTAATCCTTTGATCATTGACTGAAAATGACTAAAAATGAAGGCTTGACCTTCCTTATACTGATACTCTTTGCATTCTTTCCCTTTGAGGCAGTGAGATACTTTATCTTGGCAAACCATGGAGGTCACTAACAATAGCCTCTTCAAATCTTGTTTGCTGTCATCATGGAGGCCTATCATCTTCATTTCATCTCCCTTGCCTATCCCTCCAAAACCTTAGGTTTCTGGGTTGTTTGAGAAGAATTATTAGTGTTGTCTCCTAAGTTCTCTATAGCCCTTTAAAGTTCATTCATTTCTGTCCAGTTCACCTCACCCTTTTCCCTTCTTCATTTATAATTTCTAAAAATATTCAATTCATGCTTGGTTGAACTGGTGTGCCTCTATCCATGTGATTTTCTGCATTAGCTCCTTGGTTGGCACATTACTGGCCCAATCAGTCTTAGGAACCTTGATTTTTCTTGAACATAGGCTGCTTCCTCTTCCATTTTCTTGAGTATATATTCTAATGAGGAGCAGGCCTCTTACCTTACCTATTCTCTATTGATAGTCACCTCGACACTCCTGCAGAAATGTAAAAAATGAACAGTTTCATTTTGCAGAACTTGATCTTGACTAAGCAGCGTTCCTTGCAGATTTTCTGATCTGTTTTGGACAAACATGTGCTAACCTTCTTTTACATTTGATTCAGATTCTAGCACATGAAGAATAGTGATTAAGAAAACCAAAGATAACCCTACAACCTATGAAACCCTAGTGACCTAGTGAGAGGCTCTTTTGACCTATTATTTGACTGAAAGCTTGAATTGGGGTCTTCAAGCATAAAAAACATAATTTTTGACAAATTGATGTATTGAAGATCCAAAATCCAATGTACTTGATTTATCTAAATAGCCTACAAAGATAGTTTTGAGATCATCATTCCTTGAGGCATTTGGTGAGCATAAGGAGTAGGCTGTTTGGTAATCTTAGAGGGCAAGTGGAGGGATGAGGCAAAGGAAAAACAGAGTCTTGAGGTTATGGGTGGGAAAGTAGAATAAATATGAGTGGCATGAGCCCATGAGGGGTCTTCTAGGAGTGGTCAGCTGACCATGACATGATAGAATAGTGAAATAGTGAAAATTTTATCTTAAGGATAATGAAGGGAGTGAGATTTCTAAAACTCACAATATTCATGAATCTTGTTTTTAGAAATCTAGGACAAGTATCTAGTCATCTACAAAATAGCATAAAATAATGATGACTAACAGTACTTATGTAACACATTTTGATTTTGATGACTTAATGAGAAAACTACAGTATCGTACTATCTTGTCTTTCTGAGTAAATTTGCAAATTGTAATATGTATGATTGACAATTTGACAATTGTATGATGTATCAATGTATCAAATTTCAATGTATCATGTATGAGTATCAAATATCTTAAATCTATGTTTGAATCAATGAATTTGTATGAATTTGTGTAAAAAATATCTAATTTTTAATATATATATATATATATATATATATATATATATATATAATAAAATAATATATAATGTATCATATCTCGGAAGTGTCTTGTTCCGGGGGTCACCATATCCCGAATCCCCGTATCGATCGAATCTTGAATCCTTGTGTCAGGTGACTTAGATGCGAACAATGTCTTAGAAACCTTCCTTATCACTCCAGAGAGGACTGAACCTAAAAAGAATCGGTCCCAATTTTTCTTCCTCTTTCAATTGTAGAAGAATAGGCTTGTGATCTGAGGTCAGCTTGAAGAGGATTTTGGAGGAGATGACTCTCTTTTCCAACAGCAATGAACTTTGGACTAGGAACCTGTCTAGTCTGGCGGAAATACGGTCCTCCCCAACTCTGTTATTGGACTATGTATAGAGACCTCTCCTAGGTTTGAAATCCAAGAGGTCCCATTGATGAACAAGGTCTTCGACCAAAGGGAGCATTTGGTCTCGGCTGATGCTACCTCCTCTCTTTTCTTTTGAATCCAAAACTATGTTTAAATCTCCCGCTATGATTATATTCTTGGGAGAATGGAGGTCTAAAAAGGCATAAAGAGATTGCCAACATTCTCCCTTCTCAACATAAATCATAGGAACGTAAAGATTGAAAAGAGCCAAGGTTAACTTACTTGTACAATGCCTTAGCTCGGTAAATATGCAGTGCTGGGTCTCGAAGGAGTTGTCCAGCTGAAGTTGGTCCTCCTTCCATAGGGTTGAAATTCCTCCTGAGGAGCCTCCCTTGAGCTTACTACCTTTCCTGCATTCTTCTGCCATTTCTTCTTGCTGACGTCGAGGAGGGTGTCCCCTTCAATTTTAGTCTCTTGGAGCAAGAGGATTTCTGAGGGTTCCATTTTCAGTAGATATTTGACAGCTTCAACTTTTGATGGGTTACCCAGGCCTCTGCAATTCCAAGAGACTAAATGCATTATTTACTAATGGAGGGGTTTGGAGCTACTCCCTTGGGAGCCCTTATTTTGGTGTTCCTCCCAATGGACATCTCAATTGTGGGCTGGCTTCCTTGTGTTTTTTTCCTTTCTGCCTCTTCCTCCCTTGCTTATTTATGGGATTTCCTTCTGAATCTTTTCAAGGGCCTCTCGAGGATCTCATCCTCCAATGAGTAGGGGGAGTTCGATGACTTATTTTTTATTATATCTGCATATGAGGGAGAGGAGGAGATGTCAGGGGTAGCTCCAGGGAGGATTGCATCTTCTTTGTCTTTTTCTGTTGAGGCGAGGATGGGTTGTTCCTTGCTGTTCATGGTTGTTTCTGGTGGGTCTACTGTGATATTTTTCTCTTCAATAGGATTAGCTACTATCGATGAGGGGTTGGAGCTCCCTAACCCAAGTTCCTGCCCTGCTTTTAGGGCATTGCTCCCTTTTTTTGCCCCTTTTCCTCTGGATTTTGACGGGGTTGCTTTCTGTATTGTAGTCCATTGCTCTGCTTTCGAGTTCTCCTTTCTTCTTCTGCCTTCTTTTTGCAATTCCTGGCAAAATGGCCACAACCATGACAATGCCTACATTTGAATGGGAGTTGTTCGTAATCCAACTCCTGGATATAATGGCATACACATGAAGAGGCTCTAAGGTATGTCATTAAATCAACCATCACATATCCCATAGTCAAGTTTTCCACGAAACTATTGGCTTGCAAAGTGATCGAAAAGTGAAGAAAAGAAAAACATCCTTTACGGATACTCCTTACGGTACATCGCTATGTCCGAGGGATAAAAATGAATTGGTCTGCCTACCTAATGAACAAGTTCAACGAAGATTGTCGGTTGTGCAGAAACAATGTAAGGAGTTCCATTATGCATTTTGCGGAGGGATAAACTTGTGATAGTTGTTTCTATTCCAAGAGTTTGAATTTGAAGTGGTAGGAAACTAGGAAGCACAATGTTGGACCAGACCACTTGTTCATGCTTAAGTTAGAGGAGACTAGGGGAAGCTTTGATGATTATCCACAAGATGTGCAATTATTTAGCATTGATGTTGTCGTAGATCAATTTCCTATGTATACCAAATTTACCATGTATACCATTATCTATGCATTTGAACACATAATTCATTTATGTGATCAAAATAATGAGCAAGAGGAAGGGTTTTCCCGAGTATGAAGATGTGTGCTTAGTTCTCTTGTGTTTACATCTGTAGGGCCTCCAAGTTCAATGATGGTTTGGAAATAATAAAAGATAATGGATTTGGGTTATGGGGTTCAATAGAGAATAAAGATACCCTTCATTGAGTGCAGAGAGTAATTTCCAGAGACAAATTTCTAGATCATATCATGGTTAGTCAGGTGATTGTGCTTGTATCTGAGATGCCCACTTGAAAATATAAAAGCATAGGTCTTCTGATTGTTGTTTCAACACTTTTACAATGTCATCTAAATCACTTCTGTTAGTGCTCAAATCTACCTCAGGCTGAAAGAAGGCATAATTCAAGGTAACATCAAACCACGCTCAGCCTCGTAGCTAGCCCTACGAGGACAGGAGAGGGCTCTCTCCGGGTCGATCTCAATAAAATAATCAAATAGAGTGTGAGATGACTTAAGTTTGAATACTGATTTTAGGCTAGATAATAAGTGTAAGGATTTGATTTAATTTTTGGGGTTTTTTGTTGGAAAAAGGGAAAGGCAATTTTGGGCTTGGGGATGAAGGCCAGTCTTGCAGAATTCTAATTGGGGCAGGAAAAGCAATGGTTTTGATGCTTTAGATTTAAATGGGTGGATGTATCAGACTGCTGAAGAGCTAAGGAGGGAAAGAGGGTCTCAAGATTCCTCCTCAAACTGACGAAAATATGTAAAACTAAACAAAATTAAAGGCAGAGCAGAGCAAGCTACTGAATTCTACCTCAAAAACTCTTTTGTTTAATTTCATAAGCAAATAGAAGGGAAATGGCATACATAAACATCAATGAGCTTACAAATTACATAGAGAAGAACACCACCAAAGCTCAGAGCCACAAGAATCCCAACAAGTGCTGCAAAACCCTGGTCTTTCCTTTGGCAAAAATGCAGAAGTGATGTACAATAGAGTGCCAAAATATTCCCAAGAGTCCAACCCTGAAAATGACTCAGAAAATACATAATATAGACCAACCTAACCCCTTCCCATGCCTCTAGGGGTCGATCTCCTCCTTCTAGGAGCTGTTTCAACCAATTCTAAACATGGAACTGAAATCTAGGCAGCCAAACAACTTGCCTCTAAAAGGAAGGAAACTGATTCATTCATTTAATTTTCACTTTTTAGTGAATGAATCCTCTAGAACAAGTAAATGTGAGTCAAAATTACATCATGGCCATAAAATTACATCAAGATAGATCAAATTGGCCGAATTTCTGAGCTGAAAAGTAAAAATTGGGCAAAAATCCTCTATGCGCCGCGCCAGAAAACTCAATGCGCCGCGCCGCTTTGAGCCTGTTTTTGGGGCACTTCCTGAAGTCCAAATCGAGCTCATGATATCTCGTTGGAAAGCCCTGGACGTCTGCTATCCAAACCAAGTGGAATTTTTCAATTTGGATCTCATTTTCCCCTCCAAAAATTCAATCGCCCAAGACTGGTTCCTGCTGGTGCAAAAGGTGGCAGAAAGGTGATTTTCAAGGTGTTTTTGGCCCATTAGGCAGCCCAAAACTTGATGAAATGCTTCGGCCATTCCTGAAAATTCATAATTTATCATAAAAAAACTCAAAAATATCAAGTTTTCCTCCAGAAGATGTCCCAATAATAAGCACGCGTCGGGCGGAAAAAACCTGTTTTGTGACCAAAAATTTCAAAATTGCCCAAAACTTTCCCAAATTCCTTGAAATTTAGGCTGGAGGTCCCTCATTAAGTATCATGCTCATCCAAGGAAGCCTCGACCAATATTTTGAGCCGATCCTCCTTTTTCCGCCGTTTCAGTGCCCTTCTCAGCCTTGTTTTCAGGATCCTCATGCGCGCTTTACAAACATGTGTGCGGGCCCAATAGTGATTCTTCATATGTCTGAGCAAATCTTTGTCCCTGTTGGCCTTCGCCAACAGCTTCTAAGGATGGATATTGACTTTCTCAAGCCAAATCTGCCGCTCTAAAGGTGTCATGTCACCATGTCTTTTCCAGGCCAACTCCCGGTCTTCACAGATTCTTTGCAACTCTATGGGCGTCTGTTGATCCTCCAACTGCTTATTTCGCTGCTCTAGATAGTCTATAATCCACTGAGCTCTCTGCAATTTCTCGGTCAATGTGCCAATCTTAGCTTTCTTCTCCTGGATGACCTCTCTCAGTTTTGAGCTAGGAGAGCTTGCATCATCATCAATCAATATAAACTCAGTATCTTGGCCTCCTGAAGGGCCCTCATCCTGCATCGGCCTCTTGCCTCTATCCTGAACCTGTGTATGTACCTGTGCTGATGTCGAAGGTGAGGCCCCTTCCACGCCATGTGGAGATAGTACTCGCGCTGCTGATGAAGGTAACGAGACCCCTTCCACCCCGGGTGGAGATAGTACTCGTCGTGATGCTGCAAATAAGGCTCTGCCGCCTCTCTGATATGTAACCACTACTGGCGCACTGCTATGCTCAATCTAAGGACCTTCCGGATGATGTGAAGACTCACCATGCTCATGAAAAATCTCGGGAGGAGGCTGAGGGGCTGTGAAAAATTCATGGGAAATGAAATCCTCCCAAGCAATGCCCTGCAATCCAAGCTGATGTACTACAATGATCTTCATGAGCGCATAATGATAAATGATGTTATGTTGCTGCTCAAGAGTCTTCTTCTGCACGAGAATTGTAATCCTCTCTATGTTACGACACATGAAGTATGGGATATTCATCATTCGCACTCGGGTGAAGTGCATCAATAACCGGATGTGGTATGCATACAAGCGTGAGAAGCGACCTTCACAGCTGAAGTATCTAATGATAAGTTTCATCAATGGTGCATATTCTTCCTTCAGAAACCGGAATGGGAATACCCTGCTGAGCTGCCTCAAATAGCCAGGCCTGATGTATGGCTCGTAATACGTTCTGTCCAGCTGTTGTATCTTATTCCATTCTTCACCTATGTTCGGTATCCTTGTTGCCTGTGAAATGGTTTCTGGTGTTAAGGTGAAGTTTACCCCAGCAAGGTTCACCTGGTTGTCATGCAAATGTAGGACAAATACGTGAGCTAACTCCTGATGGTACTGAATCCGGGCAATCATCTCATAGTACTCAAAGCATGAATGTTGCCAAAAGCAAGCCATTGCAAGCGGGCAAGCCTGCAATTGAGTCAGGGAAGTGAGCTCTTCTCTGACATGCTTGCCACTTTTATGCTGCCTTCTTGGTACATTAAGTTCTGTGGTTAAGTCACTATCTTGCTCATATGAGGACTCACTTTCTGTCATGGTGGTGCAAATGTATGTGTCAACTGTATGCTTGGTTGGTTTGAAAATGAGCAATTGGTGCTTTTGTTTCAATTATCAAATGTATGCCAAAGGGTAATGGGGAATATAGGACAGTGGGAAAAGTGGACTGTCAAGTGAAAGAAGAATACAATATCAGTCACTTGAGCTTTGGGGAATTATGATTTGGGTATTGTTTGCAAATGATATGGGAGAGGGAGGCTAATAGGGAATTGTAGTTTTAGAGATAGTGATAAATGAAATGACAAGATATATTTAAGTCAAGTCAAATCAAGAATGTAAAGACAGTCCTTGAATGTTTTGGGAATTGGGAATTTATAAATGATATGAAGGAAGGAAAGTGGGAGAAAGTGATAGGGTTTAGGGATGAGAAAATGGGAACAAGGGATATAAGTAGTTTGGGACAGAGGGAAATAGGAAAAGGACTATGATAGTAGTGTGACAGTGATGGGGAATGGAATTCGAACAAATTGGCATCAACAAGTAGACCTTTAAATTTCAAAATATAAACCCTATGGAACAGTTTTTGATATGAATATAAGGTTTAAAGTTTGCACCATTCACATTCTTATAATCACTCTTGAAACAACTCTAAACACTGACCAAGGCGATTAGCAAGATGATATACACTTACATGGAGCAACAGAGATGAGTCGTTTTGATTTTTTGGAAGCGGTGATGGAATTCTGGCTTGGAGGCTCTATGCGCCGCGTCGCCTGGATGCGCCGTGCCGGTTAGAATTTACACAACAGAAAATGTCTATGTGCGCCGCATGGCCTATGTGCGCCGCGCCTTCTTCCAATGCACCGCGCGCAAACCCTCAACACACAGTCACCTTCAAATTACTGATTTCACACTCTCACCATTAAACTTCGACTTTGTTTGAACTCTTGGATGTAAATGGCATTGATACACATAGAAATATCTTTATAAAGTCATGGCTTTAATTTTCTCTTTTTAAAGACCCACTTTTGTAATGTTTTTGGCTTTGGCACTTTTTGCATTTAATACAACTCTGTCTCTCTTTTTTTTCTCTGATTTTCTGAGCTTAAATAATGGCTCCTTTGTTGATTTTTTGCAGGGATAGTGGCATATCTTGGCTAAGGAAGACCAGGGCTGCGCCTGGAGAAATCTGACAACTAATTTTTTTTTGAAAATATACATAGCATTTATTACAAAGTATAAAATGACGATTTTCTTCAAAATAGAGTTTTGAAGAAAATTCATGATCAATCATAGTAACGATTAAATTTTGCGATGAAAAATTGTTTTGAACCTCTCTCTGGCCTGCTGGCATTATTGAACACTTTGAAATTTGCGAAACTCTAGACCTAATGACCCAAATGACCCTTTATTGACCAAAAGACTAAACAGGACTGTAAATGGCTTTAAAATTAATTTTGATGACCTTGGATGAACAGACCTGAGCCAACAGGTACAAAGCATGAGGGGTATGAGAGACAAGGCCCTTTCCGTCAGATTATGGCATGCCCATAATGAAATGCAGATGAATGAACTGAATGAGACACCTAAAATGAAATGCAAAAAGAGAATTTTTGATCTCTGACGGAGGGCTGACAAGACCGACTCTAACATTGGCTCCAATGGGGATGGTAGCTCCTGGGAGATGCCAAGAACTACAGATATTTGGAAAGCAGACAGTGCCTTCATCCATTGGGCAATGGAGTCAAAACGCGAAAACTGACATTATGTAGACTGACTCTGACTCAAAGCTAAAACTGAAAACTATAATAAAATCAAACATGACTAAAACATAACTAACAAACTGGAAAGATGCTCGTAATTGAGCTTATTCATCAAACCTACTCTAACTATTCTATTTCACCGCCAGATCAAGTGAAATGAAAGAACCAATGCAACCACGTAAGCATCCTGGCTGTTGTTTGGATTCTCCGCAAGTGCTCGTTTATGAACAACAAGAGAGAACTACTAAAAGGCAACTCCCATGGAAACTTGGAATCAAGTTGACTGCTGATAAACTTGCAAAGCATGAATTGACTGGATGACTTCAAGAATACTGCGAAAGGATCTTCATAAACATAGCTATTGATTTCCATTAACACATTATCGCTTTGGTCCAGGTAATCTTCATAGCTGGATATTAAGATTTTCCTCACATCTGTGTTGTCTTTCTTTGGTGACTGCAGCAGGCTGTCAAAAGGATCCTGAAATTCGTGAATAACCAAACTCCGTTGCTGATTCCAAATAGAACAAAAGTCTCCTTTATCAATCTCCTCATATGACAGCAAACTTTGATATAGGCTTTGAGATGAAAAATCTGTTAAACAAGACAATGAAGGCGACCTTTGAATAAGATTACTATCAACATTCTTTTCTGGTACATGGTTGACTAATGGAGAATAACTTTTACAAAAAACATCATCCAACACACGAGCAATAGGATCATCAAAAACTTGAGAAGACTGTTGCGATGTATCTATTAAAATTGTATGACATCCTACATGCTGTTCATTTTTTTCTTTAGAGATATTACGAAGATTCTTCTTTATAAACTGAAATGCTTCGAAACAAAAGGGTACAACATCCTCTTGCATCATTAAATTCTGTATTTCAGCTTCCACACCTTCATCTATAATCTAACCTTCCATTGCATTTGGTGGCTGCAAATCCGGTGCTAGGGAGGGTTTTGTATCCAAAATGATTTCATCAGTCATTTCAAAAGAAGATTTCTCATTAACAACTTGCTCAAGAATTTTGCTATCCGTCTCATCCTCGACATTAAAACTGAGAGATTGTTGATTTCCTACAGGCGGCTCATTTGAAGATTTACTATGCAATTTACTATTCAAAAACTGAAATGATTCAAAACAAAATGGTACGGAATTATCTTGTATCATTTGATCATGTGTGCTAGCTTCCAAGTCTTCATCTGCAACTTGACAATCAATGACATTCGGGGGCTGCAAAGCTGAATATGAGAAGTCTTGAACAAATTTTTTGTTGCCCTCAGGATGGTCCAAATCAAGACTTGTTGACGATTGATTTCTGATTGCGTGGAAGTTATCTCTGATGAACTGAAACGAATCAAAACAAAAAGGCAAAGATCCTTCACTTACTTAAAAATTTTCTTCACTCTCCTCATCCTTGTCATAGCTGATATGCATCGATTGATCACTGTACTCGAGCTGCTGAAAGTGAACGTCCTCCTCCGAAAAACCAGCTGCTGATTTGTCTACAAGATTAGCTTCTGTTTGGAGAACATAATCATCATCATACTGATCAAACTGAGGCAATTCATCTGTATAAAACACATCATCAAACATACATATCATATCAACAGCTCTCTCTTCTTCAAAATGATCTATAAAACAATCACTATGACAATTGGGATAAGAAAAAAAATGCTTTGGATCAGCAACTTTTTCTTCTTCAATCATCGAGCCATGGGCTTGAACATTATACTCATTCCTTGTGGTGTTCTTTTGCATCATCTCTTCCACTGCACTTACCAACATATCAAGCTTTACGTCTACAGATGTCAATTTCTCCGGATATATGTTTTTCATCTCTTCTTCCTTCAACCTTGCTCTTTTGATCAACAAATGAGCCTCTACATTCACTGCACTGTTCTGCATCTCGTGGAGTGTTGCAATATTCCTTTCTCTCAACTGAAACTCCATTTCTGGATCAAAGGCACCCGGGTAGTGCAAGAGAGAAAATATAGGAGAAGGTCTTATATCAGCTGGCATTGAATAATAAACTTGGTTAAATATGGCTGGAAACTGTTGTATTGTCTCCCCCGGTAGTCTTTTTAGCTGGGCATACTCATCTAAAATAAGGAAAAGGTTATGTCCGATCATCCATCTGTCGAGGAAAACTTTGACGAACTGCTGGAAATCTGAGATGCTCGCATCAGGCAAGGCTTTGAACCAACTCTTTACTTGGCCTTGCAAAGAAAGAGCAAAAAGCATAATACTAACATCTTCTTCATCAACTTCAAAAAGGTCAAGAAAAGACTCAAAATTCTGAACATGTCTCTCAGCAGTGATGTTGTTGCGTTCACCATCAAATCTTGGTAAATATAGGTCATGGTTTGCAGGGAAAGCATGGATAACAGAAGGTAAAACAAGAGGTTTATACCTATATGGAACTATAAAAGGTGTAGGAGTATATACAAGAGCTACGGGATCAATTTTTTTTTCTTTAGGCTCATCACTCTGAAGCGAGTCATCATAAGATGTGGGAAAAGTAAGGAGGCCAGGATCAAAGGGAAACTCAATATTTATACTTTTTGAATAGGATGAGTGAAGATTTTGATCAGCTTTATCATATAACAAATTCTGAAAAACTTTCAGGACAGCTTCAAGAACAGCAAAGAAGTAATTTACAAGAAAGCAGCCTAGATCCTGAATACCATTCCACTTTGGATACCTGAACTTTGTGTAAGATTCTTCCATTTTCTCAAAGAGAAAGAGTTAGTCCTCCAGTGGAGTCTGTACATTGAGTTGGAGTCACCAGGTGAATGATTTCAGCCTTCTGATGTCTGACCATTGTCCACCATCAACCATCAGATCTAACTTGATACATGTACTGGGGAAAATTCACAAGTCAAGTGTTATGATTACAAACTAGACCGGAGATTGACTAAAGCAGCGTTTATCTACTTCACTGATGCATAGAAAAAGCGTTTCGAAGGCTACCTGGCATGACTTTAGGCTCCGTCAAGCTACCTGGCATGACTTCAGGCTCCGTCAGGCTACCTGGCATGACTTCAGGCTCCGTCTGTAGCTTATAAATCAAATAACACTAACAAGCAAACCATTTTGTCCCGAGTATGGTCGCCACTATGTTAGAGCTCAAATCTACCTCAGGCTGAAAGAAGGGAGAATTCAAGGTAACATCAAACCACGCTCAGCCTCGTAGCTAGCCCTACGAGGATAGGAGAGGGCTCCTTGTCTTTCATACCTGTCGTGCTTTGTACTTGTTGGCTCAGGTCTATCCAAGGTCATCAAAATTAATTTTAAAGCCATTTACAATCCTGTTTAGTCTTTTGGTCAATAAAGGGTCATTTGGGTCATTAGGTCTAGAGTTTCGCAAATTTCAAAGTGTTCAATAATGCTAGCAGGCCAGAGGGAGGTTCAAAACAAGTTTTCATCGCAAAATTTCATCGTTACTATGATTGATCATGACTTTTCTTCAAAACTCTGTTTTGAAGAAAATCGTCATTTTATACTTTGTAATAAATGCTATGTATATTTTCAAACTTTTTTTAGTTGTCACCTTTCACCAGGCGCGGCCCTGGTCTTCCTTAGCCAAGATATGCCACTATCCCTGCAAAAAATCAACAAAGGAGCCATTATTCAAGCTCAGAAAATCAGAGAAAAAAAAGAGAGTCAGAGTTGTATTAAATGCAAAAAGTGCCAAAGCCAAAAACATTACAAAAGTGGGTCTGTACAAAGAGAAAATTAAAGCCATGACTTTATAAAGATATTTCTATGTGTATCAATGCCATTTACATCCAAGAGTTCAAACAAAGTCGAAGTTTAATGGTGAGAGGGTGAAATCAGTAATTTGAAGGCGACTGTGTGTTGAGGGTTTGCGTGCGGTGCATTGGAAGAAGGCGCAGCACACATAGGCCACGCGGTGCACATAGCCATTTTCTGTTGTGTAAATTCTAACCGGCGCGGCGCATCCAGGCGGCGCGGCGCACTGGGTTTGCGCGCAACGCATAGAGCCTCCAAGCCAGAATTCCATCATCGCTTCCAAAAAATCAAAACGATTCATCTCTGTTGCTCCGTGTAAGTGTATATCATCTTGCTAATCGCCTTGGTCATTGTTTAGAGTTGTTTCAAGAGTGATTATAAGAATGTGAATGGTGCAAACTTTAAACCCCTATATTCATATCAAAAACTGCTCCATAGGGTTTATATTTTGAAATTTAAAGGTCTGCTTGTTGATGCCAATTTGTTCGAATTCCATACCCCATCACTGTCACACTACTATCATAGTTCTTTTCCTATTTCCCTATGTCCCAAACTACTTATATCCCTTGTTCCCATTTTCTCATCCCTAAACCCTATCACTTTATACCACTTTCCTTCCTTCATATCATTTATAAATTCCCAATTCCCAAAACATTCAAGGACTGTATTTACATTCTTGATTTGACTTGACTTAAATATATCTTGTCATTTCATTTATCCCTATCTCTAAAACTACAATTCCCTATTAGCCTCCCTCTCCCATATCATTTGCAAACAATACCCAAATCCTAATTCCCCAAAGCTCAAGTGACTGATATTGTATTCTTCTTTCACTTGACAGTCCACTTTTCCCACTGTCCTATATTCCCCATTACCCTTTGGCATACATTTGATAATTGAAACAAAAGCACCAATTGCTCATTTTCAAACCAACCAAGCATACAATTGACACATACATTTGCAGCACCATGACAGATACTGAGTCCTCATATGAGCAAGATAGTGACTCAACCACGGAACTTAATGTACCAAGAAGGCAGCATAAAAGTGGCAAGCATGTCAGAGAAGAGCCCACTTCCCTGACTCAATTGCAGGCCTGCCCGCTTGCAATGGCTTGCTTTCGGCAACATTCATGCTTTGAGTACTGTGAGATGATTGCCCAGATTCAGTACCATCAGGAGTTAGCTCGCCTATTTTTCCTACATTTGCATGACAACCAGGTGAACTTTGCTCGGGTAAACTTCACCTTAACACCAGAAACCATTTCACAGGAAACAAGGATACCGAACATAGGTGAAGAATGGAATAAGAGACAACAACTGGACAGAACGTATTACGAGCCATACATTAGGCCTGGCTATTGGAGGCAGCTCAGTAGGGTATTCCCATTCCAGTTTCTGAAGGAAGAATATGCACCATTGATGAAACTTATCATTAGATACTTCAGTTGTGAATGTCGCTTCTCACGCTTGTATGCATACCACATCCGGTTATTGATGCACTTCACCCGAGTGCGAATGATGAATATCCCATACTTCATGTGCCGTAACATAGAGAGGATGACAGTTCTCTTGCAGAAGAAGACTCCTGAGCAGCAACATAACAGCATTTATCATTATGCGCTAATGAAGATCATTGTAGTACATCAGCTTGGATTGCAGGGCATTGCTTGGGAGGATTTCATTTCCCGTGACTTTTTCATAGCCCCTCAGCCTCCTCCCAAGATTGTTCATGAGCATGGTGAGTCTTCACATCATCCGGAAGGTCCTGAGATTGAGCATAGCAGTGCGCCAGTAGTGGTTACATATCAGAGAGGCAATAGAGCCTTATTTGCAGTATCACGATGAGTATTATCTCCACCCGGGGTGGAAGGGATCTCGTTACCTTCATCAGCAGTGCGAGTACTATCTCCACGTGGCGTGGAAGGGGTCTCGCCTTCGACATCAGCACAGGTACATACACAGGTTCAGGATAGAGGCAAGAGGCCGATGCAAGATAAGGGCCCTTCAGGAGGCCAAGATATTGAGTTTATATTGATTGATGATGATGCGAGCTCTCCTAGCTCAAAACTGAGAGAGGTCATCCAGGAGCAGAAAGCTGATATTGGCACATTGACCGAGAAATTGCAGAGAGCTCAGTGGATTATAGACTATATGGAGCAACGAAATAAGCAGTTGCAGGATCAGCAGACGCTCATAGAGTTGCAAAGAATCTGTGAAGACCGGGAGTTGGCCCAGAAAAGACATGGTGACATGACACCTTTTGAGCGACAGATTTGGCTTGAGAAAGTCAATATCCATCTTGAGAAGCTGTTGGTGAAGGCCAATAGGGACGAATATTTTCTCAGACATATGAAGAATCACTATTGGGCCCGCACACATGTTTGTAAAGTGCGCATGAGGATCCTGAAAACAAGGCTGAGAAGGGCACTGAAACGGCGGAAAAGGGAGGATCAGCTCCAAATCTTGGCCGAGGCTTCCTTGGCTGAGCATGATACTTAATGAGGGACCTCCAGCCCAAATTTCAAGGAATTTGGGAAAGTTTTGGGCAATTTTGAAATTTTTGGTCACAAAACAGGTTTTTCCACCTGACGCGTCACGCCACCCGACGCGCGCTTATGATTGGGACATCTTCTGGAGGAAAACTTGATATTTTTGAGTTTTTTTATGATAAATTATGAATGTTCAGGAATGGCCGAAGCATTTCATCAAGTTATGGGCTGCCTAAAGGGCTAAAAACACCTTGAAAATCACCTTTCTGCCGCCTTTTGCACCAACAGGAACCAGTCTTGGGATATTGAAGTTTTGGAGGGGAAAATGAGCTCCAAATTGAAAAATTCCACTTGGGTTGGATAGGAGACATCCAGGGATTTCCAACGAGCTATCATGAGCTCAATTTGGACTTCAGGAAGTGCCCCAAAAACAGGCTCAAAGTGGCGCGACGCATTGATTTTTCTGGCGCGTCGCATAGAGGATTTTTGCCCAATTTTTACTTTTCAGCTCAGAAATTCGGCCAATTTGACTAGTTTCACTTTGGATGTAATTATTGATATATCTTGATGTAATTTTATGGCTATGATGTAATTTTGACTCACATTTACTTGTTCTAGAGGATTCATTCACTAAAAAGTGAAAATTAAATGAATGAATCAATTTCCTTCCTTTTAGAGGCAAGTTGTTTGGCTGCCTAGATTTCAGTTCCATGTTTAGAATTGGTTGAAATAGCTCCTAGAAGGAGGAGCTCGACCCCTAGAGGCATGGGAAGGGGTTAGGTTGGTCTATATTATGTATTTTCTGAGTCATTTTCAGGGTTGGACTCTTGGGAATAGTTTGGCACTCTATTGTACATCACTTCTGCATTTTTGCGAAAGGAAAGACCAGGGTTTTGCAGCACTTGTTGGGATTCTTGTGGCTCTGAGTTTTGGTGGTGTTCTTCTCTGTGTAATTTGTAAGTTCATTGATGTTTATGTATGCCATTTCCCTTCTATTTGCTTCTGAAATTAAACAAAAGAGTTTTTAAGGTAGAATTCAGTAGCTTGCTCTGCTCTGCCTTTAATTTTGTTTAGTTTTACATATTTTCGTCAGTTTTAGGAGGACTCTTGAGACCCTCTTGCCCTCCTTAGCTCCTCAGCAGTCTGATCCATCCACCCATTTAAATCTAAAGCATCAAAACCATTGCTTTTCCTGCCCCAATTAGAATTCTGCAAGACTGGCCTTCATCCCCAAGCCCAAAATTGCCTTTCCCTTTTTCCAACAAAAAACCCCAAAAATTAAATCAAATCCTTGCACTTATTATCTAGCCTAAAATCAGTATTCAAACTTAAGTCATCTCACACTCTATTTGATTATTTTATTGAGATCGACCCGGAGAGAGCCCTCTCTTGTCCTCGTAGGGCTAGCTACGAGGCTGAGCGTGGTTTGATGTTACCTTGAATTCTGCTTTCTTTCAGCCTGAGGTAGATTTGAGCACTAACAACTTCAACATTGTTGTTTCAACACTTCTACAATGTCTTTTGTCTGAAACTCTCACTGTCACTCTTATTTTTGTTATTACCATGATGCCAATCAAATGCTTCAAAATTAAGGGTTTTTTTTTGTTTTGATATCAATTACAACATCTCAACAATCTCGCCTATGCTTGATAATTACTTTGACATCAATGGGAATTCCTTAACATGGATAACTACCTCACATATTTTCTCCCATAATTTCTAAATATTATTATGATATTTATGCATGATTTTTAAATATTTGTGTAGTTATATTTTTATTCCTAAGCTTTGCAAGAAAGCCATCCAAAATTAAGATTTTTAAAAATAGTTCATACTTAGGTAAATAACATGTTTACCTTTAGTTACTTCCCACCTAATTTAATCAAGTCTTTGCATAAAAAAGAAGAAGATAGAAATAATATGTAAATAATTTTTTATTTATTTATGAGGAGTTACTTCTCACCATCATTTATGCGTGAGTAAAATTGTAAATTCCATTTGCTTATTAAATATTGTTAATTTAGCATTAACCAATGCACATTATAATGTTTTATGGATTTTTTTTCTAAGAATATAATTTGTAACTTAAGAGAGAGGCACTAAATTTCCCTAGAACCCTTATTTTAAATGAATTTTTAATTTTAGATTTAATATTATTTATATATAATCAAAATTTAACCATAATCACAATTTAACCTCTTCCTCTTTTGTGTTCTCTTCTTCTATTTTGAGAATATGTTAGTTACTCGAAGAATACTTATGTAACTCTTTATTTCCTTGTTAACCAACCTAGATCCTTCTTAAGTCTGGTTCTACCAAGTGTTGAGAGGGATCAAATCTTTTTTTGAATCAAGAGTTAAGATGGATTTAGGTTGGTTTAATTCCCCCTTTAAATAAGATATTTTCCACTTTTTTTTTTTTGTAAATATTACTTTATTATAATCAAAAAACAAGGGAATTACATAAGAGATTTCTTTTGAAAACTATCTTGACTATATGAGCCCCTTTGTAGGAAAAATCCCTTTCTCGGTAAAAAAAAATGTGAACCCTTTTAGACTTTGATAACGGACCATATAGTAGGGTGTTCCTCAAGGAAAACTTTCTTACTTTCAACCACCCTTTACAAAATGGGATAATATGACCAAAAGTAAACATAAAAACGTTAAGTACTACAAGATTTTTAAACCATAACAAAGTAACCAAAGTACATATATACTAGCTGCAATATCAAAGAGCTAATCAAGGATGATGATTGGTACATATATACTAGCTGCAATATGAAAGAGCTAATCAAGGATGATGATTGGCAAGCCTGGAAAACCTGCATCGTTGGAGTTAACTGTTGGAGAGATTGAGTTGGCATTGATGTAATTGATGGGAACTGTGTTGATAACAATATCTACTTCTTCATGGCCATTGATTTTAGTTTATGAGTCTATGGAAATGTATTGTTCCACCTAGGTTAATCTTGTAGCAATGTCATACAAATTGTAGCAGATGTCCCTCATTATATGCTTGAGTTCTTCTTGGCATGCAGAAATTTTATAGTTGTTAATTTGTTTATCTCTTATAACCATACTCAACAGTGTTTCCATTTGTCGATGGTGGGTAATGGAGTGTAAGAAGTGAAGACGTCTTTTCTTGAATTTTCTAGGGTCCGACGCCCATTTGAGGCAATTTCCACTAATCTCTAAATTAGAAAAGTATTGTTGGTTTCCAAATTCTTTGGATTCCAGGCATAGTATTTCCTTCTCAAATTCCAATGGAGCAGATTAAAAAAGTTGGCCATAGACTCCCATCCGAAGAGACGACGATGTCTAGTTGAGGAAGACCCAAAAACTCCGCCACATCCTTGGAACCATAATTAACTTTCATTCAACAAGGACCCACTACTGCAACAAACCACATGAAATGATTGGCAGAGAGAGAGAGAGAGGAAGAGTGTAATACTTGGATGTAGGTTGTGACACTAAAACCAATTGTATGGCTAGGAAAAGAGAATTGAACCAGAATATGATCTGTAGGGTAAACCGAACAACGGAAGTTAAAGGTGACTCGCGAAGACCGATTGGGTAGATCAATAAGCGCGACTAACAAAGAGACCTGGGAGCGCTCCTTAGGTTGACGAAATGTAGCTTGACTCGAGAGGAAAAATTGGTCTTTGGGGAGGTGGAAACACTTAAATATGCCCTCAAAACCTGATAGAAAAGGTCTCCGCGTACCATACTCCACATACAAGCACCAGAAAATTAAATGAGACCCCAGTAGGGCCTGCGCTTTGCAAGGAAGCTGGGGACAGAACGACCACAACCCAAAAGATGGGATACCCCCGTATTATGCAAGAAGAGCACAAAATACATGGAGTAACTCGCCCACCTAGAAACCCTTGACTCCTGCAAAGACGAGAGCGACAAGAAATACTGTGGTAAGAGTATAACATGAGTGAACCAAATCTAGATATGGGGCGAGCTCCCGACAATGAAACCACCCACCCTCGAAATGGAGTGAGCACCCAACAGTGAGACCACCCGCCCAATTCGAAACTTAGTTTGATTACCCAGAGAATGACATTATTAGCAGAAACAAGACCTCTCGACCACCGCCACCCTAATACCATTGTGAAGGATTTATAGATTGTTATCTGCATGGAAAGCTTGGTTAAAATGACAAAGACGAGCTAGTGGGAGGTGCACGACACAAGTCATGTGTCCCAAAGATATTTGATACTCCCACAAACCAAACCATAGCACAGTATGAGCCCATTAATTAGAAAAATCCGGTTGTTAGGGAAACCTTTGGTGATAGCTAGTCAACCATGAGAGGAGGTCACCATGATCACAGAGACAAGAGGAATGAGAAAGTACACTGATCCCGATGAATTGGTTATGTCAAATTCTATAGGTGTAGCATTTAATACTCGACGCTGTAACCTATGAAGTATTGTACCCAATACACATGCTTGCCACGCGGTTAGCATGCAGAGGAAGTGGGGGGGTCCAGAGCGCTTAACGAGGGCCGCTAGAGGTCGAAGCCCATGCCAAGAGTTCACATGTGGAGTAAATGGGTTATTAGAACTTGTGCCTACTGAAAAGCGATGTTTCCCATCGTCAAAAAATTTCCTTTGTTAGCCTCTCTCATAAAACAATAATAAATCCAAAATAAATTAATAAATTAAATATTAAAAGTTAGGAATTTATGCCTAACTCTCTAGATTGGGTTGTTCCTCTAAGTTAGGATTTAGTTTAGGTAGCTCCTAGATTGGTGTGTGAATGGTTGAGCAATTGTCTCAACCAAAAGTGTCTAAGATAGAACACACTATCTTGAGACACAGTCTCCTCATCTATTTAATTGTAATATTACATTCTTTTAATAATGAGAACTTGTCATTTGTCTTTTGGGTGCATTTTCGATAGTGTTAAACACCCTTTCTTTACGTAGAATCAAGTGGGTGAATGGGTTTTAACTCTAAATCAAACAAACAACAAGTTCACATCTCCTGCAAGTGAGCGTGAGTATTCATTCAAATGAGCATGAAGTAATAAAGCAAGTTCAAGTGAGCATTCAAGAAAAGTGATCGTCATCAAGCGTGCGTGAATTCAGGAGTTCAAGCAAGAAATTTCTACAACTCTAGCAAGTGTTCAAAGCAAGCGTAATAAGCAACAGTACAAGCGAGCGTGTCATTCAAGCAACAAATCAAGTAAGTGCGCCATTCAAGCAACACATCAATCGAGTCTATCATTCAAGTAACAAAACCAAGTGAAACAGTTTAAAGCATGATATATATGACAAGAGAGCCTGAATTCAAGCAAGCAAGTTCACATGGTGTAACACATCCAGTTGTTACAAATTCTTCACAATTTGATCCTCTCAAGTGATGAAGACATGGTGCAAATCAACAAAGTAACTCTTGCTAATCTTTCACAGCATCTACAACAGATAAATGAAAAAATTGAGTTCCTTCAACTGGAGTCACAACTACAAAGAAATGAGTTGGAAGAGAAGAGTGATGCTTCCGAGTCTTTGAACCATACAACTAAAGATGATTCTAAGTCATTCATCCAAACAACTTCAAGTGTCGAAGTTGTTCAAGTTCAAATTTCTTCCAAGCCAATCATTAAGCCATGGGAAGAAATCCAAAGTAACAGAAATCGACGAGGCTTAGGATATGTCAAAGATGATTCAACTTGCATATCCATGATTATTCAAAGCCCATAAGTTCTTTAGTGCAGGATTTCTTGAACAAATCACCTCAGCACATTCTGAGAAAGTTGCAGACAAACAGAAATGCACGCAACCATAAGTTGTAGTCAAACCAAAATGTTCTCATTGTCAAAGAACCGGTCATATGGAAGATCAGTGTTTTGATCTCCATCCTTGTCGCCATTGTGGCAAGCCAAATCATTCATATGAGAAATGCTGCAACCAACAACAATCAACCAGATTGAAGATAAATTATGAATGGATTGATCCTTGGGAATGGTCATCCACAGTCAAAAGATTATATCAGTTCTACAACCAAATACAATAACACCTAGTGCCACCGATAGTGAAAAGAAAATGGTACTCTCATGCTGTTGAATGGGGGAGTACACCAGTGCAACACTCCTACACCTGAAGGGGGGGAGTTCAAGAATAATTTGCAGAGAATTGTCTCTCCTTTCCGCTGACAAAGGGGGGGAAATGTCAATGAAATTGACGGTGATTGTCAGACTGAAAGTCTCAACAAAACCAACAAAAGTATCCAGTGGGCATCTTCAGCAGCCAGTGGGAAAATGACAACAAAGCAGCAACTAGCAGTTTTCAACACATCAAAAGCAACAATGAGTTGTTTTTGACATCATCAGCCAGTGGGCGTTCAAAATTTTTTATCAGTGGACAAAGGATGTTGATTTCACGTAAAGGACAGATGGATCCTTTTGCAACTTGGCACGTGATGGAGTTGTCAAGAGAAATTTAGAGATGAATCAGACATGCAGCTGACTCATGGTCTCTTTAGACTGCAGTTTTTTCAACATCCAACTTTGGCGGTTTTTCAGGCAATGTTTTTTGAGGATCAACATGAGAACTTGGAAGATGGTTCCTCGTTCTTATTTTGGATTTATCATTGATGGGGGGAATGTTAGCCTCTCTCATAAAACAATAATAAATCCAAAATAAATTAATAAATTAAATATTAAAAGTTAGGAATTTATGCCTAACTCTCTAGATTGGGTTGTTCCTCTAAGTTAGGAGTTAGTTTACGTAGCTCCTAGATTGGTGTGTGAATGGTTGAGAAATTGTCTCAACCAAAAGTGTCCAAGATAGAACGCACTATCTGTTGACATAGTCTCCTCATCTATTTAATTGTAATATTACATTCTTTTAATAATAAGAAAATATGTGAGGAAGCCGTGAGACTGAAGCCTTTTCCGCCATGACTGTGTTTGGATATAAATCTGTGTGTTTTTATGGTTGTTAATGGTGTGTGATTATTCAACATCCTTTAGTGATTGCCCCACGGGAGAAGCTATATTCCACACTAATAACATAGATTTTCATACTATACGTAAATACCATGAAATTATTTTTATTTTAATGTTATTTTATTTTGATTAACTTACTTGATTTGTCACTCATTGCCTAAATAATTTTCCTAAAATTAATTAACCAGTTTTATGATTAATCAAAGCCAAGTAACTGTTTTTTTAATATATTTCCATACATGGCCAATTTATACTCTCTTTTATATTTACCACCATACTCTGCTCCCCCTTTTGATGGATACATACTTGCAATTTCAAAAGAGACACACTCTAGCACTTTCACGATCACCCGGTGTCCCCCCAATAAAAAAAGGATCTTGATTGTTCACGGGTAGATCACCTTGTTATCTGTCAAAATCAGGGATGGACACGACACCCATTGTTACGTGTTAAAAAAAAAAAAACCGACTGTGATCTTGTACAAAATAAATTCGAGGCCTAAAATTTCCTTGCAAATGCAAATAATGTTGCGATAGTTTTAGGATGTTGCGATAATTTCAGGATTTCTGAGAGCATCAGAGCGTCAAATGTGAAGAAATAATAATGTACTTTTTGTTGTTTGTAATTTGCAATTTTCTTCAGTGGAAGAAGCTAACTTTCTATAGCTTTGATCTTGGTTTATTTTTCTTGCCACTTGCTTATTGGGGTGCCATATTATTGGTGAAAATTTAATTATAAATGAACAAGTTTTTGGCAACTACCTCCCAGAGGAATGAGAAAGTATGATGATCCCGATGAATTGGTTATGTCGAAGTCTATAGGTGTAGCATTTAACACCCGATGTTGTAACCTGTGAAGTATTGTACCGAATACACATGCTTGCCACACGGTTAGCATGCAAAGGAAGTCGGGGGGTCCAGAGCGCTTAACGAGGGCCACTAAAGGTCAGAGACCATGCCAAGAGTTCACATGTGGAGTAAATGGGTTATTAGAACTTGTGCCTGCAGGAAAGCGATGTTTCCCATAGTCAAAAATCCTTTAGTGATTGTCCCATGGGAGAAGCTATATTCCACATTAATAACATAGATTTTCATACTATACGTAAATACCATGAAATTATTTTTATTTTAATGTTATTTTATTTTAATTAACTTACTTGATTTGTCACTCATTCCCTAAATAATTTTCCTAAAAATAATTAACCAATTTTATGATTAATCAAAGCCAAGTAACAGTTTTTTTAATATCCTTTCCATAAAAATTATAATAATTTAAAATCTAATTTAAAGTTATAATTAAATTAGTTATCAAATTTTCTTCGAAAGTTATAATTAAATTAGTTATTAAATTTTTTCGATAAGAAATTTTTTTATTTGACAAATTTTTTTGAAAGTGTGCATTATATAAATATATGTGATAATTTTCATTAAAATATATGTTTTACATAAATGATTTTAATAGTAAATCATTAATTTATTAAAATAAAATACAAAATATATATAAACATACAAACAATTTAATTTTTTTTTAAATCTATAACCGATTTGAGTAATGGTTTAAAAAAAAAAAATATAACAATTATTATAATAGGGATTTGATTGGAGTTTAAGATAATTCATTTTACAAGTAAATTAGTTTTAGGTTTAAGATTAAAAATATGAGAATTAGTGGAAATATCAAATTGAAAATATAGAAATGAAATTTCAAGTGGATATTTTGTATTATAAATTTTGTGCATACCCCACTACTCCTATTTGCACTTGCTAGGCTATAGTTTATATGATGTTTTAGTTTCTTTGATGTTTTCCCAATAAGAGTATGTCCAGTAACCCATCACTTCCTTTATATTTCCTGGGGCCGATAGATATTACAATCTGTCTACGGTTCAACTTACGCCCGCGAACTTCCGCCCGCACGATGGCCATGGCGTCGACTGCGAGGAGGACAATGCTTTCAGTTGCTCGACGTTACTTCCATAATTTCAATGGCACCGCCGACGCGCGCATTAGAATATTCTGTCACACCCACAGGCTTCGAGAGGCAGTGCAGGCATTCGAACATCTGCTTTCAGTTAAATCTAAGTCAATTCCCACTCTCATTACCTGTGATATTTTGTTAAGTAGCCTACTTCGACGGAATCTGCATTGTCTCTTTACAGGCTGATGATTGAAGCAAACATTCTTCCAGATCTCATAACTTCGAGCATTATCATCAATTGTCACTGTCAAACAGGTAAAATGGATTATGCATTGAAAGTGTTTGAAGGAATGGAAGCACATGGGTATGTTCCAGATGTCGTATCTCCAACAGTCAAATCGGCAAGCTGCAAGAGGTCAAACCAACATCTCCAACAGTCAAATCGGCCTTCTTCCAAGTGTCACACACTCCCTTCAAAGACAGCTCCAAAAAGTCAATGCAAGTCAACCCAAACTGGTCATCGCAACAGTCAATGCTGCAGTCAACAGACAACAGTCAAAGTCAACGTTTCTCCTCGATTTTTGTGCCATCCAATGCAGCCTCAAGAAATCATAATTTCTGTTCAAAAATCGAAGTCAAAGTCCAAGAGTTGACCCAAAGTCAACGTTGGTCAACGCTGTCCAGACACCCTAAAAACAGTCCGAAAATTACAGCAACTTCTTCATGTTCAGATTCACATGTGTGAGGGAGGGAAGCCTCTCCTAGGCTGTACAAACCAATCAGATCACAAGAAGAATGTTTGTGTTCAGTTGATGATGAAATGGACATCATCTCTCTCCAATTTATATCCATCAATGAGGGTGTGTGACACATCTGTAGGGCTTGTGAGCCTACATTACAAATTTGGCCGACCTTGCACATGTGTGGAAAATAAAATAAAAATATATGTTTTGCTCATTCAAACAAGATGATCTTTAGATCAATCTTGCACCTCTCCGAAAGAGGAATCCAACAAAAATATAATCATCATCATATGAGCAGTGCAACATGGAGTTTGGACCTAGTTGCCCAAAATTCACACTCCCTCTCAACTTGGGAGAACTCCATCTGTCCACCTGTGCCATCCTGTCATTAGTACCATCGTGTACTATCATTATTATCATCCTGCAATCCTACGTCATCTTGCTGTAACATGCTTTGTCGACTCTAAAGGCAAACAAACAAGTGAGTCACAAAGACAACACACTCTGCTGACTCGAAGTCAACCTAGATGGTAAATCCTCAATAAACTCAAAAGAGTCATATACTAACTCGAAGTTAGTTTACTGACCTGAAGTCAGTTTAGAGGTAAGAATCTCATCAGACTTGATCCCAGATCAAGGTGTTGGACACAACTCATACTAGACATAGAGAGTACGGCAATCTCCGATGCGTCCATCAGTCTTGCTATTGGTCTCTATTTACATTTCCCACCTCATTGGCCAAATGAGAGGTACTTCTCATGAGTCTGGAACTCCATAGGTAGGATGCATGTGGGGCATAGATAAAAGAGAGGGTGAACTAGCTCAACATCATAACGGTGGGGTAGAAGCACAACAAGGTTCGGCAAGCCTAGTCTCGTGTGTGCTTATAACTCCAAGAAGTTATCCCCAAGCCCCCTGGAGCTCCTGAAGCTCATTGTCCAACTCAAGCAGGACCGTCACAGTAGGGCCTTTTCACAATTCCAAGCTTCTCACGAAAGGTTAGGAACTTGACCTTCCCCAGGGGCTTCGTGAGAATATTTGCAACTTGCTCATCAGTTCCTATGTGATCGAGCCTTACGGTGCCTTGTTGTACCATATCTCGGATAAAGTGGTACCTAATATCAATATGCTTGGATCGATCGTGGAACACAAAATTCTCAAAAAGACGAATCCCACTCTGGTTATCACAAAGAATAACGGTGGTATCTAGCACATGTCCAAACAGCTCACTGAAGAGCTTTCTCAACCAAACAACTTCACAACAGGCCATACTCGCTACTATGTATTCAGCCTCAGCGGTGCTCAAAGCCACCGATTTCTGCTTCCTGCTCATCCAAGATATCGAAGTAGAACCCAAGGTGAAGCAACATCGTGATGTGCTCTTACGATCCATCACATTGCCAGCCCAATCGGCATCAGTATATCCATGGATCTTAAACTCTCGGCAGTGTATCTCAACCCATGGTTGATTGTGCCCCGAAGATATCTCAATAGATTCTTGGCACCAACCCAGTGAATGTGATGAGGCTCAACCATATGTTGACTCAAAGTGTTCACTGCAAAACATACGTCCGGACGGGAGTTCACTAAGAACATCAGGGCCCCTACGAGTTGTTGATACTCGGTGGAATTTCCCAACCTAACAACGCTTCCACACAACTTTTTAAAGTTGAGTTCCATCGGTGTCGACACAGACTTACAGTCCACCATACCAAATCTCTCTAGTAGCTTCACGACATATTTTCCTTGAGAAAGGAAAATCTCGCTTGGTCTTTGCTAGACCTCCAAGCCTAGGAAATAATGCATCAGTCCTAGGTCTTTCATCTCAAACTTGGAAGCTAGCTCCCTCTTACATTGATGAAGGAGAGGGTCAACACCTGTCAGGAAGAAATCGTCCACATAGAGAACTAGAATGAGAGGCCTTTCTTTATCAACCTTAAAGTAAAGGTTGGGTCAACATCACTTCGAGTGAAGCCCGACTTCATCAAATAGCTATTGATCCTCTCATACCAAGCCCTGGGGGCTTCCTTCAACCCATAAAGTGCTTCCTTCAACATGCATACATATGAGTCTCTATCTTGGACTTCGAACCCCAGAGGTTGCTCCACATAAACCTCTTCCTTTATTGAACCATGCAGAAAAACAATCTTCACATCCATCTGATGGAGACTCCATCTTTGCGTTGTAGCAAGGGCAATGATAGATCGGATGGTGGTATATGATAGATAGCATGCGACAAGTGCAAATATATCATCATAATCTATGCCTTCTTTTTGAGAGAAGCCTCGGGCAACAAATCTTGCCTTGTACTTTTCAGCACTTCCATCGGCTCCATGCTTGATCTTGACGAGCCATTTCGAGGTGACTGCAGATTTGTCCTCCGGTCTCGAGACCACTTCCCAGACATCATTCTTCATAATGGACTCATATTTTTCGTGTATAGCATCCTTCCAAACTTGATTCTTTACGGCTTCTTCAAATGATCCAGGCTCAGATTGTACAATTGTAGTCATGGCTGTTAGGTACCCTTGGTACCTATTCGACTTCTTGCTTTCACGGAATGCCCCCCTTGGGGCAATATGTCTCTCGGCATCTTTGAGAGTGTCCCTGAACCATGAGGGTCTCCTCTTATTTGAAGGAGATGGATCAATAGGATCCATTGGTCCTTCAACATCGGGCATAGGTTCATCCTTCGAGTCTTCCTGCCTTCCAACTTCTTCTTCTTCTTCTTCTTCTTCTTCTTCTTTGTCTTCCTTTGAGCTAGGAAGATTTCTTACTTTCTTGAGGGCAACATCTTCACGAAGGTGACATCATGGCATATCTCCACTTCTTTTTGACCACACACATAGATTCTATATGTCTTCGAAGTTTCACCGTAGCCCACAAACATTCCCTTCTTTCCAGAAGTTTGCAACTTGCTTCTCTTTTCTTTCGGCACATGAAAATAAATAGGACTTCCAAAAATTCTAAGGTGGGAGACATCAAGCTTCTTACCAGAGAAGACTTCTTCAGGAGTTTTGGAGTCCAAAGTGGAATGCGAACATTTATTTTGAACATACACAACAGTGTTCACAGCATTTTGGAAACCTCGGAAGACCTTGGTCATATAGCATGGCACGAGCAACTTCCACAATGGTCATGTTCTTTCTTTCAGCAACACCATTTTGCTCAGGAGTATACATAGTTGTGGTCTCCCTCTTAATGGTAGCTTCCCTGCAAAAGTCATTGAATTCACTTGACTCATACTCGATTCCATTATCAATCCTCAAAATTTTGATTTTCTTCCCGGTTTGATTTTCCACCAAGGCCTTGAAGGTACAAAACCATTTGAATGCTTCGTCCTTCTTCGTCGAGAAATATATCCAGGTCTTGCAGGAGAAGTCATCTATAAAAGTCATGTAATAGGAACATCTTCCCAAAGATGTTACAGGTTGCATACCAGATGAATTAGAATGTATCAATTGCAAGATATCAGATGTCTTTGTGACACTTGAGGGGAATTGTCCCCTTGTATGCTTCCCTTTGGCACAACCTTGACATATACCTTCATGATCATCTTTAAAATCGGGCATCCCTGTCACCACCTTCTTTGCTTCGGAAAGGGCTTTGTAATGAAGGTGTGCAAACCTCCAGTGCCATAGTTTGATTTGAAGAGTTGTATAACATGACATAGCCCCCAACGGACTTCCTCCAACCTGATAGAGTGTATCAACTCTAAAACCAATAGTAAGAGCTTCTTTGAAATTCTTCTTCCAGGTGCATACCTTTCCATCAATGAATGCCACCTTGAATCCTTTGTCTTCCATTGCCGAAATAGACACAAGCTTCTTCTTCAAATTAGGAATGTACAACACATCTTGTAAGCGGAGGACTTGACCTTGAGATAGATGAAGGGTCATAGTCCCTGTCCCTTTCACGAGATAGGTGGCATTATCTCCAAGGATAATTTCTAAATTAGTATCACTCTCAATCAAATCGGAGGGCTTCTTTATAACCATTGAGGTGCCTTGAAGCACCACTATCAATCAACTAGACATTCAGGGTGTCGAGAGGAGATGCAGTAGAGAAGTCAGATACAAGAATGTATTCATTTTTCTTATTATCAACAACATTGGACTCATCGTACCTGAAATTCCTTGACCTCTTGAAAGGTTGGCCATTTCCACTTCGATCAAAAGGAGCCTTCCTCTTTCCTTTGAACTTGTTCCTTTGATCGCCATTCCCCCTAAAGTTGTTGTTGTCAGCACCCCTGGGAGAGTCCCTTCTATTGGGGCACTCTCTTGCATAGTGACCAGTCTTGTTTTAAGTGTAACATCTTCCCTTTCTTCCTTTGGGCCCCGCTCTTCCATGGTTTTGATTTCTCGGTCCACCATGGTTCTTCTTCTTTGCATGAGCGGTGAAGGCAGTAGGGTCACCTCCATTTCCATTAGAGGGATGGTCTCTCTCCATCATTCCCTGTCTCCTCTTGAGTGCATCTCGTCAACAATTCATCAAAAACAAGAATCACATTATTATTATTAAGTATCCTAGTATTAAATACATACCAGTCTCGAGGAAGTCCTCCAAGAGTAACGAGGACGAGTTCTCGATCAGCTACTTCTTCTCCTATGGCAAGGAGATCATTCCTAATTTCTGTGAGCCTCATAAAATTTGATTAGATGGATTGATCTTTGCCCTTCTCGATATTCTTCAACTTGTTCTTGAAGAAAAGCACTTGATTAGCATTGCTAGCCCTGAACATGCTAACCAACATATCATACATCTTTTTAGATGTGCCCAGCTTGGAGATGTAAGCAACAAAGTGTTTATGTATTAAATCCCTGATAATCATATTTTCTTTTATTTCCCCGTTTCTATACTTAGTCTTTGTGGCAGCTGGTGCACTTGATGGAGGCTCATGGATCTTCCCCTACACATAGTCCATGACATCATGGTCTTCCAAAACCAAATCCAAGGACATCTTCCATGCATGATAATCATACTTGTCAGTCAACTTATCATCAGACTTGAAACCCTTGTATGTGGAGGCCATTGATCCTTGATAGGACTTCTTCTTCGGTGATTGCTTTTCACACTATCTTGGGCTTTGTCTTCACCTCACCTCTGATACCATGTTAAATGTTAACCATGGTATGTTCTATGCTTAAATGAAGTTTTACTTCAATCTTCTTTAAGACCCAATTCAGATTTAGCATTCACATAAACTTGAAAGTAAAATGCTGATAAAACATAAAAATAGATCAACAGAAGACAAGCCAAATAATGTATCAGAATTTGTAATTCTCCTTGTCCAGCAAATGGATAGATAACTGTTTGTTACAGCAGTCAACATGATGCCCTAGCCAGCAAAGTCTTGAGTTGGTCAAACCAACTTCTCCAACAACCAAATCAGCCTTCCTCCAAGTGTCACACACTCTCCTCAAAGACAACTCCAAAAAGTCAACACAAGTCAACCCAAACTGGTCAACGCTGCAGTCAACGGACATCAGTCAAAGTCAATGTTTCTCCTCGATTTTTGTGCCCTCCAATGCGGCCTGAAGAAATCGGAATTTCTGTCCAAAAATCGAAGTCAAAGTCCAAGAGTTGACCCAAAGTTAACGCTGCTCAACACTGTCTAGAAATCCTAAAAACAGTCCGAAAATTACAGCAACTTCTTCAGGTTCAGATTCACATGTGTGAGGGAGAGAAGCCCCTCCTAGGCTGTACGAACCAATCAGATCACAAGAAGAATGTGTGTGTTGAGTTGATGATGAAATGGACATCATCTCTCTCCAATTTATATCCATCAATGAAGGTGTGTGACACATCTGTAGGGCTTGTGAGCCTACATTACAAATCCGGCCGACCTTGTACATGTGTGGAAAATAAAATCAAAATATATGTTCTACTCATTCAAACAAGATGATCTTTAGATCAATCTTGCACCTGTGCGAAAGAGGAATCCAACAAAAATATAATCATCATCATATGAGCAGTGGAACATGGAGTTTGGCCCTAGTTGCCCAAAGTTAACATTTGTTATAGTTTTGACTATTTAGGCTGTGTGAAAAAATTTGTTGCATAACTTGCATATCTTGATCTTCGATCTATGGAGCAGTGCTTTGCACCCTGGTCAACTACAATACCATCACTACATTAAGACAGGTGACCAAATTTGGCATGACATGTACATACCATCCTAAAGAAAGGATCATTCCCACACCAAACTGAACCCTTAATCCTCTTGGTCCACTCCCATGTCTTGTAAGACTTTGAAGCTTTGCTTATTCCTTCTCTCATGTTCTGCTTTAATTTGTCTTCATAAAATTGGAAGTAGATACTTGTGCCAGATCTTGCTTTGATGTTGATAATGTTTAATGTATTTTAATTGTTTACCTTGTTGCATTATATCCCACATTTCTATGTATTTTTTGTGGATGAGGTGTAATAGTTTTTATTCCTTTCCTTTCTATGCATAGTGACACATTTTAAAACAACTTTTGTATGCAGGGTGCATTCTTTGTCTGCAGCTTGGAAGTTGCTTTAATATGTGACGACTGTTGTCGCTTTCTTTTAGATGATTCACTTCCCTGTCATATCAATAGTCAATGCAAACCATGAAAATGACATTCCACTTTATAGATTCAGTTCTCAATGATGCATATTTCCTCTCTAAGCACAACTTACCATCAGAACTTACCATTAGAAGGAACAAATGCTTTCTTGGAGGTACTTGAACTCGAGTATGTTAACTTTAGGTTTCGAGAATCCTTGAGCAGTACAAGGATTTGGAGATTAACCTGGAAATTTTTACTTCCTATCTAGCTATTTAAGTTTGATAGCAATGATTTATCTGGCTTAAGGTTATAGAGTGAACAACTAATGTGCTTGCTTCAGTTTCTGTGGTATACCCACTAGAATTGCATTACCGTTTGTTTCAGTACAGTCAACATTCACACACTACGTTGAATTTGTTTCTCATAAACATTGTACCTCTTCTCCGGTCTCTTACTTATTTCATCCTGAATATCAGTATAGGTCATTTGATTAAACAGGGGACCCAGCAGGCACCTTCTTCACTGGTAATGGTATCTGCAATTTTGATTGTTTCGTAGGAATCTCTGGTTGCAGTCAGTCAATCTCTTGACCAATTGTTATTTGTGTTGTTTTTCTTCAGTTGTGATCCATGATGGCTGCTTATGCTTCAGATTTTTTATCTTCAGACTTAGCAGTTGAATCTGGTCAAAGAAAGTCTATAGAATGCTTTTCTATTTCAAAAGTTCGTTAGTAGCCTTCTGATATTGAAACTTTAGGAACAGATGGATAGTTTTCCACTTCAAGAAGAAATGTGAGATTTTATTTTTTTTGCAAGGTTGCAAGAGTCCACTGGTTTAAATGTGACTCTGATGTCTGTTCAAGTTATCAACCAACTAAGCAGCAAATAATGTCTTCTTGATCAATGAAGATTTTGGGGGAAAATTTTTGCCATTGGTGAAATCTGATGTGTTAAAATTTTCAGTTGGTGGACTTTTTATATTGTAATACATTCTTCTAAAATTCAGCCAATAAAATATGCTTCAGCAATAAATATTTCATATATTAGCCAAATATTTTTACAACCCTAATCAATATATTACCTGTCTAACTCCATCCTAAAATGTTCAAATGGAGATTCATCCTAAAATTGCCGAGAGGTGTAGTGGACACTGTAGTTCACCCTAAAATATCGAGGAGTCTTCCATTTCTATATTTTTGCCACGCTGCAGACTTACCCTTGGATTTATGAGTGTTGAATCTGGATATATTTTAAACCCATGAATACATTTGACGTGAAATATAGGGCTGCAATAGAGTCATGTTGATAATTGATGTTCATTTGTTGAATCAGAATTGAAGGAATGGAAGGGAGTCAGGAATGACTTCAGAAAGAGGCTGAGCAACTACAGATTATAAGTATAGACAACATTATGGTAGCATTGGGTAGTGTTTGAAAGAGTTTTGCCACAGGTTTCATGATGGTGGAATACCTTGTGGTGCCTTTATTGAGTACTTGCAAGCCAAATATTGGGAGGATAGTAATAAACTCTGTAAATTGTCTTGTATTGCATCTGCATTTTCTTTGCCAGCTGATAAGAGTTTCTCAAGTCTGGGAACCACATCAGCGTCCATATCAGGCTTTATAGATTATAGGTTTGTGGTAGAGCCTTCTGCAAGTAGATGAACCTTGTTGCTATAGCATATATGCAAAAGCATAGCATAATGCAATGATTCATTACATTCCGTTGTTCCCAGAGGTTGTGCTGCTAGCTGTGAGAATAGATTTTACCATGGGAACCCAAGCACCCTCTACCTATGTTACAGTTTCTGGAAACATGGGAGACATTACTACCAGCTTCTGTACTTTATACCTTTCTTGAACGGATGGCAATGGTGATGCCTAAATAAAAAGCAACAATAAATACTTGGGATTCTTGCCAAGGGTCTGTTCTAGTTCATGTATGGTTAACATAAGATAAGATACGATTATTATGGTTATCTGCACCCATCTCTTCCATTGTTGGGACAGTGGATGGAGCCTTTGTATCATTGAATTTGTTAAAGTTGGAAAGGGAACTTCTTGCTGGGCATGCAAGTGATGAATCTACAGAGGCAGTTCTCTCCTTAGAATGTATTTTTGATCCTGCGAGTTGGAAGCAACTGATTATTTGCTCTGTTATGCTTAAACCTTGGCTGTGTTACAGGAATTTCAAATTAACCCGGCTAATTAACAACTGATAGAATCTACTGGGTTACGAGTTGGGCATCAATGGGAAGTTCAACTTGCTTTTTCTTTTTCAACACTAGCAGGCTGGGAATTGCGTAAAATCTTGGTTGTCATAGAATAGAGGAGCGCATTCCCATTAATGTTAGCACTGTTATGACTTTTTGTACTTGCCCTTTGGTACAACTGCTACAGGGAGGTTCCAGAGGAGATATTCAGCTGGCCTACCTGTTGGTTTTCAATAACCAATTAATAGAAAAGGGATCTTGACGTTGAAGGGTTTTGTTATGGCTAGGGGAACTCGTCCGTGACTTGAAAAAACCCAAAATTGTGGGAACCTCAAATGATTTTTGGGATGCATTTTACAGTGGGATCCATTTCCTTTAGCACAGGAAACTTTCATGGAACGGATCCTGGGTGGATCCAGATACGATTCGGGGATTCGTGGATCCAGCCCCTTAGGGTCGATGGATCCAGGAACATAGTATGAAACCAATAGGTTAATCCTTGTCTATGTGATCATTAGCCTAGTTTTTGTGTAATTTCGATTTTGATGTGGAAGGTGGATCAACATTTATATAGTTGTTACGCCGAAAGGCCTTCTCTTCGCTGGCTTGGGGTGAGCAAACATTGTTCACCCCAGCCAATGAGAAGCCTTTCTTATCGCCCTTCCAGCCAGTAAAATTTAAACATGTGGCACCTCCTCCAACCAATGAAAATCTTCCATTTCACCCTGTTGAGTGATTTAAAGTCAATTCTTGTGTCAGCCGTCCACCAAGAGGTAACCTGTCCAATAATCGAGCCACTTTCTTGAAAGGTTTGGAGACGAGGGTTTTTAGGTCTGTGTTGTGTTGGTTGTTCTTTGAGGGATTCGAACCATGTCTGAGGGGAAGAGATCAGGGTATGAACAGTATCAAAACCAGCAAACTGCCCAAGGTATGCACAATACGTGGACCACTAAGCCGATCAAGGATACGATCAATACCAAAGCCAGCAAGAGTTCAGTCAGTACCAAAACCAGGAACCAGGGCAACAGGCATACACGCAATACCAAGGCCAGGAAACAACGCAAAAGGACAATGAGTACTAGAAGCAGGAATCCAATCAGGATTATGCGCCATACCAGAACCATGACGGAGGAGAGCAAGGTTATGCAGAATACCAGAAACAGGATGATGCGCACCATCCAAAAGGCCCTCTTCAATCGCAGCCCGATGGCGGGATAAGAAACCTGCTGTAGCCAAGGAAGAGGAAACTAGCTTTGTGAGTACAAGAAGCGGAAACGAAGAGGGCAAGGATGGGAGTTTGAAACCAGCTTTGTTGGAGACTATAGCAATGAAGTTGGAAGATTGAGCGGAGGGTTCGAGCCAAGTGGAAATGCAGGGCGCTTGTACTGCAGAAGTGAGCAGCGGCAGGAAGCGACGATCCCGTTGGGGCCCTCATACGGAAGGCGAGGGAGAAATGCAGGATAGCGTTGGGTCTGTTAGGAAACGAAAGACCCGTTGAGCTGATGAGCCAAAACCACTTATGAATTTAGTTTCCAAGGTTTGTTAAAGAGTTAACTCGATCCTAAGGTACAAGCTTTGAATGCACGGTTAATGGATATCCACAGATTATTACAGTTGGTGATGCCTTTAGATGACCGGCCAGAGGGTGCTCGGTCGCTGTCCCCGGAGCCCATTTATGATAACGACATGATTAGAATCAATACAAGGGAATTCAGAGCACAAGGGAATTCAGAGCTCGAGAAAAGCTTACCAGGGAGAGACAGGAGGTCATTTCCCAGCTTATCAAGCAAAACCCAGCATTTAAGCCTCCGGCAGAGTACCGTCTGCCGAAGCTTTATAAGAAACTGTTCATTTCTGTGAAGGATTTTTCGGGGTATAATTTTATCGGCCCCAAAGGCAACACCCAGAAGAGAATGGAGAAGGAGATTGGTGCAAAGATTGTTATAAGAGGCAAGGGTTTTGTCAAGTAAGGTAGATTACAGTAGAAATGTGATCTGAAACTTGATCCATCCGAGAATGAGGACCTGCATGTTTTGGTCAAGGCGGAGACACAGGATGCTTTGGAAAAAGTTGCGGGCATGGTGGAGAAGCTGCTTATGCCTGTTGACGAGGGTTTGAATAAGCACAAGTGGGCACAGTTGAGGGAACTTGCGGCACTTAATGGGACAATACAGGATGATGAATTTTGCAAGCTTTGTGGCGAACCAGGTCATACGCAATATGCTTGCCCTACAAGGCTTATGGGTCAACTCTGTCATGTTGTCTAGCACCAGTGTTCTCTACTTCCTTACGGACTACCCTTATGGACTTATGGATTGTCATTCTACGCTGTCATCGAGGCGCTTGGGTGAGTAGAGCAAAAACTGCATCACCTTAATTACTCAGTCGGGTGAACTTCCCTATCATTTCACTTCATCATGCTTACTTCCACTCCCAGGGGTTCAATTGGAGGGTCAAAACAAATTTACATGCCATCAATCTTCCTTTAGGGTCCTTAGATGTGGAGTGACAGCGTTTTCTTCTGCCCGAAGTGTATCAGAATTTGATTTTCTTTGATTTATATCAATAACTAGACCTACCCATTGTGAATTGAATTTAAGAGCTAGAATGAATATTAGGGTAAATTTATAAATGGATGCTTGTGAGTAAACCTAAATATTTGAACATGTCTGTTTCTCAGAAATCAACCGTTATTAGTGGAAATGAACACGAGGTAGGGTAATCAAATCATATTTATATTTAAGCCAGATGGGTTTAGTTGCTCTGAGGTTTGGAGTTGGACCTGACATTATTTTTAAGCATTGTGCACATTTACTCCCTCAAGTTTTCAGCAGAGACCCCATTTCTCTTGCTACAATTATTGAATTTTTAAGCACTGTACACCATTACTCCCTCAACTCCTTAGTAGATACCCATTTCTCTTGGTGCAATTATTTAATTACTGGGTGTATGGTTTTTTTCTGTGCAGCACGCTTGTTTAATTCATATGATTTTTGTTCTTTCTTTTCTGTGCAGCATGCCATAGCTTTTCTGAAAGGAGGAGAATATTTTGGTGCAAAAGCAACTATGAACGTTTGGAATCCCCACATAGGAGCCTCAAATGCATTCTGTCTCAGATGTGGGTTCTGCGGGATCATTTGATGGTTCTGATCTTAATAGCATTGAAGCAGGCTGGCAGGTGATTCTTGTTAATAAAATTTATTTAGTCTTTGGATATACTTTGAAGTTATAAGATATTGATGTGTTGTTATTGCACTGATTGCCAGGTGAGCCCAGTGTTGTATGGAGACTGCAGACCTCGTCTCTTTACTTATTGGACGGTTTGTTTACAACACTCCTTACTCGCTTTCAATGTTTGTTGAAAACCTTTTCACTTGGCAACATCTTGGAATGTGAATGAATTGGTCCACACTTCCAACTACTTAGAATGTGAATGAATTTCTCCCTACCTCGTTAGTTCTGGGTCATTATTGCAAAACTTTGAATGAATTGAGTGTGTCATAGCAAAAAATCATCCTGACAGCAATTACAATTTGGCTAAAGATGGTTTGCTTTGTAAGGTAAATCTCTGCTCGCAATTTCTGTCAGGGAACATATTGGATAAAATATTTATTCCAAAAGAAAATAAAAGGTTCAAGGAATATGGATAATTTTAGTAGAATGTTGGATATGATTTCAAACATTACTGTCTAAACCAAAAGTTCCCATGCCACATGATGTTGTTTCCTATTGTCATTTCCTTTTAATCATGTCCTGAAATCCAGGAGTTTATTGACTTATGGCCATGTAACAATGCAAGAAACCGTTTTAACAAAAGGACATGTATTTGAATGTTTTCTAATTTTACAGCAGATTTTTGTTCAGAAAAAATTTGACTCCTCCTAAGCATCTAAAGGCAAAGTTAATAACTATTTCTTAAATCTTTCCTCAAACGAGTTTTGCTAGCCATTCAAATCAATGTTCATTCATTTTTTTATGGCAACTCCACACAAACTTTTGATTGATTTCGTCTAATCAATACTTCTACATTCACTCAGCCTCGTTAAGAATCGAAAGAACAGCATTTAATAGAAATGGAGATAGTCACCAAACTTCCCATTTAATCTTCTATTTTGTTTTGTGCTTTTTGCAAAGCAATCAGTAAGTTGACCTAATGCTATTGTTGCACTGTTTGGCCAGAAAGCTTGATATGAAAGAACTCAAACTATCAAGTTAAGAATCTCAATTTCAGAAACTAGAGTTTGTAGTTTGGGATGTAAAGGTGAAGGAAGGTAAAGCCAGGCTTATAGTGCATTTTCCAATAGAGCATCATTGTTGTTCTTTCCCTTTTCTTTCATACAGAGATTACTTGCAGAAATAGTATGGAAAAGAGTTTTGAACCATTCCACCCAACATTGGATCATTGATTTGACAGCCACTGAAATGTCTGCAACTATTGTCTTTTCTTCCTCATTAACTGAGCTTACAGGTATTATCATCAAATTCTTCATGCCCGAATATTTTGCATGTGTAACAGGTTGATTTGTGTGGAATTTTCTTCCATAAGACATACAAAAAAGTGTCGATTTCACCAAAAGTGATATTCCATAGTTTTGAGATTGTGTTGCTTCTCTAGCTTTCTCATATTCCATAGCCAATCAGCACAGTAATCAAAGAAAAGGGATCCTTCAAACAATCACTAAAATACCAATGAAATGTACAAGCAATTAAGAATTGCTTTGAAGGTTGGAACATTTACAAGCCTCCAGTAAGTTGACAAAATTTTCACTTATAATTTGCTTCGAATTATTATCTAAAGACAGTGGAGTACAGTAATCAGAGATAATGGATACATGAAACAATTATAATAATTTCCCTTCACAATGGCTTCCTACTTGTGAGTAAGTTGACAAAATTTTCACTTATAATCTGCTTCGAATTATTATCTAAAGACAGTGGAGTTCATTAATCAAAGAGAATGGATACATGAAACAATTATAATAATTGCCCCTCACAATGGCTTCCTAGTTGTGAGAAATGTCTTGGTTAAAATATAAAGGACAAATAAGTTTACAAACAAGGTTTTTGGAAGTGAGCGAGATTCAATAATAAGAAAACTGAATAATTACAGAGATTTAAATTTTTAGCTCGTCATCAAGCCCGATGATTCACAATTAATTTAAATAAACTCAGCACCTATCATAACTAGCAAGAACAGAGCAGCAAAAAATTGGAAAGAAACGAATCTAATACTTGGTTTGAGGGTTAAGCACTATTTACCCTTGGTCTTATAAAGCATATGCTAGAAATTCTGTTCTTTAACATCTGATCAACAGTCATAACCATCACACAATTTATCAAGTTATTCTACTTCATTGGAAGAAATGTCAATTGTTCCATAATGTTTGTATCTTGTTTAGCATGGAATGAAAATTCATTTATTTCCACCTTAAAATTCGGAAAAAACAGCTTAAACTAATCATGTGGCATTAGGTAATCCAGGATCTTGCCCATGGATTTGGTTCCTCTCAACCATGGTGCAAACTATAGTGATAAAAAACTGGAAATGACAACTCACATGAAAACAGAGTCCCACAACAAGCTAACCATTGATCTGCTAGCCTATTTCATATTGCATATGATTTGTTTTGACTCCCGGCCTTTTGAACCTTCCTCTAACCAAAGAACTTTAGCAGTGTAGATTCTGCTCATGAAATTGTTCTTTACCATCATAAAGGGGCTCTTAATATTAGGCTATCTATTTATCTTTTTTTGACTAGGCATACTTCTAAAACCAAACAATTTAAAACATTTTCGAGAACCTAATATAACAGACTGGATCAAGCAAATTGTTCGGATTGTAGATCCTTTCCCTGATCTAGTAACAACTTGGCCCTTTCTTCTTGCGATGAGGGTGGTGGCACATCAACTTTCTAGGAACCAGTTAGTCTAGCTAAGACCAAAAAACTCATTCCACCGAGTACATTATTCAGACATCAAAGCACAACCACAGAAGTCTTAAACATCAATGGAGTAAATCCTTTTGCCAACAAAAATTCAATGCCATTTAGAGTTTGATACCTAAGATTGCTACTTAAGCCCATGTGAATAGCCCATGTGGATGCGTTCAGGAGTGTGGGGGGTGCCTTATTTGGGGTTTCAAAGTTGGGATCCATCTTCTTTCTGACACTGATCAGTGTATTAGACAATACAGTCCCTACAAGGCCTGCAGCAAACCCAACAGCTGCAAACAGGGTACCTTTATAAACAAAGGTACCCCAGTCTTTCCAGGACACCAAAGGATCCTGTCTCAGACATGTGGCTTGTAGGGCAGCTTGAAAAAAGACCAGGGAGAGTCTGTGCTGACATTGCTGCTGAGGGAGCCAACAAGTACATCAATAGAAAATTGACAATGGAGCCAACAACAAGAGTGGAAAACACGAAGTCCAGCTCATTCAAACCAAAGTTAGGCCTGGATGCCATGTCACCAAGGCAACATGCAGTCACCCCTACGAGCTCCTCCATTAGGACCTTGAATGAAAGCTCTGGATCTGCTTCTACTTTTGATCTCCAACCCTGTAAAAAAGCACAATGATGTCTTATGATAGGTTAAAAAATGCTAATTATGGCCTCTTATCTAATTATGGTTTTAATTATTACCTAAATTAGTTTTCAATATTGAAGAACACAAATAGAATAACAAATTTGTCAATTTCGATTGTTAATCCCAAATTTTCATTAATCATATTTTCTGATTTCAATATTGAAGAACACAAATAGAATAACACCATTCTTTCTAACAGTCAACGATTGAGGTTAATTTGAAGATGTATATATGAACTATTGGGAAACCTAGGAAAAAATATAACGAGATTGCTCCATAGGGCATGGTCTGCTTTCCAATTATCAACTTTGTATATTGCTGTCACATTACAAATATATTAATGTGGAAACACCCCTTACAAGTGCTTTTTCAAATCTTCAAAGTTATTTTGCTGCCCTGAATCAGCATTCTCTCTTTTCTCAAATTTAATTTAGTATCTTTTGTCAAATTGCAATATGTGCATGGTCAAATTTGGTTGCGTTTAAGAGTTCTCGCTATGTTATTGGGTGGTTTTTTGTTTGAATATATTTGGAAATGAAATTTATGTCTATTTCTTGGCTATTCAAAATTTGATATTTGTAATTTTTGTGTCTTTTGCAGAAAATGCTTGTTTATCAGCAATTCAAGTGAATATCAGCGAAAAAACCATTGTAACATCCCTATTTTGATGATCTAGATAAATCTCAATTCTAAGACTCCTTTAAGGATTTAAGCAATTATATATTATTTACTGTGTATGTATGTATTGGTGGTTTTGGAAATCTCCCAATTTCAAAGAATTGGTTTTTGCAAAGGAAAATATTTTAGCCATTATATGTTTTTTTGATGTTTGCACAGTGGAACAAACAATGTTTGGTTGCTGTTGTGGGCCTTAAATATTGTATTCCCACACTTAGTAGAGTAATTAATGTTCAAATGTTGTGTAACCAACTCCAAAAATAGAAGAAATGAGATATCAACGCCTTAGAAATAAGCCACTTCGAGGGGGCAACCTCCAATACATTACATGAATGAACAATTATTGGATGATACAATTTACAAAACCTCCTTTCTATATATAGGAGTCCATGGGGCCATAATGTAATCCTAGTGGGCCACAATGTAATCCTAGCCGACCTAACAATAATAATTTAAGGGCACAATAATAACAATATGGGGGTTACAGGGGTACAATATTAACAATAAGGGGGGCTACACTAACATAATAAGGGGCTATACTATTAATATAGGGACTTAACATCAAATGTGATATTATTCAGAGCAATTCAAGATAGTATATATTAATTATCATATGCTTTGGTGTTTTTGGAAATATTTTAGCCAAATGTATGTTTTTTTGATATGTTTGCATGGAAAACAAGCAATGTTTGGTTGTTGTGGACTTTAAATATTGAATATTGTATTCCTACACATTGGAGTAGTTTTCTTTAGAATTAATGTTCAAATGTGATATTATTCAAAGCCTCTTTTGATATTGGTCTTCCATTTGCGTCTTTGTCCTTTGGAATGAAAAGATATAAAACTAACATGAAAATGTAATGTACTTACTAAATGGCTCCTCTTGTGATATTTATCTTGAAACATGGTTTTGGTATTTCGCAAAGTAATTGTGAAACATATAACATTTATTCAAATCATTTTTTAGTTGCCATACTTATTTTGAATCATGGTTTTGTTATTTGACAAAGTAATTGTAAAGCATATAACATTTATTGAATCTGTTTTTCCCAAAGTGTTAATATTGGTATTAATTTCCATAGTGGCACTATTTACATTTTTCAATTGGAAATGGAAACAGTTTTTTTGGTTGCTATTTATGAATGCAGTTTGGGGTAGGCTTTTAATTTTGCGAGATGCCTTGGACTTTCACTTACCTTAATACCTTACCTTGATACTAGTACAATGTTAAGGTGTTGTCATAGTATTGATGCCTTGGATTATCATTTAACTTACCTTAACACCATCTGATTAGGTGGTTTGAGCTAAATTCTTCATCCTCGCGTGAGAAATCGAAATAAGGGTAGTTGCAGGTATGGCCAAAACCAATTTAAAAGTTACCCTGATTTCAATACTTATACTGTATCTTCCCTATGTAGATTCACTTCTAGTAGTGAATAAAAGGTGAAGGATGAAGTGGGTAGTGTCAAGGCATTGGGTTTTGGGTCTTTGAATGGCTCGAGGAGGTCAGTGGATGGGATTCTTCAAGAGTATAAGAATGAGTGGAGGAAGCCTTTGGAATGGAGGGTTTTACATATCGAGTTTCATATCCCCTTTCGGCGTTCCCTTGCACCTCTTGGTGCAATTTCTAGTTACTGCTTTTGTTGATGGTTTGTCTGGCTGTTACCGCTAATGTTAAACTTGTAATGCTCATTCTTGCTGGGTATTTCACACTTCAATTTTAGTAATGGGGTTTAGTTTAGGAGTGTCTGCCAAATTTAGTGGGTGGAATTCATTTGGCTTAGCCTGTGTTGGGGTGGCATCTACAATTGCCCATTTTTTATACAAATTTTGTTTAAACCTATGTTGCACTGGCTGTGGGGACGGAGGGGACGGGGGGACGAGTTTCCGGAACGGCTAGAGCGCACCCCAAATTTTCAGGGGATGACGGGTTGGAGACGGCAAGTGCGGCAACTATTTATTATATTTATTATTTATTAAAAAATTAGAAGTAAATAAATTAAACATGAATCAAAATAAATAAAATACTAAAATGATAAATCTAAAGACTAATACTAATAGTCTAATAGTATCTAATCGTCATTGAGAATTGTGCATCACAAAAACAAATTTGGTTATCATTACATAACATAAGTACTATTAGTTTCATACAACTTACAACCTACAATCTACTACTGTTTAAAATCTACATAATCATTCTATGATCATTGATGCATGATGAATCATTTCAAAATTTAAATAGCAGCTAAAGCACAAAAGTAAATAGTACTAAAATTTAATAAAAATGTAAACATGAACAATTCATTAAAATTTAAATATAAATCTCAAATTAAGAGTTTAGGAGTAGAAAACCATGGATTATAAATTTATAAATTATAGTCATAGACTATAGTCCAAGAACCAAAATGACAAAAATTAAAATTTAAAAACAATATAGTCACTAGTGTAGCTGCCAAGCCTTTAGGTTAGGGTAAAAGTAATTTAGGAATTTACATTTTTTTTTAAAATTAAAATTTTGAATATTATTAAAATTTTGTTTTAATTTTTTTTATAAAAATGAAATATTTTAATATTTTTTTAAATTATGATTTGACATTTTATTGGGGACGTCCAGAAGTCCCCGATTTATCGAGGGACGTTTTGGAAATCCCAAAAAGTCCCCGAATTTTCGAGGGACGACTATGGGACGACCTTGAAGTCCCCAAGTCCCTGATGGAGTTCCCAGCAAACCCAAAACGTTTCCGACGAGTTCCAAAGACCCCGGAATGCCGGAACGGAGGGAACAATATGAAATTATGGCAGGGATGGGTCCCCGTAAAACATAGGTTTAAACTATTTTACATGCTTCACATTTTTTTCATCTCACATCACAATTAGTCACTATGCAACATATACGCGTCTATTTTTTATATAAATTTTGTTTAAACTATTGTACACACTTTGCAATTTTCATGTCAAATCATGATTATGAATTAATGTTAATTGGTTAGGAATTATACAAATAACAACATGTCAATTCCATTTTCAATGCAATTAACTTCATTCTCACCACAACCCCAGGGGTAATGGTGCGAAATTTGGAGGCAATAGGAACACATTTTTCCTTGTTTCCCAACCTTATAGAAGTACCAAAAAAACACATCATACCCCAATCTGTGAATTTCACAAGTTGGTAGGACATGATGTTACTGCTGAATTTGATGAACAAACAATGGATGCTTTAGGGTTCAAGAGGAGACAAAATGGGGCTAATGTGGCAGTTTCTAGGGAGGCCCAAGAGGATGATTGTGAGGTAGAGGTCAAGGAAGATATGGTGGAAGGCAACTTGTTATAACTGTGGGGAGGGAGGTCACCTAGTGAGGTTTTGTACCCAACCCTGCATGCATTGTAGATACTGTGACAACATCGTTGATTTTTGTAACTATGGTCGGTCTTCATAATTTATAATTGAGTCCTTAATGCATTTAGAAGCATGTTCTTCATGCTAGAATCAAAAGGGAAATTTCAAAAGACATGTTCTTCGTGTTGGTTGTGAAAAAGAAAATTTGAATATTTTGAAAAAGGATTTTTGGCTTCCTAGTCAAGTCGGCCCTTCAAATGCTCAGGCTGGCTCGAGAAATTCACACACCCATTTAACCTCAAGAAAAGACTAATTATATATCATTTTTTCCTCCTCCAAGGAAGGGCAAGCTCGCACCTTTTGAGGAATTTCGTATGGTCTAAGGCATTTTTTATGGTCTGAGGCAAGCATTTTGTATGGTTTGAAACAAGTATTCAGGGGTCTATGGCAAGCTAATATGTCTGAAGTCATCAAGAATGATAACACTTCTAAAGAAAGCTGAATCTTTATGGAAACAATTTATCTGTGTGGAAACAATTTATTGAAGAACAAATATCTGTCTTTCTGTGTGAGCTGAAATTTTGTAAAGAATTTATATGGAAAGTTTGAGATCTGTGGCAGAATCTTGTGGGAAGATGACCTGACTAAGAGGGTGGACCATGGACCAAGTTTGACCTAGTTATTGACTAAGACATGTCTATTGAATTGAATATTTCTCCATTGAAAATGTTGTTGGGTTTTTCCCCATCTGGATTTTCCCAAGGTAAAATAATGTGTTCTTGTTTTGCTATCTCTTTATGATTTCCTGACATATTGTTGAAGTTTTCCGTGTAATTAATTTATGATGCATAATGAATGTATTATAAGATCTGAATAAGAAAGAATCATAAGAAACCATTATCAGTATAGAGAACTCCTTAAAAATCAACACACAGAACATGCAACTTAGGATTGTCCAAAGATTTTTCCAAAGTGGGAGGAAAACAAGGGATGCCTTAATATGGTGATTGCAAAACCACATGAGGATTAGAAGCTAAAGGGACTTGCACAGGTATGGGTTATCACTTGAGGAGGGAAAAGGATAGGGGGAGGCTTGATAAGAGGTGAATGCATAGAACAATGGTTGGATGGAAAGATTTGGAAAGTTGTGCAAGCATCACCTAAGTTTGATGTTGTATAGTAGAAATGGTGATGGAAGAGGCACCTCTACATGCGTGGTTGCATGAAGAATCATTGCACGAGGAACCATTGCCAAACAAATTGATGCATAGGGGCAGTTGCATGGGAGATGCCTTTGGTTGAACCTTGCATATCTAGTGGACAAGGAAACAATGCTTATGGTTTTTGGTCTTCCATGCAAAGGCAAGGATATAACAGATGCTATTTTACTGTGTGATGCATCAGTGGAAGACATATTTTGTCAATTTGACACATGAAGAGGCTCTAAGGTATGCCATTATATCAAGCATCACATATCCCATAGTCAAGTTTGCCACGAAACTACTGGCTTGCAAAGTGATCGGAAAGTGCAGAAAGGAAAAACATCCTTTAGGGATACTCCTTACGGTACATCGTTGTGTGCGAGGGATAAAACTGAATTGGTCCGCCTACCTAATGTACAAGTTCATCGAAGATTGTTGGTTGTGCAGAAACAATGTAAGGAGTTCCACTATGCATTTGGCGGAGGGATAAACTGGTGATAGTTGTTGCTATTCCAAGGGTTTGAATTTGAAGTGGTAGGGAAACTAGGAAGCACAATGTTGGACCAGACCACTTGTTCATGCTTAAGTTAGAGGAGACTAGGGGAAGCTTGGACGATGAGCCACAAGATGTGAAATTATTTAGCATTGATGTTGTTGTAGATCAATTTCTGATGTATACCAAATTACCATGTATACCATTATCTATGCATTTGAACATGCAATTCATTTATGTGGTCAAAATAATGAGCAAGAGGAAGGGTTTTCCGGAGTTTGAAGATGTGTGCTTAGTTCTCTTGTGTTTACATCTATAGGGCCTCCAAGATCAATGATGCTTTGGAAACAATAAAAGACAATGTATTTGGGTTATGGGGTTCAATAGAGAATAAAGAGCCCCTTCATTGAGAGCAGAGAGTAATTGCCATAGGCAAATTTCTAGATCATATCATGGTAAGTCAGGTGATTGTGCTTGTATTTGAGATGCCCACTTGAAAATATCAAAGCATAGGTCTTCTAATTGTTGTTTCAACACTTTTACAATGTCATCTACATCACTTCAACATTGTTGTTTCAACACTTCTACAATGTCTTCTGTCTGAAACTCTCATTGTCACTCTTATTTTTGTTATTATCATGATGTCAATCAAAGGCTTCTTTTTGTTTTGATATCAATTACAACATCTCAACAATCTCGCCTATGCTTGACAATTACTTTGACATCAATGGCAATTCCAGACACCCTAAAAACAGTCCGAAAATTACAGCAACTTCTTCAGGTTCAGATTCACATGTGTGAGGGAGGGAAGCCTCTCCTAGGCTGTACAAACCAATCAGATCACAAGAAGAATGCTTGTGTTCAGTTGATGATGAAATGGACATCATCTCTCTCCAATTTATATCTATCAATGAGGGTGTGTGACACATCTGTAGGGCTTGTGAGCCTACATTACAAATTTGGCCGACCTTGCACATGTATGGAAAATAAAATTAAAATATATGTTTTGCTCATTCAAACAAGATGATCTTTAGATCAATCTTGCACCTCTCCGAAAGAGGAATCCAACAAAAATATAATCATCATCATATGAGCAGTGCAACATGGAGTTTGGACCTAGTTGCCCAAAATTCACACTTCCTTTCAACTAGGGAGAACTCCATTTGTCCACCTGTGCCATCTTGTAATTAGTACCATCGTGTACTATCATTATTATCATCCTGCAATCCCGCGTCATCTCGCTGTAACATGCTTTGTCGACTCTAAGGGCAAACAAACAAGTGTGAGTCACAAAGACAACACACTCCGTTGACTCGAAGTCAGCCTAGATGGTAAAACCTCAATAAACTCAAAAGAGTCATATACTAACTCGAAGTTAGTTTACTGACCTGAAGTCAGTTTAGAGGTAAGAACCTCATCAGACTTGATCCCAGATCAAGGTGTTGGACACAACACATACTAGACATAGAGAGTACGACAATCTCCGATGCGTCCATCAGTCTTGCTATTGGTCTCTATTTACATTTCCCACCTCATTGGCCAAATGAGAGGTACTTCCCATGAGTCTGGAACTCCATGGGTAGGATGCATGTGGGGCATAGATAAAAGAGAGGGTGAACCAACCCAACATCATAACGGTGGGTTAGAAGTACAACAAGGTTCGGCAAGCCTAGCCTCGTGTGTGCTTATAGCTCCAAGAAGTTATCCCCAAGCCCCCTGGAGCTCCTGAAGCTCATTGTCCAACTCAAGCAGGACCCTCACAGTAGGGCCTTTCCACGATTCCAAGCTTCTCATAGAAGGTTACGAACTTGACCTTCCCCAGGGGCTTCGTGAGAATATCTGCAACCTGCTCATCAGTTCCTATGTGATCGAGCCTTACAGTGCCTCGTTGTACCATATCTCGGATAAAGTGGTACCTAATATCAATATGCTTGGATCGATCGTGGAACATAGAATTCTCAAAAAGACGAATCCCACTCTGGTTATCACAAAGGATAACGGTGGTATCTAGCACATGTCAAAACTGCTCATTGAAGAACTTTCTCAACCAAACAACTTCACAACAGGCCATACTCGCTACTATGTATTCACTCAGCGGTGCTCAAAGCCACCGATTTCTGCTTCCTGCTCATCCAAGATATCGAAGCAGAACCCAAGGTGAAGCAACATCGTGATGTGCTCTTACGATCCATCACATTGCCAGCCCAATCGGCATCAGTATATCCATGGAGTCTTAAACTCTCGGCAGTGTATCTCAACTCATGGTTGATTGTGCCCCGAAGATATCTCAATAGATTCTTGGCACCAACCCAGTGAATGTGATGAGGCTCAACCATATGTTGACTCAAAGTGTTCACTGCAAAACATACATCCGGACAAAAGTTCACTAAGAACATCAGGGCCCCTACGAGTTGTTGATACTCGGTGGAATTTCCCAACTCGGGCCCAACAACGCTTCCACACAACTTCTTAAAGTTGAGTTCTATCGGTGTCGACACAGACTTACAGTCCACCATACCAAATCTCTCTAGTAGCTTCACGACATATTTTCCTTGAGAAAGGAAAATCTCGCCTGGTCTTTGCCAGACCTCCAAGCCTAGGAAATAATGCATCAGTCCTAGGTCTTTCATCTCAAACTCGGAAGCTAGCTCCCTCTTACATTGATGGATGAGAGGGTCAACACCTGTCAGGAAGAGATCATCCACATAGAGAACTAGAATGAGAGGCCTTTCTTTATCAACCTTAAAGTAAAGGTTGGGTCAACATCACTTCGAGTGAAGCCTGACTTCATCAAATAGCTATTGATCCTCTCATACCAAGCCCTGGGGGCTTGCTTCAACCCATAAAGTGCTTTCTTCAACATGCATACATATGAGTCTCTATGTTGGACTTCGAACCCCAGAGGTTGCGCCACATAAACCTCTTCCTTTATTGAACCATGCAGAAAAACAATCTTCACATCCATCTGATGGAGACTCCATCCTTGCATTGTAGCAAGGGCAATGATAGATTGGATGGTGGTATAGCGTGCGACAGGTGCAAATATATCATCATAATCTATGCCTTCTTTTTGAGAGAAGCCTCGGGCAACAAATCTTGCCTTGTACTTTTCAGCACTTCCATCGGCTCCATGCTTAATCTTGACGAGCCATTTCAAGGTGACTGCAGATTTATCCTCCGGTCTCGAGACCACTTCCCAGACATCATTCTTCATAATGGACTCATATTTTTCGTGTATAGTATCCTTCCAAACTTGATTCATTACGGCTTCTTCAAATGATCCAGGCTCAGATTGTACAATTGTACTCATGGCTGCTAGGTACCCTTGGTACCTATTCGACTTCTTGCTTTCATGGAATGTCCCCCTTGGGGCAATATGTCTCTCGGCATCTCTGAGAGTGTCCCTGAGCCATGAGGGTCTCCTCTTATTTGAAGGAGGTGGATCAATGGGATCCATTGGTCCTTCAACATCGGGCATGGGTTCATCCTTCGATTCTTCTTGCCTTCCAACTTCTTCTTCTTCTTTTTTGGTCTTCCTTTGAGCTAGGAAGATTTCTTACTTTCTGGAGGGCAACATCTTCATCGAAAGTGACATCATGGCACATGTTCACTTCTTTTTGACCACACACATAGATTCACTATGTCTTCGAAGTTTCACTGTAGCCCACAAACGTTCCCTTCTTTCCAGAAGCATGCAACTTGCTTCTCTTTTCTTTCGGCACATGAAAATAAATAGGACTTCCAAAATTCTAAGGTGGGAGACATCAAGCTTCTTACCAGAGAAGACTTCTTCGAGAGTTTTGGAGTCCAAAGCGGAATGCGGGCATCTATTTTGAGCATACACAACAGTGTTCACAGCGTTTCCCCATAGAAACTTCGGAAGACCTTGGTCATATAGCATGGCACGGGCAACTTCCACAATGGTCATGTTCTTTCTTTCAACAACACCATTTTGCTCAAGAGTATACACAGTTGTGGTCTCCCTCTTAATGGCAGCTTCCCTACAAAAGTCATTGAATTCATTTGACTCATACTTGATCCCTTTATCGGTCCTCAAAATTTTGATTTTCTTCCCGGTTTGATTTTCCACCAAGGCCTTGAAGGTACAAAACCATTTGAATGCTTCGTCTTTCTTCATCAAGAAATATATCTAGGTCTTGCAGGAGAAGTCATCTATAAATGTCATGTAATAGGAACATCTTTCCAAAGATGTTACGGGTTGCATACCAGATGAATCAGAATGTATCAATTGCAAGATATCAGATGTCTTTGTGACACTTGAGGGGAATTGTCCCCTTGTATGCTTCCCTTTGGCACAACCTTGACATATACCTTCATGATCATCTTTAAACTCGGGCATCCTTGTCACCACCTTCCTTACTTTGGAAAGGGCTTTGTAATGAAGGTATGCAAACCTCCAGTGCCATAGTTTGATTTGAAGAGTTGTATCACATGACATAGCCCCCAACGGACTTCCTCCAACCTGATAGAGTGTATCAACTCTAAAACCAATAGTAAGAGCTTCTTTGAAGTTCTTCTTCCAGGTGCGTACCTTTCCATCAACGAATGCCACCTTGAATCCTTTGTCTTCCATTGCCGAAATAGACACAAGCTTCTTCTTCAAATTAGGTATGTACAACACATATTGTAAGCGGAGGACTTGACCTTGAGATAGATGAAGGGTCATAGTCCCTGTCCCTTTCACAAGATAGGTGGCATTATCTCCAAGGATAATTTCTAAATTAGTATCATTCTCAATCAAATCAGAGGGCTTCTTTATAACCATTGAGGTGCCTTGAAGCACCACTATCAATCAACTAGACATCCAGGGTGTCGGGAGGAGATGCAACAGAGAAGGCAGATACAAGAATGTATTCATTTTTCTTATTATCAACAACATTGGACTCATCGTACCTGAAATTCCTTGACCTCTTGAAAGGTTGGCCATTTCCACTTCGATCAAAAGGAGCCTTCCTCTTTCCTTTGAAATTTTTGTTCCTTTGATTGCCATTCCCCCTGAAGTTGTTGTCAACACCCCTAGGAGAGTCCCTTCTATTGGGGCACTCTCTTGCATAGTGACCAGTCTTGTTTTAAGTGTAACATCTTCCCTTTCTTCCTTTGGGCCCCGCTCTTCCATGGTTTTGATTTCTCGATCCACCATGGTTCTTCTTCTTTGCATGAGCGCTGAAGGCAGTAGGGTCACCTCCATTTCCATTAGAGGGATGGTCTCTCTCCATCATTCCTGTCTCCTCTTGAGTGCATCTCGTCAACAATTCATCAAAAACAAGAATCACATTATTATTATTAAGTATCCTAGTATTAAATACATACCAGTCTCGAGGAAGTCCTCCAAGAGTAACGAGGACGAGCTCTCGATCAGCTACTTCTTCTCCTATGGCAAGGAGATCATTGCTAATTTCTGTGAGCCTCATAAAATTTGATTGGATGGATTCATCTTTGCCCTTCTCGATATTCTTCAACTTGTTCTTGAAGAAAAGCACTTGATTAGCATTGCTAGCCCTGAAATGCTAACCAACGTATCATACATCTCTTTAGATGTGCCCAGCTTGGAGATGTAAGCAACAAAGTGTTTATGTATTGAATCCCTGATAATCATCTTTGCTTTTATTTCCCCGTTTCTATACTTCGTCTTTGTGGCAGCCGGTGCATTTGATGGAGGCTCAAGGATCTTCCCCTGCACATAGTCCATGACATCATGGTCTTCCAAAACCAAATCCAAGGTCATCTTCCATGCGTGATAATCAGACTTGTCAGTCAACTTATCATTAGACTTGAAACCCTTGTATGTGGAGGCCATTGATCCTTGATAGGACTTCTTCTTCGGTGATTGCTTTTCACACTATCTTGGGCTTTGTCTTCACCTCACCTCTGATACCATGTTAAATGTTAACCATGGTATGTTCTATGCTTAAATGAAGTTTTACTTCAATCTTCTTTAAGACCCAATTCAGATTTAGCAATCACATAAATTTGAAAGTAAAATGCTAATAGAACATAAAAATAGATCAACAGAAGACAAGCCAAATAATGTATCAGAATTTGTAATTCTCCTTGTCCAGCAAATGGATAGATAAATGTTTGTTACAGCAGTCAACATGATGCCCTAGCCAGCAAAGTCTTGAGTTGGTCAAACCAACTTCTCCAACAACTAAATCAGCCTTCTTCCAAGTGTCACACACTCTCCTTAAAGACAACTCCAAAAAGTCAACGCAAGTCAACCCAAACTGGTCAACGCTGCAGTCAACGGACATCAGTCAAAGTCAATGTTTCTCCTCGATTTTTGTGCCCTCCAATGCGGCCTGAAGAAATCGGAATTTCTGTCCAAAAATCAAAGTCAAAGTCCAAGAGTTGACCCAAAGTTAACGCTGCTCAATGCTGTCCAAAAACACTAAAAACAGTCCGAAAATTACAGCAACTTCTTCAGGTTCAGATTCACACGTGTGAGGGAGGGAAGCCCCTCCTAGGCTGTACGAACCAATCAGATCACAAGAAGAATGTGTGTGATGAGTTGATGATGAAATGGACATCATCTCTCTCCAATTTATATCCATCAATGAGGGTGTGTGACACATCTGTAGGGCTTGTGAGCCTACATTACAAATCTGGCCGACCTTGCACATGTGTGGAAAATAAAATCAAAATATATGTTCTGCTCATCCAAACAAGATGATCTTTAGATCAATCTTGCTCCTGTGCGAAAGAGGAATCCAACAAAAATATAATCATCATCATATGAGCAGTGCAACATGGAGTTTGGCCCTAGTTGCCCAAAGTTAACATTTGTTATAGTTTTGACTATTTAGGCTGTGTGAAAAAATTTGTTGCATAACTTGCATATCTTGATCTTCGATCTATGGAGCAGTACTTTGCACCCTGGTCAACTACAATACCATTACTACATTAAGACAGGTGACCAAATTTTGCATGACATGTACATACCATCCTAAAGAAAGGATCATTGCCACACCAAACTGAACCCTTAATCCTCTTGGTCCACTCCCAGACTTTGAAGCTTTGCTTATTTCTTCTCTCATGTTCTGCTTTGATTTGTCTTCATAAAATTGGAAGTAGATACTTGTGCCAGATCTTGCTTTGATGTTGATAATGTTTAATGTATTTTAATTGTTTACCTTGTTGCATTATATCCCACATTTCTATGTATTTTTTGTGGATGAGGTGTAATAGTTTTTATTCCTTTCCTTTTTATGCATAGTGACACATTGTAAAACAACTTTTGTATGCAGGGTGCATTCTTTGTCTGCAGCTTGGAAGTTGCTTTAATATGTGACGACTGTTGTCGCTTTCTTTTGGATGATTGACTTCCCTGTCACATCAATAGACAACGCAAACCATGAAAATGACATTCCACTTTATAGATGCAGTTCTCAATGATGCATATTTCCTCTCTAAGCACAACTTACCATCAGACCTTACCATTAGAAGGAACAAATGCTTTCTTGGAGGTACTTTAACTCGAGTATGTTAACTTTAGGTTTCGAGAATCCTTGAGCAGTACAAGGATTTGGAGATTAACCTGGAAATTTTTACTTCCTATCTAGCTATTTAAGTTTGATAGCAATGATTTATCTGGCTTAAGGTTATAGAGTGAACGACTAATGTGCTTGCTTCAGTTTCTGTGGTATACCCACTAGAATTGCATTACCGTTTGTTTCAGTACAGTCAACATTCACACACTACGTTGAATTTATTTCTCATAAACATTGTACCTCTTCTCCGGTCTCTTACTTATTTCATCCTGAATATCAGTATAGGTCATTTGATTAAACAGGGGACCCAGCAGGCACCTTCTTCACTGGTAATGGTATCTGCAATTTTGACCCACCTGCAAATTTGATTGTTTCGTAGGAATCTCTGGTTGCAGTCAGTCAATCTCTTGACCAATTGTTATTTGTGTTGTTTTTCTTCAGTTGTGATCGATGTTGCCTGCTTATGCTTCAGATTTTTTATCTTCAGACCTAGCAGTTGAATCTGGTCAAAGAAAGTCTATAGAATGCTTTTCTATTTCAAAAGCTCGTTAGTAGCCTTCTGATATTAAAAATTTAGGAACAGATGGATAGTTTCCCACTTCAAGAAGAAATGTGAGATTTTATTTTTTTGCAAGGTTGCAAGAGTCCACTGGTTTAAATGTGACTCTGATGTCTGTTCAAGTTATCAACCAACTAAGCAGCAAATAATGTCTTCTTGATCAATGAAGATTTTGGGGGAAATTTTTTTCCATTGGTGAAATCTGATGTGTTAAAATTTTCAGTTGGTGGACTTTTTATATTGTAATACATTCTTCTAAAATTCAGCCAATAAAATATGCTTCAGCAATAAATATATCATATATTAGCCAAATACTTTTACAACCCTAATCAGTATATTACCTGTCTAACTCCATCCTAAAATGTTCAAATGGAGATTCATCCTAAAATAGTCGAGAGGTGTAGTGCACACTGTAGTTCACCCTAAAATATCGAGGAGTCTTCCATTTCTATATTTTTGCCACACTGCAGACTTACCCTTGGATTTATGAGTGTTCAAACTGGATATATTTTAAACCCATGAATACATTTGACGTGAAATATAGGGCTGCAATAGAGTCATGTTGATAATTGATGTTCATTTGTTGAATCAGAATTGAAGGAATGGAAGGGAGTCAGGAATGACTTCAGAAAGAGGCTGAGCAACTACAGATTATAAGTATAGACAACATTATGGTAGCATTGGGTAGTGTTTGAAGGAGTTTTGACACAGGTTTCATGATGGTGGAATACCTTGTGGTGCCTTTATTGAGTACTTGCAAGGCAAATACTGGGAGGATAGTAATAAACTATGTAAATTGTCTTGTATTGCATCTGCATTTGCTTTGCCATTGCTGATAAGAGTTTTCAAGTCTGGGAACCACATCAGCGTCCCTATCAGGCTTTATAGATTATAGATTTGTGGTAGAGCCTTCTGCAAGTAGATGAACCTTGTTGCTATAGCATATATGCAAAAGCATAGCATAATGCAATGATTCATTACACTCCGTTGTTCCCAGAGGTTGTCCTGCTAGCAGTGAGAATAGATTTTACCTTGGGAGCCCAAGCACCGTCTACCTATGTTACAGTTTCTGGAAACGCGGGAGATATTACTACCAGCTTCTGTACTTTATACCTTTGTTGAACGGATGGCAATGGTGATGCCTAAATAAAAAGCAACAATAATTTCTTGGGATTCTTGCCTAGGGTCTGTTCTAGTTCATGTATGGTTAAACATAAGATAAGATACGATAATTATGGTTAGCTGCACCCATCTCTTCCATTGTTGGGACAGTGGATGGAGCCTTTGTATCATTGAATTTGTTAAAGTTGGAAAGGGTACTTCTTGCTGGGCATGCAAGTGATGAATCTACAGAGGCAGTTCTCTCCTTAGAATGTATTTTTGATCCTACGAGTTGGAAGCAACTGATTATTTGCTCTGTTATGCTTAAACCTTGGCTGTGTCACAGGAATTTCAAATTAACCCGGCTAATTAACAACTGATAGAATCTACTGGGTTACGAGTTGGGCATCAACGGGAAGTTCAACTTGCTCTTTCTTTTTCAACACTAGCGGGCTGGGAATTGCGTAAAATCTTGGTCGTCATAGAAGAGAGGAGCGCATTCCCATTAATGTTAGCACTGTTATGAATTTTTGTACTTGCCCTTTGGTACAACTGCTACAGGGAGGTTCCAAAGGAGATATTCAACTGGCCTACCTGTTGGTTTTCAATAACCAATTAATAGAAAAGGGATCTTGACGTTGAAGGGTTTTGTTATGGCTAGGGGAACTCATCCGTGACTTAAAAAAACCCAAAATTGTGGGAACCTCAATTGTCTTTTGGGATGCATTTTACAGTGGGATCCATTTCCCTTAGCACAGGAAACTTTTATGGAACGGATCCTGGGCGGATCCAGATATGATTCGGGGATTCGTGGATCCAGCCCCTTAGGGTCGATGGATCCAGGAACATAGTATGAAACCAATAGGTTAATCCTTGTCTATGGGTGTGATCATTAGCCTAGTTTTTGTGTAATTTCGATTATTGATGTGGAAGGTGGATCAACATTTATATAGTTGTTACGCCGAAAGGCGTTCTCTTCGCTCGCTTGGGGTGAGCAAACACTGTTCACCCCAGCCAATGAGAAGCCTTTCTTATCGCCCTTCCAGCTAGTAAAATTTAAACATGTGGCACCTCCTCCAACCAATGAAAATCTTCCATTTCACCTTGTTGAGTGATTTAAAGTCAATTCTCGTATCAACTGTCCACCAAGAGGTAACCTGTCCAATAATCGAGCCACTTTCTTGAAAGGTTTGGAGACGAGGGTTTTTAGGTCTGTGTTGTGTTGGTTGTTCTTTGAGGGATTCAAACCATGTTTGAGGGGAAGAGATCAGGGTATGAGCAGTATCAAAACCAGCAAACTGCCCAAGGTATGCACAATACGCGGACCACGAAGCCGATCAAGGATACGATCAATACCAGAGCCAGCAAGAGTTCAATCAGTACCAAAACTAGGAACTAGGGCAACAAGCATACATGCAATACCAAGGCCAGGAAACAACGCAAAAGGACACTGAGTACTAGAAGCAGGAATCCAGTCAGGATTATGCGCCATACTAGAACCATGACGGAGGAGAGCAAGGTTATGCAGAATACCAGAAACAGGATGATGCACACCATCCAGAAGGCTCTCTTCAATCCCAACCCGATGGCGGGATAAGAAACCTGTTGTAGCCAAGGAAGAGGAAACTGGCTTTGTGAGTACAAGAAGTGGAAACGAAGAGGACAAGGATGGGAGTTTGAATCTAGCTTTGTTGGAGACTATAGCAATGAAGTTGGAAGATCGAGCGAAGGGTTCGAGCCAAGTGGAAACGCAGGGCGCTTATACTGCAGAAGTGAGCAGCGGCAGGAAGCGACGATCCCGTTGGGGTCCTCATACGGAAGGCGAGGGAGAAATGCAGGATAGCGTCGGGTCCGTTAGGAAACGAAAGACTCGTTGGGATGATGAGCCAAAACCACTTATGAATCCAGCTTCCAGGGTTTGTTAAAGAGTTAACTGGAGGCATGGAACTCGATCCTGGGGTACAGGCTTTGAATGCACGGTTAATGGATATCCACAGATTATTACAGTCGGTGATGCCTTTAGATGACCGGCCAGAGGGTGCTCGGTCGCCGTCCCCGGAGCCCATTTATGATAACGACGGGATTAGAATCAATACAAGGGAATTCAGAGCTCGAGAAAAGCTTACCAAGGAGAGACAGGAGGTCATTTCCCAGCTTATCAAGCAAAACCTTGCATTTAAGCCTTCGGCAGATTACCGTCCGCCGAAGCTTTATAAGAAACTGTTCATTTCTGTGAAGGATTTTCCGGGTATAATTTTATCGGCCCTAGAGGCAACACCCAGAAGAGAATGGAGAAGGAGACTGGTGCAAAGATTGTTATAAGAGGCAAGGGTTCTGTCAAGTAAGGTAGATTACAGCAGAAACGTGATCTGAAACCTGATCCATCCGAGAATGAGGACCTGCATGTTTTGGTCGAGGCGGAGACACATGATGCTTTGGAAAAAGCTGCGGGCATGGTGGAGAAGTTGCTTATGCCTGTTGACGAGGGTTTGAATGAGCACAAGCGGGAACAGTTGAGGGAACTTGCGGCACTTAATGGGACAATACAGGATGATGAATTTTGCAGGCTTTGTGGCGAACCAGGTCATACGCAATATGCTTGCCCTACAAGGCTTATGGGTCAGCTCTGTCATGTTGTCTAGCACCGGTGTTCTCTACTTCCTTACGGACTACCCTTATGGACTTATGGATTGTCATTCTACGCTGTCATCGAGGCGCTTGGGTGAGTAAAGCAAAAACTGCCTCACCTTAATTACTCAGTCGGGTGAACTTCCCTTTCATTTCACTTCATCATGCTTACTTCCACTCCCAGGGGTTCAGTTGGAGGGTCAAAACAAATTTACATGCCATCAATCTTCCTTTAGGGTCCTGAGATGTGGAGAGACAACCTTTTTTCTGCTTGAAGTGTATCAGAATTTGCTTTTCTTTGATTTATATCAGTAACTAGACCTACCCATTGTGAATTGAATTTAAGAGCTAGAATGAATATCAGGGTAAATTTATAAATGGATGCGTGTGAGTAAACCTAAATATTTGAACATGTCGGTTTCTCAGAAATCAACTGTTATTAGTGGAAATGAACACGAGGTAGGGTAATCAAATCATATTTATATTTAAGCCAGATGGGTTTAGTTGCTCTGAGGTTTGGAGTTGGACCTCACATTACTTTTAAGCATTGTGCACATTTACTCCCTCGAGTTTTCAGCATAGACCCCATTTCTCTTGCTACAATTATTGAATTTTTAAGAACTGTACACCTTTACTCCCTCAACTCCTTAGTAGATACCCATTTGTCTTGGTGCAATTATTTAATTCCTGGGTGTATGGTTTTTCCTTGTGTAGCACGCTTGTTTAATTCATATGATTTTTGTTCTTTCTTTTATGTGCAGCATGCCATAGCTTTTCTAAAAGGAGGAGAATATTTTGGTGCAAAAGCAACTATGAACGTTTGGAATCCCCACATAGGAGCCTCAAATGCATTCTGTCTCAGATGTGGGTTCTGCGGGATCATTTGATGGTTTTGATCTTAATAGCATTGAAGCAGGCTGGCAGGGGATTCTTGTTAATAAAATTTATTTAGTCTTTGGATATACTTTGAAGTTATAAGATATTGATGTGTTGTTATTGCACTGATTGCCAGGTGAGCCCAGTGTTGTATGGAGACCGCAGACCTCATCGCTATACTTATTGGATGGTTTGTTTACAACACTCGTTACTCGCTTTCAATGTTTGTTGAAAACCTTTTCACTTGGCAACATCTTGGAATGTGAATGAATTGGTCCACACTTCCAACTCCTTAGAATGTGAATGAATTTCTCCCTACCTCATTAGTTCTGGGTCATTATTGCAAAACTCTGAATGAATTGAGTGTGTCGTAGCAAAAAATCATCCTGACAACAATTACAATTTGGTTAAAGATGCTTTGCTTTGTAAGGTAAATCTCTGCTCGCAATTTCTGTCAGGGAACATATTGGATAAAATATTTATTCCAAAAGAAAATAAAAGGTTCAAGGAATATGGATAATTTTAGTAGAATGTTGGATATGATTTCAAACATTAATGTGTAAACCAAAAGTTCCCATGCCACATGATGTTGTTGCCTATTGTCATTTCCTTTTAATCATGTCCTGAAATCCAACAGTTTATTGATTTATGGCCATGTAACAATGCAAGAAACCGTTTTAACAAAAGGACATCTATTTGAGTGTTTTCTAATTTCACAACAGAGGTTTGTTCAGAAAAAATTCGACTCCTCCGAAGCATCCAAAGGCAAAGTTAATAACTATTTCTGAAATCTTTCCTCAAACGAGTTTTGCTAGCCATTCAAATCACTGTTCATTCATTTTTTTATGGCAACTCCACACAAACTTTTGATTGATTTCATCTAATCAATACTTCTACATTCACTCACTCTCATTAAGAATCGAAAGAACAACATTTAATAGAAATGGAGATAGTCACCAAACTTCCCATTTAATCTTCTATTTTGTTTTGTGCTTTTTGCAAAGCAATCAGTAAGTTGACCTAATGCTATTGTTCCACTGTTTGGCCAGAAAGATTGATATGAAAGAACTCAAACTATCAAGTTAAGAATATCAATTTCGGAAACTAGAGTTTGTAGTTTGGGATGTAAAGGTGAAGGGAGTTAAAGCCAGGCTTATAGTGCATTTTCCCAAAGAGCATCATTGTTGTTCTTTCCCTTTTCTTTCATACAGAGATTACTTGCAGAAATAGTATGGAAAAGAGTTTTGAACCATTCCACCCAACATTGGATCATTGATTGGACAGCCATTGAAATGTCTGCAACTATTGTCTTTTCTTCCTCATTAACTGAGCTTACAGGTATTATCATCAAATTCTTCATGCCCGAATATTTTGCATGTGTAACAGGGTGATTTGTGTGGAATTTTCTTCCATAAGACATACAAAAAGTGTCGATGACACCAAAAGTGATATTCCATAGTTTTGAGATTGTGTTACTTCTCTAGCTATCTCATATTCCATAGCCAATCAGTACAGTAATCAAAGAAAAGGGATCCTTCAAACAATCACTAAAATACCAATGAAATGTACAAGCAATTAAGAATTGCTTTGAAGGTTGGAACATTTACAAGCCTCCAGTAAGTTGACAAAATTTTCACTTATAATTTGCTTCGAATTATTATATAAAGACAGTGGAGTACAGTAATCAGAGATAATGGATACATGAAACAATTATAATAATTTCCCTTCACAATGGCTTCCTACCTGTGAGTAAGTTGACAAAATTTTCACTTATAATTTGCTTCGAATTATTATCTAGAGACAGTGGAGTACAGTAATCATAGAGAATGGATACATGAAACAATTATAATAATTGCCCTTCACAATGGCTTCCTAGTTGTGAGTAAGGTTTTGGTTAAAATATAAAGGACCAATAAGTTTACAAACAAGGTTTTTGGAAGTGAGCGAGATTCAATAATAAGAAAACTGAATAATTACAGAGATTTAAATTTTTAGCTTGTCATCAAGCCTGATGATTCATAATTAATTTAAATAAACTCAGCACCTATCATAACTAGCAAGAACACAACAGCGAGAAATTGGAAAGAAACGAATCTAATACTTGGTTTGAGGGTTAAGCACTATTTTCCTTTGGTCTTATAAAGCATATGCTAGAAATTCTGTTCTTTAACATCTGATCAACAGTCATAACCATCACACAATTTATCAAGTTATTCTACTTCATTGGAAGAAATGTCAATCGTTCCATAATGTTTGTATCTTGTTTAGCATGAAATGAAAATTCATTTATTTCCACCTTAAAATTCGGAAAAAAACAGCTTAAACTAATCATGTGGCATTAGGTAATCCAGGATCTTTCCCATGGATTTGGTTCCTCTCAACCATGGTGCAAACTATAGTGATAAAAAACTGGAAATGAAAATTCACATGAAAACAGAGTCCCACAACAAACTAACCATTCATCTGCTAGCCTATTTCATATTGCATATGATTTGTTTTGCATTCCTCGACTCCCGGCCTTTTGAACCTTCCTCTAACCAAAGAACTTTAGCAGTGTAGATTCTGCTCATGAAATTGTTCTTTACCATCATAAAGGGGCTCTTAATATAAGGCTATCTATTTATCTTTTTTTGACTAGGCATACTTCTAAAACCAAACAATTTAAAACATTTTTGAGACCCTAATATAACAGACTGGATCAAGGAGATTGTTCGGATTGTAGATCCTTTCCCTGATGTAGTAACAACTTGGCCCTTTCTTCTTGCGATGAGGGTGGTGGCACATCAACTTTCTAGGAAACAGTTAGTCTAGCTAAGACCAAAAAACTCATTCCACCGAGTACATTATTCAGACATCGAAGCACAACCACAGAAGTCTTAAACATCAATGGAGAAAATCCTTTTGCCAACAAAAATTCAATGCCATTTAGAGTTTGATACCTAAGATTGCTACTTAAGCCCGTGTGAATAGCCCATGTGGATGCGTTCAGGAGTGTGGGGGGTGCCTTATTTGGGGTTTCAAAGTTGGGATCCATCTTCTTTCTGACACTGATAAGTGTATTAGACACTACAATCCCTACAAGGCCTGCAGCAAACCCAACAGCTGCAAACAGGGTACCTTTATAAACAAAGGTACCTAGTCTTTCCAGGACACCAAAGGATCCTGTCTCAGACATGTGGCTTGTAGGGCAGCTTGAAAAAAGACCAGGGAGAGTCTGTGCTGACATTGCTGCTGAGGGAGCCAACAAGTACATCAATACAAAATTGACAATGGAGCCAACAACAAAAGTGGAAAACATGAAGTCCAGCTCATTCAAACCAAAGTTAGGCTTGGATGCCATGTCACCAAGGCAACATGCAGTCACCCGTACGAGCTCCTCCATTAGGACCTTGAATGAAAGCTCTGGATCTGCTTCTACTCTTGATCTCCAACCCAGTAAAAAAGCACAATGATGTCCTATGATAGGTTAAAAAATGCTAATTATGGCCTCTTATCTAATTATGGTTTTAAATATTACCTAAATTAGTTATCAATATTGAAGAACACAAATAGAATAAAAAATTTGTCAATTTCGATTGTTAATCCCAAATTAATTTGAAGATGTATATATGAACTATTGGGAAACCTAGGAAAAAATATAATGAGATTGCTCCATAGGGCATGGTCTGCTTTCCAATTATCAACTTTGTATATTGTTGTCACATTACAAATATATTAATGTGGAAACACCCCTGACAAGTGCTTTTTCAAATCTTCAAAGTTATTTTGCTGCCCTGAATCAGCATTCTCCATTTTCTCAAATTTAATTTAGTATCTTTTGTCAAATTGCAATATGTGCATGGTCAAATTTGGTTGTGTTTAAGAGTTCTTGCTATGTTACTAGGTGGTTTTTTGTTTGAATATATTTGGAAATGAAATTTATGTCTATTTCTTGGCTATTCAAAATTTGATATTTGTAATTTTTGTGTCTTTTGCAGAAAATGCTTGTTTATCAGCGATTCAAGTGAATATCAGAGAAAAAACCATTGTAACATCCCTATTTTGATGATCTAGATAAATTTCAATTCTAAGACTCCTTTAAGGATTTAAGCAATTATATATTATTTACTGTGTATGTATGTATTGGTGGTTTTGGAAATCTCCCAATTTCAAAGAATTTGTTTTTTCAAAGGAAAATATTTTAGCCATTGTATGTTTTTTTGATGTTTGCACAATGGAACAAACAATGTTTGGTTGCTGTTGTGGGGCTTAAATATTGTATTCCCACACTTAGTAGAGTAATTAATGTTCAAATGTGATATTATTCAGAGCCTCTTGTACAAAAGGAAGATAAATTCAAGATAGTATATATTAATTATCATGTGCTTTGGTGTTTTTGGAAATATTTTAGCCAAATGTATGTTTTTTTGATGTGTTTGCAAGGAAAACAAGCAATGTTTGGTTGTGGACTTTAAATATTGAACACTGTATTCCTACACATTGGAGTAGTTTTCTTTAGAATTAATGTTCAAATGTGATATTATTCAAAGCCTCTTCTGATATTGGTCTTCCATTTGCATCTTTGTCCTTTGGAATGAAAAGATATAAAACTAACATGAAAATGTAATGTACTTACTAAATGGCTCCTCTTGTGATATTTATCTTGAAACATGGTTTTGGTATTTCGTAAAGTAACTGTGAAACATATAACATTTATTCAAATCATTTTTTAGTTGCCATACTTATTTTGAATCATGGTTTTGTTATTTGACAAAGTAATTGTAAAGCATATAACATTTATTGAATCTGTTTTTCCCAAAGGGTTAATATTGGTATTAATTTCCATAGTGGCACTATTTACATTTTTCAGTTGGAAATGGAAACAGTTTTTTTAGTTGCTATTTATGAATGCAGTTTGGGGTAGGCTTTTAATTGCGAGATGCTTTGGACTTTCACTTACCTTAATACCTTACCTTGATATTAGTACAATGTTAAGGCGTTGTCATAATATTGATGCCTTGGATTATCAGTTAACTTACCTTAACACCATCTGATTAGGTGGTTTGAGCTAAATTCTTCATCCTCGTGTGAGAAATCGAAATGAGGGTAGTTGCAGGTATTACCCTAATTTCAATACTTATACTGTATCTTCCCTATGTAGATTCACTTCTAGTAGTGATTAAAGGTGAAGGATTAAGTGGGTAGTGTCAAGGCATTGGGTTTTGGGTATTTGAATGGCTCAAGGAGGTCAGTGGATGGGATTCTTAAAGAGTATAAGAATGAGTGGAGGAAGCCTTTGGAATGGAGGGATTTTACATACCGAGTTTCATATCCCCTTTCGGTGTTCCCTTGCACCTTCCGGTGCAATTTCTAGTTACTGCTTTTGTTGATGGTTTGTCTGGTTGTTACCGCTAATGTTAAACCTGTAATGCTCATTCTTGCTGGGTATTTCACACTTCAATTTTAGTAATGGGGTTGAGTTTAGGAGTGTCTGCCAAATTTAGTGGGTGGAATTCATTTGGCTTAGCCTGTGTTGAGGTGGCATCTACAATTGCGCATTTTTTATACAAATTTTGTTTAAACCTATGTTGCATTGGCTGTGGGGACGGAGGGGATGGGGGGACGAGTTTCCACAATGGCTAGAGCGCACCCCAAATTTTCAGGGGACGACGGGTTGGAGACTGCAAGTGCGGCAACTATTTATTATATTTATTATTTATTAAAAAATTAAAATTAAATAAATTAAACATGAATCAAAATAAATAAAATACTAAAATGATAAATCTAAAGACTAATACTAATAGTCTAATAGTATCTAATTGTCATTGAGAATTGTGCATCACAAAAACAAATTTGGTCATCATTACATAACTTAACTACTATTAGTTTCATACAACTTACAACCTACAATCTACTACTGTCTAAAATCTACATAATCATTCTATGATCACATTAATATCTACATAATCATTCTATGATCATTGATGCATGATGAATCATTTCAAAATTTAAATAGCAGCTAAAGCACAAAAGTAAATAGTACTAAAATTTAATAAAGATGTAAACATGAGAAATTCATTAAAATTTAAATATAAATCTCAAATTAAGAGTTTAGGAGTACAAAACCATGGATTATAAATTTATAAATTATAGTCATAGACTATAGTCCAAGAACCAAAATGACAAAAATTAAAATTTAAAAACAATATAGTCACTAGTGTAGCTCCCAAGCCTTTAGGTTAGGGTAAATGTAATTTAGGAATTTATATTTTTTTTAAAAATTAAAATTTTGAATATTATTAACATTTTGTTTTATTTTATTTTTATAAAAATGAAATATTTTAATATTTTTTTAAATTATGATTTGAAATTTTATTGGGGACGTCCAGAAGTCCTCGATTTATCGAGGGACGTTTTGGAAGTCCCCAAAAAGTCCCTGAATTTTCGAGGGACGACTATGGGACGACCTTGAAGTCCCCAAGTCGCTGATGGAGTCCCCAGCAAATCTGGAACGTTTCCAACGAGTTCCAAAGACCCCGAAACGCCGTAACAGAGGGAACAACATGAAATTATGGCGGGGACGGGTCCCCGTGCAACATAGGTTTAAACTATTTTACATGCTTCACATTTTTTTCATCTCACATCACAATTAGTCACTATGCAACATATACTTATCCATTTTTTATATAAATTTTGTTTAAACTATTGTACACGCTTTGCAATTTTCATGTCAAGTCATGATTATGAATTAATGTTAATTGGTTAGGAATTATACAGATAACAATATGTCAATTCCATTTTCAATGCAATTAACTTCATTCTCACCACAACCCTAGGGGTAATGGTGCGAAATTTGGAGGCAATAGGAACACATTTTTCCCTGTTTCCCAACCTTCTAGAAGTACCAAAAAAACACATCATACCCCAATCTGTGAATTTCACAAGTTGGTAGGACATGATGTTACTGCTGAATTTGATGAACAAACAATGGACGCTTTAGGGTTCAAGAGGAGACAAAATGGGGCTAATGTGGCAATTTCTAGGGAGGCCTAAGAGGATGATTGTGAGGTAGAGGTCAAGGAAGATATGGTGGAAGGCAACTTGTTATAACTGTGGGGAGGGAGGTCACCTAGTGAGGTTTTGTACCCAACCTTGCATGCATTGTAGATACTGTAACAACATTGTTGATTTTTGTAACTATGGTCGGTCTTCATAATTTATAATTGAGTCCTTAATGTATTTAGAAGCATGTTCTTCATGCTAGAATCAAAAGGGAAATTTCAAAAGACATGTTCTTCATGCTGGTTGTGAAAAAGAAAATTTGAATATTTTGAAAAAGGATTTTTGGCTTCCTAGTCAAGTCGGCCCTTCAAATGCTCAGGCTGGCTCGAGAAATAGACACACCCATTTGACCTCAAGAAAAGACTAATTATATATCATTTTTTCCTCCTCCAAGGAAGGGCAAGGTTGCACCTTTTGAGGAATTTCGTATGGTCTAAGGAAACATTTTGTATTGTCTGAGGCAAGCATTTTGTATGGTTTGAGGCAAGTATTCAGGGGTCTATGGCAAGCTAATATGTCTGCAGTCAGCAAGAATGATAGCACTTTCTAAAGAAAGCCGAATTTTTATGGAAACAATTTATCTGTGTGGAAACAATTTATTGAAGAACAAATATCCGTCTTTCTGTGTGAGCTGAAATTTTGTAAAGAATTTATATGGAAAGTTTGAGATCTGTGGCAGAATCTTGTGGGAAGATGACCTGACTAAGAGGGTGGACCATGGACCAAGTTTGACCTAGTTATTTACTAAGATGTGTCTATTGAATTGAAGATTTCTCCATTGAAAATGTTGTTGGGTTTTTCCCCATGTGGATTTTCCCAAGGTAAAATAATGTGTTCTTGTTTTGCTATCTCTTTATGATTTCCTGACATATTGTTGAAGTTTTCCGTGTAATTAATTTATGATGCATAATGAATGTATTATAAGATCTGAATAAGAAAGAATCACAAGAAACCATTTTCAGTATAGAGAACTCCTTAAAAATCAATACACAGAACATGCAACTTAGGATTGTCCAAAGATTTTGCCAAAGTGGGAGGAAAACAAGGGATGCCTTAATATGGTGACTGCAAAGCCACATGAGGATTAGAAGCTAAACGGACTTGCACAGGTATGGGTTATCACTTGAGGAGGGATAAGGATAGGGGGAGGCTTGATAAGAGGTGAATGCATAGAACAATGGTTGGATGGAAAGATTTGGAAAGTTGTGCAAGCGTCACCTAAGTTTGATATTGTATAGTAGAAATGGTGATGGAAGAGGCACCTCTACATGCGTGGTTGCATGAAGAATCGTTGCACGAGGAACCATTTCCAAACATATTGATGCTTAGGGGCAATTGCATGGGAGATGCCTTTGGTTGAACCTTGCATATCTAGTGGACAAGGAAACAATGCTTATGGTTTTTGGTCTTCCATGCAAAGGCAAGGATCTAACAGATGCTATTTTAGTATGTGATGCATCAGTGGAAGATATATTTCATGTATCAAATCTTTCGGTGAAAATCACATTGGAGAAATTTGTGTCGACGTGTTTCGAACCAGCCAGTGTGGTTCATCATCAGGACAAGATGCGAAATCTAATCTAGGACTCAGCTTAAATAGATAATGAAGCTCCAAATAGCCGTTGTACAATAACGGCTAGTTTGACTAATAAAAATAAAAATAAAAATAAATAAATAAATAATAAATAAAAAATTTAAAAAAAAAGGAAAAGAAAATAAAATTAAAAATTAAAAAATTAAAAATTAAATTAAAAATTAAAAAAATAAATATGAACATAAATATAAATATAAAAATAAATATAAAAACATAAAAATAAAAATAAATAAACATAAAATAAATACAAAAAATAAAAATAACAATATATATAAATATACATTACTTGAACGCAATTCAATATATTATTTAAAACTACACTAATTAATTCATTTATTTTTATTTTTTAATTTAAATAGATAATTAATTAATAGATTAAATATACATAAATAAAAACGAGATTAAAAACAAATAATAAACATAATCATGCTAAATAAATAATAAGTAATTACATAATAAAGAATAACAAAAATGAGAAATGTAAAACAGGCTGGTTGTCCTGATGATGAACCACACTGGCTGGTTCGAAACGCGTCGACACAAATTGCTCCAATGTGATTTCACCGAAAGATTTGATACATAATTTATGGATCACAGAAGTCAAATTCCTAAGATATAGTTCGTCAATTTGACACATGAAGAGGCTCTAAGGTATGCCATTATATCAAGCATCACATATCCCATAGTCAAGTTTTCCACGAAACTACTGGCTTGCAAAGTGATCGGAAAGTGCAGAAAGGAAAAACATCCTTTAGGGATACTCCTTATGGTACATCACTGTGTCCGAGGGATAAAAATGAATTGGTCCGCCTACCTAATGAACAAGTTCATTGAAGATTGTTGGTTGTGCGGAAACAATGTAAGGAGTTCCATTATGCATTTGGCGGAGCGATAAACTGGTGATAGTTGTTGCTATTCCAAGGGTTTGAATTTGAAGTGGTAGGGAAACTAGGAAGCACAATGTTGGACCAGACCAATTGTTCATGCTTAAGTTAGAGGAGACTAGGGGAAGCTTGGATGATGAGCCACAAGATGTGCAATTATTTAGCATTGATGTTGTTGTAGATCAATTTCCGATGTATACCAAATTACCATGTACACCATTATCTATGCATTTGAACATGCAATTCATTTATGTGGTCAAAATAATGAGCAAGAGGAAGGGTTTTCCTGAGTATGAAGATGTGTGCTTAGTTCTCTTGTGTTTACATCTGTAGGGCCTCCAAGATCAATGATGCTTTGGAAACAATAAAAGACAATGGATTTGGGTTATGGGGTTCAATAGAGAATAAAGAGCCCCTTCATTGAGCGTAGAGAGTAATTGCCACAGGCAAATTTCTAGATCATATAATGGTAAGCCAGGTGATTGTGCTTGTATCTGAGATGCCCACTTGAAAATATCAAAGCATAGGTCTTCTGATTGTTGTTTCAACACTTTTACAATGTCATCTACATCACTTCAACATTGTTGTTTCAACACTTCTACAATGTCTCTGTCTGAAACTCTCATTGTCACTCTTATTTTTGTTATTATCTTGATGTCAATCAAAGGCTTCTTTTTGTTTTGATATCAATTACAACATCTCAACAATCTCGCCTATGCTTGACAATTACTTTGACATCAATGGCAATTCCTTAACATGGATAACTACCTCACATATTTTATCCCATAATTTCTAAATATTATTATGATATTCATGCATGATTAGTTATATTTTTATTCATAAGCTTATTTTATCCCATAATTTCTAAATATTATTATGATATTCATGCATGATTTTAAAATATTTGTGTAGTTATATTTTTACTCCTAAGCTTTGCAAGAAAACCATCCAAAATTAAGAATTTTAAAAATAGTCCATGCTTAGGTAAATAACATATTTACCTTTAGTTACTTCCCACCATAATTTAAACAAGTCTTTGCATAAAAAAAAGATGGGAATAATATGTAAATAAATTTTTTTATGAGGAGTTACTTCTCACCATCATTTATGTGGGAGTAAAATTGTAAATTCCATTTGCTTATTAACTATTGTTAATTTAGCATTGACCAATGCACATTATAGTGTTTTATGCATTTTTTTCCAAGGATATAATTTCTAACTTGAGAGAGAGGCACTAAATTGCCCTAGAACCCTTATTTTAAATGAATTTTTAATTTTAGATTCAATATTATTTATATATAATCAAAATTTAGCTTCTTCCTCTTTTGTGTTCCCTTCTTCTATTTCGAGAATATGTTAGTTACTCAATTAATACTTATGTAACTCTTTATTTCCTTGTTAACCAACCTAGATCATTCTTAAGTCTGGATCTACCAAGTGTCAAGAGGTATCAAATCTCTCTCTCTTATCAGGAGTTAAGATGGATTTAGGTTTCTTTAATTCCCCCTTTAAATAAGCTATTTTCCACATTTTTTTTGTAAATATTACTTTATATTATTATCGAAAAACAAGGGAATTACATAAGAACTTTCTTTTGAAAACTATCTTGACTATATGAGCCCCTTTGTAGGAAAAATCCCTTTCTCGATAAACAAAAATGTGAACCCTTTTAGACTTTGATAACAGACCATATAGTAGGTTGTTCCTCAAGGAAAACTTTCTTACTTTCAACCACCCTTTACAAAATGGGATAATATGACCAAAAGTAAGCATAAAATGTTAAGTACTACAAGATTTTTAAACCCGAACAAAGTAACCAAAGTACATATATACTAGTTGCAATATGAAAGAGCTAATCAAGGATGATGATTGGCAAGCTCGGAAAACCTGCATCGTTGGAGTTAGCTATTGGAGAGACTGAGTTGGCATTGATGTAATTGATGGGAACTGTGTTGATAACAATATCTGCCTCTTCATGGCCATTGGTTTTAGTTTCTGAGTCTATGGCAATGTATTGTTCCACTCGGGTTAATCTCGTAGCGACGTCATCCAAATTGTAGCAGATGTCCCTCATTATATGCTTGAGTTTTCCCTGGCCTGCGAAAACTTTATAGCTGTTAATTTTTTTATCTCTTATAACAATACTCAACGGTATTTCCATTTGTCGATGGTGGGTAATGGAGTGTAAGAAGTGAAGGTGTCTTTTGTTGAATTTTCCAGGGTCTGATGCCCATTTGAGGCAATTTCCACTAATCTCTAAATCAGAAATTTTTTTTTGATTGCCAAATTCTTTGGATTCCAGGCATAGTATTTCCTTCTGAACTTCCAATGGAGCAGATTTAAAAAATTTGGCCATAGACTCCCATCCGAAGAGACGACAATGTTTGTTGAGGAAGACCCAACAACTTCGCCTCTTCATGTCGGTTGCCGCATCCTTGGAGCCATAATTAACTTTCATTCAACAAAGACCACTACTGCAACAAACCACATGAAATGACTGGCTGGGAGAGAGAGAGAGAGAGAGAGAGAGAGAGAGAGAGAGAGAGGAAGAGTGTAATACTTGGATGCGGGTTGTGACACTAAAACCAGTTGTATGGCTAGGAAAAGAGAATTGAACCAAAATATGATCTGTAGGGTAAACCGAACAACGTAAGCTAAATGTGACTCACGAAGACCGATTGGGAAAATCAATAAGCGCGACTAACAAAGAGACCTGGGAGTGCTCCTTAGGTTGACGAAATGTAGTTTGACTCGAGAGGAAAAATTGGTCTTTGGGGAGGTGGAAACACTTAAATATGCCCTCAAAACCAGATAGAAATGGTCTCTGCATACCATACTCCACATACGAGCACCAGAAAATTAAATGAGACCCTAGTAGGCCCTGCGCTTTGCAAGGAAGCTGGGGACAGAACGACTACTAGCCAAAAAGACGGGATACCCCCGTATTGTGTAAGAAGAGCACCAAAAACATGGAGTAACTCGCCCACCCAAAAACCCTTGACTCCTATAAAGACGAGAACGACAAACAATACTGTAGTAAGAGTATAACATGAGTGAATCAAACCTAGATATGGGGCGAGCACCCAACAATGAAACCACCCACCCTTGAAATGCAGTGAGCGCCCAACAGTGAGACCACCCGCCCAATTTGAAACTTAGTTCGATTACCGAGAGAATGACATTATTAGTAGAAACAAGACATCCCGACCTCCGCCACCCTAATACCATCATGAAGGATTTATAGATTGTTATCTGCATGACAAGCTTACTTAAAATGACAAAGACGAATTGGTGGGAGGTGCACAACACAAGCCGTGTGTCCCAAAGATACTTGAGACTCCCACAAACCGAATCATAGCACATTATGAGCCCATTAATTAGAAAATTCCGCCTATTGGGGAAACCTTTGGTGATAGCCAATCAACCATGAGAGGAGGTCAACATGATAACAAAGACAAGAGGAATGAGAAAATATACTGATCTCGATGAATTGGTTATGTCGAAGTCTATAGTTGTAGCATTTAACACCCAATGTTGTAACCTGGGAAGTATTGTACCCAATAAACATGCTTGCCACACGGTTAGCATGCAGAGGAAGTGGGGGGTCTGGAGTGCTTAATGAGGGGTGCTAGATGTTGGAGCTTGTGCTAAGAGTTCACATGTGGAGTAAATGGGTTATGAGAACCTATGCGTGCCGGAGAGCGATGTTTCCCATTGTCAAAAAATTTCCTTTAGTGATTACCCCATGGGGGAAGATATATTCCACATTAATAACATAGGTTTTCATACTATACGTAAATACCATGAAATTATTTTTATTTTAATGTTAGTTTATTTTGATTAACTTACCTTATTTGTCGCTCATTGCCTAAATAATTTTCCTAAAAAGAATTAACCAATTATGTGATTAATCAAAGTCAAGTAACTCCTTTTAATGTCCTTTCCATTCATGGCCAATTTACACTCTCTTTTATATTTACCACCATACTCTGCTGCCCCTTTTGATGGATACATACTTGCAATTCAAAAGAGATGCGCTCTAGCACTTTCAGAATCACTGGGTGTCCCCCCCAAAAAAGGATCTTGATGGTTCACGGACAGATCACCCTGTTATTTGTCAAAATTAGGGATGGACACAACACCGACTGTTACGTGTCAAAATCAGGGATAAACAAAAAAGAAACTGACTATGATCTTGTACAAGATAAATTCAAGGCCTAAAATTTCGAACAAATGCAAATACTGTTGCAATATTTTCAGGATGTTGTGATAATTTCAGGATTTTTGAGAGGTGTGCCATATATAGCAAGGTTTAAGCAGATGGCATGCTTTCCAACTTACAAAACAATGCCACATGTCTGAGCAAAATGAAATTACATGTTGATATTCCTATACATGGTTTGAGGTATATAAGATATTTAAATTTCATGAAATCTTAGGTTGAAATATAAATGTCGGATTGGAGATTGTATATTTAATTTTAAATATAAATGGAAATGGATTATTATATATAATGATATAAACTATGAATTTTATTGTCTTTGATTTAAAATTACTCTTAATTTATATATTTTAAATTGTTTTAGTCACACTCCATACTTTTATTTGTGAAAAATTATTTATAAATGAACAAGTTTTTGGCAAAAGTAAAGTGATTTGCAATACTATTTCTTTCGTTAAAGTAAAGTGATTTGCAATATTATTTTTTTCATTAAATGCAAGGGCAACTTTACATTGATTACACACTATGTTTTCAGCAATATTATTTCTTTCTTTAAAATAAAGTGATTTGCAATACTATTTCTTTCTTTAAATGAAAAAGCAATTTTCTATTGATTACACACCATGTTTTTTGCAATATTATTTTTTTCTTTAAAATAAAGTGATTTGCAATACTATTTCATTCTTTAAATGCAAAAGAAACTTTATATTGATTAGGGGAGAGGCTTCTATTGTTGTGCAAGGACCAGTAGTAGTTATAGTACTGGTCCCACACATCCATCAAACAAGAATGACAAACTCACTAAAATATGCACAAAAATATTTGGTAATAAGTTATATAAGTTATATAAATATGTCCAAAATGGGCCCAGTTTTTTACTAGACCAACAACTGTCATACACCAAGTCTAACAACACAAGTTGACAAGACCTATTGTCTCAAGTACCTCCAGTTCTGAATTACCAACTAAGGCAAAATGCACTACAAAACATTACAATGCTTTCCCTCCAAAAGTACAGCTATCCCATCAAACAGTCACCCACTGATTTTGCATTGGGGCAATAGATCCCATTGCTGAGTAACACCTGGACAAGGACTGGGTAACACCTGCACAAAAATAGGTGAAATGTGTGTCAGCCATATGTACATGTCTGTTTAACCATTCAACCTATTGAAGACATTAAATGACACCATTCAATTCAATAAATAGTTCACCCAAACCTTTCATTTCAAGAATTAAACACAACAACCCTTTCAATTCAGGAATTAAATTCATGAAAGCATTTCAATTTAGGAATTAAATTCAAGAAAGCACAAGGATCAACCATGAAAGCTTATCAGCCATTGGATCATGTACAAATCAATCCACACCACAGAATTAAATTTGGGAGATGGAAATCCATGCCAATCTTCCCTACCAATTAAATTCTAGATCATAAAACTATAAAACATCAACTCTTACTGCATTTGAAGCATTCATTATACTCTTAAGCTACTGCTGAGATACATTCAGATTTTTCAGACAATGTTCCATTCATTTAGCAGACATACAATCGTTTTCAGAAAGTGAGTTTTCAGACCGTGAGTTTCCATTTTGCAGACATACAATCATTTTCAGACAGTGTTCCAGACATACAGACAGAGTGTGCTCAGTGTTATATTTCAGAGAAAGTTTGTGCAGAGTGTTACATTCATTCTCTTCATCCAGACAGAGTGTGCTCAGTGTTACATTCTAGACTGAGTGTGTGCACATTGTTACATTCATTCTCTTCATTAGTTGCTAGAGCGTTGCTGGAGACATACAGGTATTTCGTTGTTCTATGGTTGAGAAACTATGTTAAGTTTATAAGTAATGAGAGTTATGTTTATAAGAAAATCACGTAGAGTTATGTTTATGAGTAAAATATTTCAAGAAATTGTTCCAACACACAGTCCCCTAAGAATAGTTCCCTTCAAAATTTATAAGAACATCAACCTACTAACTACATAGGAAAAGTGCCTGCGTGCCATTGAACCCACCGTATAAGCCATCGTTGTTTTAACAAAAATGGGAAGAAAATCGGGCAGAGGGTTTTCCTAAGAAAAACAAAGGATTATGAGTTGGGCGTTGAAAGCTGAGGCAGACTGGCACAGTACATCAATTTGTGTGGAGCAAATGTAGTTGTCAGCATTCAGGATTTAGAGGCATAGGAGGCAATAGAATACAGTATCAATTTTTAAGCTTAAAATCTAGTTTCCTTAGTATAAATGTAGTTGCCTCATTCAGGCTTGGAGGCATATGAGGCAATAGAAAACAATATCAAATTTTAAGCTTAAAATCTAGTTTCCTACAGTATAAATGTAGTTGCCTCCTCCTTTTGTTGTGCTTATTAACTAAATTGGATCATGACTTTATATTCAATAAAATATTTCAATAAATAGTTCCAACACACAGTCCATGTTAAAACACACACTTACTGATTTTAGACAAGTCCATGTAGCTAACAACCATAAATAGCTCCAACACACAGTCCATGTCCAAATATAAGTCAATGTTAAAACAAGCACTTAATGATTTTAGACAAGTCCATGTAGCTAACAGCCATGTAGGTATCACATATATTTCTCATGCTGATATTACAAGTAATACATAATTGAAATACAATATAATGAAAAATTAATTCACAATAACAATGTAATTCAAATTCAACTGTTCAGGTAAACCAGGTCCATTCCACTTCAATGTCAATTAATTCACAACAAAGCCCTGAAGATTTCATGTTGTTAGCAATAATATTTGAATTCATACATAATTATAGTTTACTCTATACAATTGTGTTGTAATACTTAACAAATTTCTTAACGATGTTGGAAATTGTAGGTTGTTGTAGCTATGCCAAGAGATTCTATTGCAGATCGGATAAGGAATAGGAGGCGAGGGAGAAGGGGGGCCGAACTGCAAAGCAGTTCATCAGATGAGGATGTCAATGCTCCCAATGCTCCCAACAATGTATTTGAAAAGGACCCTGTGGTAGCAGATCATCCCAGCCCACCATCAGCCACAGAGCCACCTTCAACCACAGTACAAGGCGCAAGTTCAACAAAGAAAATCAGTGCCATTAGAGGCTGGACAAAGCAAGACATGCTCGATGCAATTGATGACATCGAGTTTAAGGGATATTCAATCCGTGCTGCTGCAAAAAAACATGGTATTGCTGCCTCTAACATACATTATTGGATAAATGGGTTGACTAATACAAAGAGTAGAGGGCCTGTTACAGTTATGACTGAAGAGGAGGAGGATGAGGTGGTTGAGTGGTGTAAGGAGATGGCCCAATTGGGACATGGGTTAGAGCTTATACAACTTAAATCCATTGTAGCTCAAATCTGTCAAGGGAGGCCAAACCCCTTTAAAGATGGTTTTCCTGGTAATTCATGGTGGAGTGGGTTTAAAAAGAAGCATCCACACCTTGTGTTACGTACAGCGGAGGGCCTTGACAGAGACCGGGCTTTAAATCTATGCCCTGCAATTGTTTCCATGTTCTATAATACTCTTTCTGCTGCATATGACCAACACTCATATGCCTTAGACCATATATGGAATTGTGATGAAACAAGCTTACAGGCAGGAGGAAATTGTGGTATGCAGGTAATTGCCAAGAGAGGTAGTAGAAATGTGCCTAAGATATTGCCTAAGAGAAGAGAGTGGATCAGAAGTCTTGCCTGTGCCAATGCAATTGGTTCATCAATACCAGGATTTTATCTATTTAAAGGTAAAACTCAACTAAAAAATTATATACAGAATTGTGAACTAGGGGCATGCATGGCTGCACATCCACATGCATGGATGACAAAGGAACTGTTCCTGAATTGTCTTTGCCACTTTGCTGCTTCTGTACTGGGTGGTGTCTCGCCTGAAAACAGGCACTTACTGATTTTAGATGGCCATGGAAGCCACATGGTTGTGCAGACAATCGAGGAGGCCAATAAGTTGGGCATTGACTTGTTAACATTGCCAGCTCATACCACTCACAGATTGCAGCCCCTTGATGTGAGCTTGTTTGGGCCTTTCAAGAACTATTTCAGGGTCGAGCGAGCTTCATGGATGGCAAAGAATCTAGGGGTAGAAGTAAAGAGGTTTGAGCTAGTTGAGCTTGCAAGTAAAGCATTTAAAAGGGCTCTCACACCTTCTAATATCAAGGTTGGATTTAGGAGGACTAGTATATGGCCACTCAATTTTGATGCTCTTATGCATGATACCAGTTGTAGCTAAGCATTTGAAGTGGAAGAGCATGTTGGTGCCCAAGAAGATGTAGCTGTTGCTGAAGGTATAATGTCTCTTTCTGAAGGGTTGTTCTGTGGTGGTGATGATGTTGAGCATGTCAGTGAGACACAGTTCAGTCATGAACCAACTAATAATATCAATGAGGCTGTGACACCCACTGATGCAGTTGACAATGAGCAATTGACCATGCCAACCCAAGTAAGTGCACCATCATGGCTGGCAGAGGTCATGATGAATATCACTGGAAATAATGTATCTACCACCAATGAGGATGAAAGCATGGACATGCCTTCACAGCCATCAGGGTTGAACACCGAACTTGTTCATTATTTTGTGGACAATGGATCACTGGAAGAGGAGCCTATTCAGCATGAAGTACCTGAAGAAGACAACAGTGGGGACCAATCAGTTGTCCCAGAAGATGAAATCCAAGTACCAGGTCCGGAGGAGCATGAGGCAACAGAAAAGCAGAGATTACTTGGTGCATTCCTAAAGCTACCAGTAGAGAGAGTGAAGGCCTCATCAAGGAACTCAACATCAGATTATCTTCGTTTAGGGATGAGTTCACAATTGCTCACATCTGAAGATTATATGAATTTAATGTTCGAGTCTGAACGTAAAAAGAATGAAATTCAGGAAGCTAAAAAGAGAAAGAAGGAGTTAGTCACTGAAAAGAGGGCTGCAAGGATTGCAACAGCAGAAGCTCGAGCAAAGGAAAGGTTGGAAAGACAAAAAGCAAGGGAAGATAAGGAACATCAAAAGAAATTGGCAAGGCAAGAGAGAGAGGCAAGAAAGGTTCAACAAGAGTTGGAAAAAGGAGGAGGGGTGACAAGCAGAGAAGACCATGGTTCAAGCCAGTTTGAGGCAAATAGGTTGATGTCTAACACGTTGGACCACATTGCAAATCAGACACCATCATTCCAAGACCTAATTAACATCCAAGTCCCCAACTATCAGGCAAGGGTTAGGCCCACCTCTTATACCCCTACTAGTGCAAGTTTGAATCCTAATTGTGTTTATATGACACCTGCAGTCAGGGCTGGGGTTAGTAACACAAGTGGACACTTGGGCTACTCAGTCCCACCATGGCTACATGGAGCAAATTGGAGTCAACCATATTACAACATTCAGGCACATCCTAATCATCCAATTTTGGGGCAGTCCACCAGACTTGGGTAAGGAAGTCAACTCAACAATTTTCGGCAATGCAAGAAATGGAAGCCATCAAGCATAGGGGTGCCATGACTTAATTTTTGTAATTTTTGTAACCACAAGACACTGTGATTTTGGTAAGGATCAAATAGGTTTGCTAATGATAGCATCCATGGATGTTTGGGAAGCTACAAACAGTTTCAAATTAGTATGTATAAAACAGTGTTTGAATCCTACAAGTTTGTTAATCTGTTGAAGTTATAGCCTTAGCCTATATCAGAATTTTTATGAAGTTATATATCAAACAGTTTATAATTCCTACATATCAAACAGTTTCTAAATCCTACAATTTTTTTAATCTGTTGCAGTTATAGCCTTAGCCTATATCAAAAATTTTATGAAGTTATATATCAAACACTTTCTAATTCCTATATATCAAACAGTTTCTAATTCCTACAAGTTTGTTAATCTGTTGGAGTTATAGCCTTAGCCTCAATGTCTAACTTTCTCACTTGCAAAGCCATAATCGCAATCATCAATCACACGCTTTCCCACATGGTTGACAAGTGTAGTACATGTTGTCGATCGGTCCTATGTGGCATGGGGGCCAGTCATTGCTGAGGTGTCCAATGAATGACCCCTCTCCCCTAAAAGTTTCAAATTATCACCACGTTCTCATTCTCCATGCCATGTGCAAGCTTCAATGCAGGAGGTGAAAATGACTTGCTAACTTCATCAATAAAAATCACTAAATAAAGGAGGATACTCTGAACAAAGAAACTGAATTCATAAGCAAAAAAGGTCTGTGACACCAAATTCCAACTTGGATTTTGGCCCATTGCCCCACTCTAAAAATGTGTCTTGCAATGAGAACAACCCTGATTGAATGATCCTACCTAAACCTCAATACATTTCTCTTAGACTAAGCATAGGTAGATGTAGTCATTGTAGATGTAGCGATAATAGATGGAATATTTGTTGCTGCAATAATGGATGCATTAATAACAGGTGGAGCACTGGGTTGAACAACCTGCTTGAGGCAATTATTGATGTTAGGGAGGATGTAGTTGCAACAATAATTGATGCAACTACCATAAAGACATGCCACGGTCATGAGAGCATGGCACTACTAAACCGCAGACAGCCCTTCATCAATCCCACAATTCCTTTGTTGACACGGTCACCATCGATGTATTGCAGTCCTATTTTTGAGAAAGTAGATGAATATCAATACATTTCTCTTAGATTGTACATAGGTAAGCTTTAATTGATAAACAACGATATGTACCCTATCACAATCTTCTAAGTATTTGAAGACCTGTCCAACTGTTCCTGATCATATCCAAAATGGGTTTTGATAGTCTACGAATAGATGCTAAAACTGTATGATACACGTGAAAAATGATTAGTGGGTCCTTCCCAATCAACTCTGAGTCTTGGTATGCATCTCTAATAAAGACAGAATCTATGTCTCGTTCAAAGCAACATATATATCTCTCGATGCCTGATACGAATTACTCTTATCCTCTTAGAAATTTTTTATTTCTTTTCTATTGATAGGCTCAAAAGTTCATAAACAACAGCATATGAATGCTGCTCTGCCTCCACAGAAGGCATATTCAAGTCCTTGGAATCAAAATAGAAGGAAATAAATGGCATTTCCTTGAAGATTTGTAGCCTTACCCAAGATTTTTTGGCAAGCATACCCTCTTGAACTTTAGAGATCTGTCAATTATCCAATTTTCTTTTCTGTACTTTTTTTCGCAAGCTTCTTCCTTAGCTCACTCAACATGATTAAGTGAATATAATGATCAATATTGTTATCAGAGAATTTGTAGAAAACGCTTGGGGGACATTCTTACACTAAACAATAAAGCTTTCTTCCTCGACTCACTCAACATGATTAAGTGAATACAATGAGCAATATTATTACCAGAGAATTTGTATAAAACGTTTGGGGGACATTCTGACACTAAACAATAATCACACCTCAGTGAACAATATAATTTCAGAGACTGAATGATTTATATATTTGTAAGTGGGTAAATTTTTGTTTCAATTTATAATTTCATATAGAAGTTTTTTGCTTCCTCTTGCAAGCGGGTTTGGAATCAAGAAATAGATAAATCTCGGCATGATGACCACCTTCGTTGTTACTGTCCCCCAGGGTAGTTATTCTACCATTGCTAAGGTGGAGTAGGTAGCTAGGAGCAAAGTTTTAGGTCGTGAAAATTACTTGCTAACTTCATCAATAAAAATCACTGAATAAAGGAGGATACTCTGAAAAAATAAATTGAATTCATAAGCAAAAAGGTCCATGACACCAAATTCCAACTTGGATTTTGGCCCATTGCCCCACTCTGAAAATGTGTCTTGCAATGAGAACAACCCTGATTGAATTATCCTACCTCTTAATTGATTAAAAAGAAGTGGATTATAAAAATCATAACTGCAAACCAATGATACCCTGAACAATCAACAGAGGGTGTGAAGAAAGAAATTGAATTCATAATTGAATTCAACATTATTAACAACACAATATGAGAATTTAGACAACATTATTAACAACATGGTATGAGAAAATGTCATGAAATTAATTGAAAACATGTACAGAATATAAAACATTATTAACATACTCAGCTTTGTGGTCATTATACCTCGGCTCTGTGGTGGTTATACCAATATTTAAACATCAAAATATCAATTCACAGAAAACCATAAACCCTAAACCCTATATCTCAATTTACACAAATTGCTTTTAATTAACACAAAAACCCTACCCTAAACCTCAATATTACTAACAAAGTATGAGAAAATGACATAAACCCTAAACCCTATATCTCAATTTATGATAGCATGAGAAAATGCCACCATTATTAACAACACAGTATGAGAAAATGTCATTAAATTAATTGAAAACATGTATAGAATATAAAACATTATTAACATACTCGGCTCTGTGGCAGTTATACCTCGGCTCCGTGGTGCTTACACTAATATTTAAACATAAAAATATCAATTTACAGAACACCATAAACCCTAAACCCTATATCTCAATTTACAAAGATTGATTTTAATTAACACAAAAACCCTACCCTAAACCTCAACATTACTAACACAGTATGAGAAAATGACAAAAACCCCAAACCCTGTATCTCAATTTACAGAGATTCCTTCTAATTATCACAAAAAAACCCCTCCCCTAAACCTCAACATTACTAACACAATATGAGAAAATGACATAAATCCTAAACCCTGTATCTCAATTTATAGAGATTCCTTCTAATTAACACAAAAACCCTACCCTAAACCTCAACATTACTAACACAGTATGAGAAAACATGTACAAAATATAAAACAGTTATACCTCGGCTCTCAGCTCTGTGGTGGATAAAAATATTTAAACATTTACAGAAAAACCAGAAAATTTACTTTAAACATTTACAGAAAACCATAAAATCTATACCTGGAATCTTAATTTACACAGATTATTTTAATTAACACAAAAAACCAAACAATTTACTTTAAACATTTATAGAAAACCATAAAACCTAAACCCGGAATCTCAAATTACACATTCTTTTAATTAACACAAAAAACCAGACAATTTACTTTAAACATTTACAAAAAACCATAAACCCTAAACTCGGAATCTCAATTGACACAAATTCTTTTAATTAACACATAAAATCACAAAATTACCAATTTACTTTAAACATTTACAAAAAACCATAAACCCTAAACCCATAATCTCAATTTACACAAATTCTTTTAATTAACACAAATAATCAGAAAATTACCAATTTACTTTAAACATTTACAGAAAACCATAAACCCTAAACCCTGTATCTCAATTTATTCAGATTCTTTTAATTAACACAAAAAACTAGATAGACAATTTACAGAAAACCAAGTGTTTAAAAACACAGTAAAATACAGTAAAGAAGCTGAACAAATAACATATCCTTCAAGTTAAATGTGTTTACAAACACATACATATGACTGGTAGGACAGCGTCCTACCTTAAGACTTCTCTCCTCGAATTCCTCTCCCTCATGGCCTTCCTCCTTGCTTTTCCAGCCAACTGCATTGTCCTTGGCCTCTGCATTGACCTGCAAACAATGAAAAAACCCAATCATTCACAGAGCACAAACGTTAAAAAACATGCAAAAACACTAAAAAAAAAACTACAACCAACAGGGAAACACACCTAAAAGCACAATTCACATCATCTAGAGCTGAAAAATGCACCTGAAAACACAATTCGGAGCATACAGACCTGTAATCCATGCAGCGCCGAACGCAGGTAAAACCACCATAGAGCCGAGGTAAAAACACCACAGAGCCGAGGTATGACCACCACAGAGCCGAGGTATGACCACCACCACCAGAGAGCTGAGGTATGCCCACTAGAGAGCCGAGTAAAACCACCATAGAGCTGAGTTAAAACCACCACAGGGCCAAGCCGAGTAAAACCACCATAGAGCCGAATAAAACCACCATAGAGCCGAGGTATGACCACCACAAAGTTGAGGTATGACCACGACAGAGCTGAAGTATGACCACCACAGAGCCGAGCATAACCACCACAGAGCCGAGTCAAACCAGCACATACCCAAGGTATGACCAGCACAGAGCCGAGGTATGACAACAACAGAGCCGAGATATGACCACCACAGAGCCGAGTATAACCACCACAGAGACGTTTAAAACCACCACAGAGCCGAGTATAACAACGACATAGTCGAGAGTAAGCAACACAGAGCCGAGCATAGCCACCAAAGAGCCGAGGTATATCCACCACAGTGTCGAGGTTAAACCACCATCGAGTTGAGAGTTAACGAACATAGAACTGAGGCATAACAACCACAAAGCTGAGGGAATGACAGTTATGTATGCCACCGCAGTCGAACTAGGACCAGGAGAGCTCGATCCAGGAGGGCACAGGTGCCATAAGGAGGGATGAAGCGCATGAAGGGTGGTGGTGGAGGTGTCAACCATGGATGCTATACTGTGCAACAGTCGGAGCCAGAAACGAACAACAAGTAGACCCGAAGCAAAAAACCAAGCTTCCTCGAGAAGCCTCAGTTAAATGGCGGGAGACGACCGGTTCAAAAGGTTGGTGACCGGTTTGACCGGTGGACAGTACCCGCCACACACATGTCCACATGGCTGACAATTGTCGTACATGCAGTCGATCATTCCTACGTGGCATGGGGGCCAGTCATTGCTGAGGTATCCAATTACTGACCCCTCTCCCTTAGGCACTCTGTTTTCTTCCTCAGAAAAATAACAAAAATAGTATGTAGCATAAAACATTAGTCATCTTGCAAATAAGATATTCTCTTTCTAAGGCATTTCTTGCCTTTAAATGAAATTAAATGAAATTTTAACGTCCACGAGACTAAAAATAAGAACTCTCTATTAATAATACAATAAATGTGATATTGTAAAAAAATAATTTATATTCAAACATGTTTTCATTTTGAAAATATAGTTCTATTAATGTGACCTTCAACATGATATTTGAGTTATTATTTCGCTTGATTAGCAAATTAGTATGAAAGAGAGTTATAAACTTGTATTTAGAAAATTAGTTAGGCGAAGAGAGGGAATTTTCAAATTGCTAATTGAGTACCTCCTCTTTAAAGTAAGGTATCTACTTAATATCCAACTATCTCCCAATGGAAAAGGGAAAATTCCAAATAATGTATGAATTGAGTTGCTGTAATTCAGATGGAGATATATATATATATATCCGAATTACAACAACTCAATTCATACATTATTTGGAATATATATATATATATATATATATGAAAATCGTTTCTTCAACGGGCATAAATATTAGTTTAACTAATATTTTTTTGGGCATGAGTGGGCACAAATGGGTTTATGGGACGAATTATACATTTTTAAGTAAACTTATTACCTATAAATCTATCTATTAGAAGTGTAAATGTATATATATATATATCAAGGTGAAAGAAAATATTTATTCACAATTTTTTAAATATCTAAATAAATAAGTATATTACATAAATTGAAATATTTTTATTAAAGATGATTATAACTTTTTTTTTTGTAAAATATTTTTCGGTAATAATCACATGCAATATCTTTTGAACCAACTAGTGTGAATATAAATAATTATTAATAATATAAAAAATTAAAATTTATAAATATATTTATATATTATTGATGATGATGATGATGATGGTTAACGTCCACTGAGACCAATCTTTGGTCTATCGGACCTAAAGAAAAGAGTTATTTAATTTGATTTAAGATTTTATTCCTATGCTCAAAAAGCTTGGAGAGAAGCCTCCCGAGCTCACCATAATTTTGACATCCTAAAATGCTAGTAAGGTCATTATTGCAACAAAGATTATGAAATTGAGCTCTAATGTGGTTGTATGCAGGGCAGTCTAAGAGGAAGTGATTTTCATCCTCGATGTTCATATTCTCACAGAGATGGCAAATCCTTTCCATCCATGGTATTTTAGGAACTATCCAACGACCTGTTTCACTATGGAGCACTATGGAGCTCATGAGAGTTCGTTCTAATCTTGGCTATATTAATTTTCTTCTTTGAGCTAGTTAAAACATAGAGATACTTTTGATCTTCTAAGGTGGGGTTGATGACCTCCTTATAATACCTTAATTTTCTTTTAGCTGCTAGATCTTTCTTGCACCACATTTTTTCTTTGAACTTATAAGTAACAATTTTTTTAATGTTATTGATGTTTTGCAATGCAACATTCTCTTTCATCTCCCAATGGTTTAACCAGGCCCTAGTGTCTTTATACCAACCTCGTTTAAGCCTTAGGTGATTTTGGCTGGAATTTAAAGCTAGCTTAGGAAGTCTTTGGTCTCCTATGCTATTGAGCTTGTGCTTGTACAACAGAAGCCTAGTCATGGCTAGGCTCTCGATAGGGGAAAGACCCACTTCTATAAGGAGAATAGGATAGGGTGTATTTCTTTTAATTTTAAGGTTATACGTTATAAAATGCTTCTAGATTTGCTCAATCTTTCTCCAGGATTCTCTAGAAATGCTGCAACTCCAAACCTCACATCCATATAAAATAATTAAATTTAATTGGAATGTTATAATTTTTGAAAGTGTACATTATATAGATAAATATATTTTCGAATTAATTATATTATTAGTATACATTATATAAATAAATGTAATAATCTTCATTAAAATAAATATTTTACACAAATAATTTTTATAATAAGTCATTAAATTATTAAAAATAAAAAAAATATATAAACCTATAAACTTGAGTAACGGTTTAAAACAAATAACTATAACTTGAGTAATAGTTTAAAACAAATAAATATAACAATTATTGTAATAGGGATTTGATTGGAGAGTAATAGTTTAAAACTAAGTAGTCTATAATGAGATTTTTTGAATGCTTTTACAGTAGTTTTTTCCGGTCTAATTTCTCTAAATTCCGACAAGAATTTAGTGAAAATAGAAGTTTGATGAGTAACTTTGCACAACTGAAGTGCTCTAGGGGTTTTTTAGGATGTTGAATCCATATATACAGTCAAAAAACCAGTTTAAATAACATAAATCAAGATTTTACCTCAAATATTCATTTCCTTAAGAATAAAGTCAACAAGGGAGACATCAAAGTCAAAACCATAGTCAAACTGACCAACAAAATGTCTACCAAGAATTCAAGTCAAAGCCCTCCTCAATATACAACTTGTTAACTTGGTTAGGGTCTGCAACAAAGGTCTGAAATCAAACCTCTCTTCTTCAAAAAAATTTCGGCCCTACCTCAGAATTCATGCACATAAATTTTGCCATGTTTTGTTACACATGCAAGCTACAGCAAAGATGAATTATTTGACTTGATCTTCCTCTCCTTTACTTTGGCCTTTTTCATCTTGACTAGGAGTAGGGATAAGCTTTTCTTGTGTGAATCGAAGGCCTCTTGATGGAGGAATACGTGGCATATAAATAGTCTTCTTGAGGGGGGAAAATAGGTGCCACTTGGGGGTTGGGCCAAGTGTATTAGGAGCTAAAAATTCAAAATTTCTTTTGAGAAGGCCATGAAGAACATCCCTTATATTTTTCTTTTTGACAAGTATAATTTTCTTTTGAGCATGAAGAAGATGCTTTATGTAAATAAAATGTATTGTTACAATTACATCAATGATCATAATTATGAAGACCTACCATAGCTACAAAATTCAACAAGACCTACCTAGAGAGAAATTGGCTCTCCTCATTTGGTTTAAATGAAATTGAGGGTCATGGAATTCAATGGTCATGAATCTTTCAATTATTGGAAATTTAGTTGTTTGAAATTTTCAATTCTTTGGTGGACTAGTAGATCCTAATTGGAGATTATCCTTTGTTTTATGAACTTACCTAATTATTTAAAGAAACACATTTAAAAGTTAAGGTCTTTGTGTTAGTCAAATCTAAATAGTTGAACTTTGTGGTTCTATACTAAGAATCAACACAAGTATTTGAGGTGAGGATCTTGAATAGTTGGGTTCATGTTGGGTTAGAGAGGTAAATGGAGTAGTTAAAAGGGTTTGTTCATCTTTGTGTGCTCTTGTTTGAGGGGATAATATTGATGCTCATGTTTGTTGCTACAATGGTCTAGACGTATTGTTGTTGATATTATTAGCAAGGTTTTGATACATTTTTGTTATTGTCCTTCATAAATGATCAACCAAGGTATGTAAGCTTAAACCCACCTCCCTATTGTGAGGAAATCAATACGATAGATATGAAAATATGATCATTACAATTGGTTTTCACAAATTGGACTTTATGAATTCAACATAGGAATTTCATGTTGAAATAATGAAAAGGAAAAAACTGATAGTATGTGTTATAGGAGTGTTTCATATTTTATTGGGAACTTAACCAAGTGGAAGCCCTTTGAATCCACTCACTTTGCCAAAACATACAAATTTTAATTGGAAAAACAATAATCAAAACATTTTATCCAATTTCATAAAAGAACTTATATCTACATATAATGAAAAACTTGCTCAATTATATTAATCATATCATGGCACATTGCCAACACCAATTTATCACCTTGGGCGATCCATATTCCAACATATATAAATTCATACTAGAAAAGGGAATGGTTGACTCCATTGAGTAATTTTCAAAACAATTACCTGACTATCCTTGGAAAACATACATTTAATCAAGGAAATAAACTTATGCCATAAGAGTTGCCCACTTCATAGGAAATACCATTGGACCTAAAAACTTGTTGCTCTATCTTTGCTCCTATCTTTAATATGGAGGATAGGGAGTAAAAATGAAGTTTTTGTGAAGAGGAAAACAATTTGTTTTATTAGATGAAATGTTAATAAACTTTTGAATGTATTTAATCAATGTATTATTCACATATAACTTGGAATGTGCGACATTTGATTTAAATTATTTAATTTAGAATGTGTATTGTTATGAGAGATTGACATGTGGTATGTCTCTCATGTGTAATTTGTGTGCTTTACATGTTAAAAAATGGCAATGAACATAAATGCCACTTAAGTCCCTATAAAGATAAAATGCTCCTGATAATCCATGTTGAAGTTGTAAAATGGATGGGGCCTCAAAGATTTTGATTCTGTTTTTTAAGCATAGTAGCTAGGAGCATTTGGAGGCTAATATGATACCAAGGTTTATGGTAGGTAGTTATTCCTATAATGTACAGATATTTTATTTTTTGTGAATGCTCAATCATATTCAATCACAAAAGAAGAGATTTATAGGGTATGAGCTTTTTGGAAAGCTATTGTACAAGCTTCATATCGATATGGAATTGTTGATGATTCTAATATTGGATTGGTACTTTTGCATTGGCTAAGTGTCAAGCATGCAAAAATCATCAAAAATGTTCTTGGTCTACTTACTTGATTTATTGAGTAAATTGATTTTATGATTTAGTATAAGTCTCACTTAGGAAAAACACATTAATTAAATTAATTAATTAATGTTGGGTATTTAGCTAAAGAAACTAAGGAAAACTAAATTATTTAATTTAATGAATTCGTTTTAATCTCAACTGTTGATCTCAAGTGGGTTAGAATTTAATCTTAGTCGTTCGTCACTTTGGAGATTAGGGTTAGGGAATTAGCTCAATGTAAAATTATAAAACCAAGGCCAAAGGAGAGAATTATTACACAATTGATAGTGTAGATTTGAGAAAGTGATTTTTTCAAGTTAGCGTGATATTCAGGGCTAAGGAGAGAGAAGTGTTGCAACAATTTTTTTTTGAAGAAGGAAACTTAGTGGAGGCCAAGGTTGCATGAGTTACTGGATATCAAATTTGCAAAGGGCCACACATGGGATAGAGATCTAGCTCTAAGGAAGTTGCACGAGTTGAAGGTTTGCGTAGGAAGGTTGTGTGTGATGACAAAGTTGAGTTTGGGTCACACATGTGAATTGTACAACATGTGGGTCGCATGTGTGATGACTAGGAGAGAGGAAGGTGGCACGTGTGAGGAGTAATGAAAATGTGTGGTTTAGGTCTTTGAGGGAGCCAATTTGTCCATGTTCTATTGCTATGAAAATTTTGTATTTATTCGTGGGCCATTTTCCTTTTAAGGGATCCCTCATTTTCTAAAGAACTTCCCAGATTATCCAAATGACAAATTTTTTGTGATACTGTGGATAATCCAGGAAGTTCTTCGGAAAATGATAACCACAGGAATTTGAAAACCAAAAAGGATCCCTCATTATTGAGATAATTAAAGTGAAGAGTAATTGGAGGGTATTTTGTTGTGTGAAATATTTCATGTGTGTGTGCTTCCACTATTTAATTTTATGTTAAAAATTCTAGTGTGTTTACATTCAGTAATTGCAAAAACAAAAAAGGGGTATACAATATTGCTAAGAATGAAAACCAGAACTGGAATAAAGAAACTAACATGGTTTCAGAGCAATTAACTCTGAAGGAAGGGAGATCAGAATTCATACAAGTGATAATATATTTTATATTTTCTAGTAATATATTTTTTCTTGAATTTCTCATTTGGGAAATGGCCACAACCATTTCGGGTTTGAAAACAAGTTTAAGGGCACATCAAGCTTCATCTTGTTGGAAATACTGAGAGGGGGGTGAATCAATATTTATTTTCAATTATTATTTTTACTAGTTATATCGCTTATATTTAGAACACAAAATGAACAATAAGAATAATTTTTTTTTATTAATTTCTTCTTTGCAATAAATCAAGTACAATATATGTGGGCTCCAACCCTAGATGAATACATCGATCTTCAATATCCCAGGCTCCAAATTATATTTTCCAAGCACCGACTTGGACTTCCAAGGCTCCAACCTTGTCAATTCTGAGGCACCAACCTCAAGAGCTCCAACCCTATCTCTGGTACAGGCTTTGACCTGGTTTCTTGAGGAATTTTATCCTCTAGGGATCCAACCCTATCTACCAAGGCACCAACATTGTCTTTACGAGGCTCCAACCTCTTGCTTTAATTCATCAAGATATATTTGGTTATACTTCACAACTCCCAATGTATTCTTCAACGAGCCTTAACAATTTTCAGTTATCCCCTCACTTAGCCTCCACGTCACTTCATCAATGAAAACCTTGTCTTCTTAGAAGGTGTCACTGCTTCTCTTCATATTACCCAAACAAAAACTCCAAGGTCACCTCATGATGGCTTCAATGCATCATGATCTCCAAGGGTGTCTTCACAAGGTGTTCCAAATGGCTTGCTCCTCAATATTGTCTTCATAAAGTATCTTCAATATTTTCTTTAAGATCCTCCGGCAAGGATGTTTCAAAATGCTTCTAAGGGTTGCCCCAACAATTATCTACAAGAGGGCTTCTTCAGGTCTTCAAGCTAACCTTTAATAAGGTGTCTTCAATACTCCTTGCCCAAACAAGATATCTCTCCACAGGCTCCTTAATAGGTGCTTCAAAACACTTAACTAACTTCAACGAATGTTGATACAAAAATGAGTGATGTACTTACTTGAGATCCTTAAATAAGATTCTTCACCCCTCAATTATTTATATGTTCAATTAGCTCCAATTAGACTGTCCAAAATATTTCAATATTTAAGCCTCCATTATTGATTGCTTATGCCTTGATGATTGCAAGTTGTTGGACTGTGTCTTATTGCTATCCTTATCCAATGTCCTTCAAAATTCAGGTCTGCATCATTGACTGTAAATGCCTAAATGATACCTCAACAGTTGCTTCAATAGTGAATTCAAAGTGTCAGAATCACAATCTTAATTATGCGAATGCAAAATGGGCTTAGGCACTCCTCCACTTGTCAACTATTCAATCTAGCTCACCACAGGAATGACCACATAGTTAACTCCAAGCTTATGACAACCCTTTGTATCTTCACACCTGAACCATAGCAAGAAGTCTGAGGATTTCACAGTCCGAGGTTATTGCATCAATTCCAAGCTACAACAATGCAATATTGGGTCATTGTAATTTCGAGCCACAGTACTGCAATTCTGGGTCACTATAATTCCAAGCCACGATACTGCAATTTTGGGCCACTGTAATTCCGAGCCACAACAATTTTAGATATGAAATATTCCACCACAAGAAATCCGAACCACTTGTGTTTAGATGCTTTACTAGGTGATCAAAACTTTGGTTGTCTATAGTGTTTTTAGACCCAAAAAATCCATTGTTGTTTTTTTCTTAACTCATGTGCTCCTTCTCTTCTTTGTTCACGAGATGTGAACAATGGCTTCTATTCCTGTGATGATCACCGAAATTGTTGGAGGAGAAATGAATTTCGAGCTATATATATAGTGTTTTTTTCTAGGAAAAACAAAGGGACATGTCTTTAAGATGTAGGCCGACATGAGTGACAAAGAGTAGGTCAGCTAGCCTACAAATATATAATTTTCTTAACTTAAAAATTCCATATCTCATCAACAACTGGGAGTTTCGAGTCAAGTAAAGGCTCATTGGAAAGGAAAAAATATACTGTATAAGATGGTGAAGGATTCAATTTCGAAGGATGCCTCTAAGGTGGTAAAAACAATTTTTCTTTGTTACTTTCCTTAATTTTTGTGTGCAAAAGGTGAATAGGACAACATGGATTTCCATTGCTTGTATTCTCCTTTGTTTGGCATATCAATCATAGGATCGTAGTGTCATTATGTAGGACATCCATGTCATCATGATAGTATCCAACATCATCATGAAGGCACCATGTATTCAATAATAGTGTAGTGATATGTCATAGTGCAACACTATTAGGAGAACTTCAAAATAGTCTTCCAACCATCAAATGATATCTTCCACGTCATCATATAATCCTTCATCAAGTGCCATCATCAATTGTGGTCATTCATGTAGTGTATGACATCATCAAGTGTATGACTCCATATGTCATCAAGGGTTAAGGTCTAGATCATCAAGGTACATACAACATTATAGTTGGTTCAAGGACTTCTTAGAACTTCTTCATTAGTGGGCTGAAATCTTCATGGGTTGACATCTTCATTGATGGCATCCTTGTCAAAAAAGAGTTATGACATCATCATCTGGTACTAGGAATATCAAGAATATTAACATCTCGATCAATTACATATTGACATCAATTAAAACCTTGATTAACCCATCCTTAGGAAGGCGAGGGTTACATTGGTCCTCATGGAAAATGACTTATGAGAACTTGATATTATCATGCTCACCTCGCCTAATGATATTTCTCAACACATCATTTGTAATGAAAAGGTCATGAAAGTCAAGAGGATCATCTTGGATGTGGTGAAGGATCATGTGATCCCTCACCTATCTGAGAAGAAGACAACAAGGGAGATGTGGGAGGCTCTGATAAATTATACCAGAGTGATAATATGAATAGGAAGATGGTGTTGAGAAAGAGGCTTAAGAAAACTGAGATGACTAGATAAGATATAGCAAGCTTTTACCTCATCAAGATAATACAAGTTTGTGATGAGTTGATTATAGTTGGGAAAAATGTGACGAATAGATGGTAAGTATGGCCTTGAATGTCTTCACTAAGACATGTGCTAATTTCATCAAAGGAATTGTGGAATGAGAGAACCTTCCCCACTAGATATACAAGGGTAATGATGAGAATATTACCGTTTCCAGTCAGGTAAGGAAGGGTAAGGTGGAGGAAAAATAGGATACAAGTAGAGAGGCTACTTCATATATTGGAAAGAAGAAAGATATGAGCAAAATAAAATTCCTTACATTCCACGAGAATGGCCATTATGCCTCATAGTGTTCAAAAAAGAAGAAGAGTAAGGGTAAGGCACAATATGTTGGATCTTTTGCAAATATTCAAGTTAATGAATTAAAAAGGATTCCTTTCTAGCACTCAGAGCGAAGGGTTCCTATTTTCTGGACAATGGTTATTTTCGTCACATGATAAGAGCACAAGATATTTTCACTATTTTGTCAAAGGATGCCTTATATTTACATGTGGAGCTTGGTAACAATGCCAAGTGTGGTGTAGAGGGAGTTGGAACCATTCAATTTTAGTTGGAGTCAGGATATCCTCTAGAGGTGACAAATGTTTTGTATGTAGTAGGGGTAACCAAGAATTTACTCTTAGTCTCAACCGTGGACGAAAAGGTATATGGGGTTTATTTCTAGGATGAATGTGTACTTGTCAAGTTGGGACAATCTAGACCAAACTTAGGACAAGTTACTTGAAGCAGAGAGGGTAACTTGTACATGTTTAAGGGTTAGCCAGTGCGAGCCCCACATGATAGTGACAACTTGTGGGAGTTGTGGCATAGGAGAATGGGTCACTTGCATGAGGAAGATAGTCAATGGTATTCCAAAATTTAGCATAGAGAAACATGGGGTGTGCAAGGGATGTGCACTTGGAAATTATGTTGAGGTTTCTTTTCCTAGCAGCAAGAGAAGGTCGTAGGGGATCTTGGATCTTGTACATACAAATGTGTGTGGCCCTATTTTAGTTGCATCCTTGAGTGGATTCCAATTATGATGTGGCATTCATTGATGATTTCTCTAGGAGGATGCAGATCTACTTCATAAAGAGAAAGGATGAGGTTTGTGGTCGATTTCAGGAGTTTAAGGCTCTCATGGAGAGATAAACCAAGAGGAATATTAGATTTTTGAATTTAGATAATGGGGGTGAGTATAACTACAAAGACTTTAAGAATTTCTGCAAATATGAAAGAACTAAAAACGAGATGATAATACCTTACAACCCACAAAAGCATTAGGGGAATTTTGAGGTCTAAAATGGGCCTCCTAAGAAAAATGTACAACCAAAATAAAATTTATAAGAACCAATAGGATTCAAGATGATGATGTCAACCATACGGGATGATTCACCATTTTTGGAGTAAAAAAGTAAAAATATTAAAAAACAATAAAATAATAAAACTACTTTTTCAACTCGTATTTTAAACTTATCTCCCAAAATTTTTACTCAAATTTCGACCGGGAGTACTCGTTGGATGCAGAATTTAATTCCTCATCCAAGGAGTACCCATGTTGCATACTTTCGATGAACTCTACTACACGAAAAATGAGAAATACATAAAAAAACATGATTGTAATCACGTTTTTTGATGTATTTCTCATTTTTCGTGTAGTAGGACCCATCAAAAGTATGCAACATGGGTACTCCTTGGATGAGGAATTAAATTCCGCATCCAACGAGTACTCCCGATCGAAATTTGAGTAAAAACTTTGGGAGATAAGTTGAAAATATGAATTGAAAAAGTAGTTTTTTTCATTTTTCCCTCTAAAATTTGATGATGTCATCAAATCTTATTTGATTTTTTCCACTATTATTTTATAATTTCCTTAGGAGGCCCATTTTAGACCTCAAAATTCCCCTAATGAATGGGGTCACTGAGAGGAAGAATAGGGCAATTGTTGGAGCTTCCAAGGCAATGATTTATCACTAGGATCTATCGATGTTTTTGTAGGAGGAAGCATGCAATATGATAGTGTATGTACACAACATGTCCTCATAAGGCCTTGTGAGATAAGACTCTTAAGTAGACATTCACTGGCGTGACACTAGAGGTTGGCCATTTTCATATTTTTAATTGTCCAATTTTTACACTAAATTTTGTCACCATGACTATCGATTCAGATCCTTCGCCATTGGATGAAGTGTCTCAAGTGAATCCCATATGAACCTTGAAGTAAAACAATACTAGGGACAAAAGGAAACTTGGATTGCATTGCTTAAAAACCCATTTTAAGCATTTGCTCAGTTTTTCTAGTTAGTTTCTGCGCATTCACAGTTTCTACCATTGTTACCTGCGCAAATTTGTGCATTGTCTTCCACTAAAAATTGTGTAGTTCTGTTCTCACAAGTAAAAAACAAAAAAAAAAATTCTAGAAGCTTTGGTTGAGGAATCTTATCCAAATTAGGAACCTAGAATGACTACATACCTGCAACTTATCCCTTGGTACATGGAACTAACCTGCTCCTCTTAATCATCATATCCCTTGAGAAGAGGAACTAGAAACCTCCTCATCTTGCCTATAAATTGAGCATAGGATTGAAGGAATAGAGGAGACTTGGATTTGTAAACCTATGCTACTGATTTTGGGTATGAAGAGTTTGTCATCAATGGAAGGAAAGGAGACCATTGGAAGAGGGTTGTGACATCTAAGCCAACCATGTTGTAAGCTTGTTTTCCCTTTGAATTTAATACAAAATAAATTTTCTTTCCTAATTGCATCTATTTTTGATGTTATTTGCGAGATTCCTTGATCACTCACAAGGTTTATGACTGATTATTGATTTAATTAATTAACCATTTTGAATAATATTTCTTAAAAACTTTTAAAAAAATTAATATTCTAACTAATTAACTAACCTAGTCAAATAACGACTAGTTTTAACAGTTATCACCGGGCAATGACACATCCTTACTATTTATTCAATGAGATCGATTTCCTTCTTCACCTTGTCCTGAGGATGAACCACATTAGATGGTTCGAAACGTCGACCAAATTGTAATGATGTGATTAATCCGAAAGACATTTATCTATATGTGGTATGCTTAATTAGGGATTTCATTTACTTTTCTTGTATATGCAAGATGATTTGATCCCTTTGAATGTTTTTGTCAATGCAGAACTCTTTTGGAGCATCATGGAGAAGTCGTGGAAAGAATTTGGAAAGCCTCTAAGGCATTGAGGGAAAGTTGGATGTGGAAAGTGCTGAAACAACTTCTACAAGCACTTCGTTAATAGGTAAGTGATTCTTCGTGTACTACATTTTCATGTTTTAGTTATAAGCTAAGGAAAGGTAGCAATTATTTTGATGTTTTTTACTAGGTTTCGTTAGGAATTTAGGGAGATCACTCTTGTCTGTAAGAGGGATTAGTCATCCATAACAAATTGGCAACCATAATGGGGAATGAGAGTTCTCCTATGTGTACTTATGTGACCCTTGAAAACTTTTGACCCTTTTTAAGAATTGAAATATCTGGTTTGAGACCTTTGTTTTTTATTTTTTTCTTAAATTTTCTCGAACTGTGCATTTTAGCTTAAGCAAAAAAACACATATATGTGTTGTTTTTCTTTAGCAACACTGCGCATTCACACTGAACTCTACTGTCTACCGGCGCAACCTTGTAATTTTTTTGAAAAATATAAGGTTTCTTCGATTTAAGTCCATTTTTTTTGTTTTTATGATTTATTAGGCTTTTTTACAGTCTCATTAAGTCTCTATTTAGTTGATTGGGTGTTTTGAATTTTCTTTTTTGAGAAATTCTTAATTTTATTTCCTTTGGTCATTATCAAAGGTTTGTATCAGTTTCTTAACAATTTTTCATGTTTTTGCTTTCATTTTTGCAAAATATTTCCCCCTCAATCACCAAGGGGGTTGAATTGTGTCTGAGCATTAATCTCCTTTGAGAGTCATCACTTTTGATCTTTGGAATTTTCACCCAATTTCCTTTACTTACACTTGATTGGTTCTTTAATTACATTGGTGAAGGAAAATAGTGTTGTTGTTCTTTCACAAATTTGGAATCATCTTGTGTTTTTTTTGAAGAATTATCTTGCATAGATTACATTTGCATAGTTAGAATTCTCATTTTCATAATATGAACAAAAATTGTGCATAGATTACATTTTCATAGTTTTCAAGCAAATTGTGCATAGATTACATTGCATGGTTTGGAATTTAGGGCTTTGAATTGCATTGGAAGAGTTTGAATGAAGATCTAGTATAGGAAATTCTTATTTGTTTTATCGTTGTTTGTTGCAAAATTGTTTGAATTTCCTTCCTTTGTTTAGATAGATCTTCATCGAAATGAAAAGATTACAAATTTCATGTTTGGTTGCATTATAATTTGGAGTAAGGTAAAATCACAAGTTTCACTTCCATTACCTACTGAGTAAATAGCTGCTTAATAACAAAATGTTAATTAAAATTAATCAGAAATTTTATATTTTTAGGGATCTTTCCACCTATAGTAGATTAGGTTGTAGGGCTTTGGAATAGGGAAGTGAGTAAACTTTCCAGCGCTGCAAACAAACATTAGAATTTTGCGGTTGGGAGTAAATCTAGTTATTTCAGTTTGGCTCTGGGAAACTATTCTTACAAGTGAGTTAAGGACAAGATCATGTCAGACCTAGTGGAGTGATGATCAGGTGCTCAAAGTTATGCTAAATAATGAAATTTCTCGGAATGGTGTGGAACCTGAACGACCACGTAGATCTCGTTGTTCTGAATCCGACGCAACTTGTTTCGCGGAAAACCAACATCGTATGCTCCAGTCAACAATCTGTACTGCTGACTGGCATGCCCATGTAGTAGGTTGGTTGGTCAAAGTGTATTTTCCTCAACGAATAAGGTGGTGCCAATTGGCACAAACTCAGTGGTTGGTTGTGGCGGAGTCTGATTGGTTTATAGGTGGCTAATCACAGGCTGCCATGTGGCATGGCCAGTAGCCACCACGTGGCAGCCTGAGGGCCACCAAAATTTTGTATGGAGGTTCGAACAGAGGCATTGGGGATTGAACCCGTGACCTCCGACAAACCAACCAAATGACATACCATCGTGCCATTGCATTAAATCTTAACATATAATGGTTTCAAAATGGTTTTGTTATAACTATGGTTTCGCAATGGGGGAGGGGATTGGGATGTAGCCCCAGCCCTGGTCACCACGCCTGGAGATGGGACCATAGGCAGGAGGCTAGCCTCGTGCCCCCACTAACTACAGAGAAACCATTGCCACCAAACCACATCTTCTGATCGGATTCATAGCCGCTATGGAAGACCGCCACTGGACTGCGATTTGTTTAGCTACCTCCCTAACCACGGGGTGTGATCATTGTTGGACTAACCGCTGGCGGTTAGTTAACCCCCCGACGGAAATTTTAGTAAAAAAAATATTAACATTCCAAACCATATAGTTTGGATTTCCGGATTTAAGGCGTTGTTGGGCATTTTAACTGTCTGACAATTTTTCCCATAATTTCAAGAAATTGTCGCCCAATTAGCATATTTGGGGGCGAAATTGTAGGATAATGCCAGTTGGTGGAATTTGGGTGCGATTACTGCCAAAAGTTGGGGAAGCCATAACTAATGTATTTTTTAACCATATTGGAATCATAAAGAGGCTAGACAAGCGTTTTTGGGCATTCTGAAGCCATTGGAGCAGGTTTCAGAGCTGTTCGAGCACTGCAAATGTATGTAATCACACTTTTGAGCATAATCGAAGAGTGTCGAGCCATTAGAAGCTGGACCAAGGAGACGTAGGCTAGGTAGGGTGAATTCCTTCATCGTGTGCTGTTGTGATACTGTTTTGGTGATGTTATTGTATGTTATATGCTATTGATCAGTGTTTGTTTATGTTAATTTTCTCAATAAATCCACATAAAAACTCATGGTTAACTTGCAATTAACCTCATAATCCTCAAGAACTTTGTTTATATTTTGAAGAGGAATTTAGAACAACAAAACTAATCTTCCCATTCAGATCTAGTTGGTATCAGAGCACTTTGTTTTCTTTGTGCAAGGAGGATGTAATTGTTTTGCAAGTGTTTAAATGCTTACAAGGTCGAAGCTCAAGAGAGGAGAAGACAAGCTTGTAGGTGCAGGTTCTCAAGTTGGAGCAAGGAGAAGGAGGGCATAGTTCCACAATATCCACCACAAGATTCACCTCATGTTGTACCTGAGGCTCAATAAGCATGTCTCGTGAAGGAGGAAATGATAACATGACAAAGGATGAGAAGGATTTTAGGAAGGATTTCTTTGACATGACAGAGATGGTGAAGGTCCTCTATGAGAGAGGAATACAAGGTTGCAGGGTGAAAGCTCCATGCCTCCAAGAGGAGAGGGTTCTTTAGGAGGAGCAGGTAATGGAAGTGGTGATAAGCCACCATCTACTCCACCACCATCCTCACCATCATCTTCACCTTCATCTTCATCCTCTTCCACTACTACAACCCTTACTCATACTCATCAACATACCTCAGAAGGAATTGGTAAAACACCCCTGTTAAAACTTGATATTAAATTTGAGCTACCTATGTATAATGGTGAACTAAATGCAAAGAAGCTTGAAAATTGGTTTCGCTAGTTGGAGGTCTACTGCAGGATTCAAAATCTTCAAGATGATGATACAAAGATTCATCCAGCTTCCTTGAGACTGGAGGGTGAAACACTAGTATGGTGGGAATCCAAGACAAAAGATGAGATAAACAAACATGGCAAGATCTCAATCTCTTGGTCTGATTTCATTGCTGCAATTAAAAGACAATTTTACCCTCTAGCATATATGCATAAAGCCATCACGAATTGGCAGAACTTTAGACAACTTAAAGGTAAAAATGTGCAAGATTACACCCAATAATTTAGAAGAAGAGCTCTTGTGTTAGCTATTGATTTTCAATGACAAGACAAATTGCTGACGTATAGAGGGGGCTTACATAGCTACCTAATGCACACTATCCTTATGTTCAATCCCACTAGTCTAGATGAGGTTTGAGTGCAAGGCACTCACCTTGAGGCAAGAGGGAAAAATATTCTAGAAGAGGGTAAAAAGAAGCCATTTAAGGGTGGAGAGAAAGGAAATAGTTTCAAAGGAAAAGGAAAGAAAAATGTCTCCACTAAAAATGAAGGAGATAAAATAACATGAAAACAATGTTCTAGAGGGTCACGATGAGGACCATTGTTGGAAGCTTCGTCCAATGATGAGGCCCAAGAAATTCAACAACAAGGGGAAACAAAAAACATGTGCAACCACTCAAAAAGATTTGGGATCCGATTCAAGTGATTAAACTAATATTACAACCATGGGTATGAAATCAAAAGAACCCATTGCTAGCACTAGTTCATCAAATTGTCACACTAGTGCTCCAAATGAAGAAACAAGGATTGAATTATTCCAATGAGGGTTATTGCAAAACATACAAAAATCGACACACTATTTGATAGTGAGTCTCAAGCCAATTTGATATCTAAAGGCTTAGTAAAGAAACTTAATCTTGAAACCATTTACAGGTTACAAGAAAGTGTATTCTTCAGTTTGCAATCACATCAAACTTCATTGACGAAGTTGAATTAGAGGTTGTACCACTTGATATTTCAACAGTTTTTTTGGGTAGTCCTTACCTCTATGATAGAAAATCCATGTTCTATTGCCATGAAAAAAAGTACCACTTGTTCAAAGATGGCTTGGAGTATATTGTGAGAGCTCATCACAAGAAACTAAATCTTTTATTAGTTAATGTAGGACAAATGAAAAGACTAGTGAATTCAAGCAAGAATTTTGCGCTTCTTATGATTAAACCAAAGAATGATGTTGATTATGAAGCATTTCAAGGTTGTGATCCAAATTTTAAATCTGATTTAATTGAAGTGGTTAATCAAGATAATGAGATGTTTCAAGAAACAAAGGGATTAAATCCCAAGAGGGGAATCCCACATGAAATACAGTTGCAACAAGATTTCCCTCTTCCTAACATTGGCATGTATAGGATGTCGGTGATGGAGAGTGCTGAAATAAAAAAACAAATTCAAGTGTTGTTAGACAAAGGGATCATCTGACCAAGTACTTCACCATGTGGGTCACCTATTTAAGACAAAACAAGGTTTGTTTGAATGGATATTTATGCCTTCTTGTTTATGTAGTGCTCCTACTATCTTCATGCATGTGATGAATGATGTGTTGGGGCTATTTCTTGATGCATTTTTCATAGTGTACTTAGATGATATCTTGATTTTCAGTAAATCACGTGATGAACATGTTATGCATGCAAGAAAAGTACTTGATGTCTTAAGGAAAGAACAATTGTTTTTGAAGATGTCAAAATGTGAATTTGGTAAAGCTTCTTTGGTGTACTTGGGGCATATTGTTGGAGGAGGTGAGTTGAAGATAGACCCCTCTAAGGTTGAGGTCATTGTGAATTTGCCAACGCCCAAGACATTCATGGAGGTAAGAAGCTTTTTGGGAGCAACCCAATATTGGAGGAAGCTTATTTCTAACTTCTCTTCTATCACAACTCCATTGCATGCATTGAATAGTGTGAAAAAGGTCTTCCAATGGGGAGACAAGCAAAAAAAACATTCGATTCTTTGAAAGAGAAGACCAGTTCATCCCCAATACTTGCACTACCAGACTTGAGACAACCCTTTGAGATTCAAACTGATGTAAGTGACTATGACCGCAATCCTTATGCAACATGGTAAGCCCATTTCATTTCATTTAGAAACTTTCAATGGTGCAGTGACTAACTATCCTACTTATGACAAGGAGATTTATTCATTGGTTCAAAGTGTGAAAAAGTGGGAACACTACTTGATGGGAAAGGAAACTATCACACACTGACCACCAACCATTGCAATACTTGCAATCACAAACTAAGTCGCAGCAATCAAGGCACTTTCGATGGATGGGTTTCCTACAAAAATTCCATTTGGTCATCAGCTATAAGAAAGATATATACACCAAGGTTGCTTATATGCTTTCAGGCTTATTGTTAGTGCAGCTACAAGCATAATTCTATTTTGCGTGAAAGTTATGTTGAGCAATATGAATTTGATAATGACTTTGAAGATGTTTATGCAAACTTGAGTCAAGGAAACCAAGTAGAGGAATTGGATTACCATGTACATAACAACTTGTTATATCATTTGGGCAAGCTTTGTTTTCCACAGGGGGAGAGAGTGAATATCATTGGGGAAGCACACACTTCTCTTATTGTTGGAAATTTCAATGTAATAAAAATAGTGTCACATCTTCAGAGGTTTTGTTATTGGCCTCGTATTCTTGTAAGTGTGTCACGTTTCATTAAAGGTTGTTCATTGTGTGCAATCAGTAAGCCTAGCAATAGGAAGTTAGGATTGTGCACACCACTTCTCATACCTTCACGTCCATGGGAGGGTGTTTCTATGGATTTTGTAGGAGGTCTTCCATTGTCAAAAAGTGGTCATGATTATTTGTATGTAGTTGTGGATAGGTTAAAAAAGATGTGTATATTAATTCCATGTAAAAAGCAGATTACAATTGAATAAATTGCTCAGTTATTCTTTCGGCATGTTTGGGTTCATTTTTGGTTTCCCACATCCATTGTTAGTGATCGAGATTCTCGATTTGTTGTGAATTTTTGGTCAAGTTTGCAGGACTTGATGGGTACCAAGTTGAAAAAGAGTACAACCTTTCATCCACAAACATATGGTCAAACCGAAGTGGTCAATCAAACAATCGTACATCTTCTTCAAGGATACTGCAACAAGCATCCTAAGTTGTGGAATAAACAGTTGCATTACATTCAACACTCTTACAATCGTGGAAAACACTCTTCTACACAAACATCGCCATTTGAGGCATGTCTTGGATACTTGCCTAGATCGCTACTGGATTTCATTTTTGGGAAGGATGTTGCTATTGATGGCCATAGCGACATAGAAAAACCCAAGAAGTTCATAAAAAAAATCCAATTGATACATCAGACAGTTCAAGGTCATTTTGAAAAGAGCCAAGGCAAGTACAAAGCAAGGCATGACAAGCATCGTGTATATCATAAGTTCCAAGTTTGTGATGAAATTTGGATTCATATTAGCAAAGAGAGGCTTCAAGGGGAAGGTAAAAAACTGAAACCAATCTGTTATGGTCCTTTCAGAATTTTGGAAAAGATTGGTGATAATGCCTTCAAGTTAGATTTGCCTTCTTTCATGCAAATTTACTATGTTGTTAATGTTGAGAACTTAATATTGTATGAGCCTCCTTTGATTGAAGATCAAGGAGAAAAAATTTATATTCCATCTATTGAATATTTTTCTCCTAAATACCTTGATGAGCTTCAACAAGACACCATTCTTGACAGAATAACAAGGACATCAAAATGAGGGAGTGTATATTATCTTCGTGTGGGGATTATAGGCACAAATCCTTTTAAGGCCAAATCGATTGAGATTGGAAAGGTGAGGGAAATGTACCCTCATCTATTGAACAAATAGAAGTGATATTTTGGGGTCCAAAAGCTTCCAGTGGGGAGGAGTGATCAGGTGCTCAAAATTATGCTAAAAAATGAAAGTTGTCAGAATGGTGTGGAACCTGAACGACCGCATAGATCTCATCGTTATGAATCCGGTGCAACTCGGTTCACGGAAAACTGACATTGTATGCTCCCAGAAACGCGTTCTATTCACTTTGTCAAACATGCATTTTTTTTTTTAAATGCAGGGACAGTCCAATTAGTAGTTCGTACTGTTGACTAGGCATGCCCATGTGGTAGGTTGACTGGTCAAAGGGTATTTTCCTCAGTGAATAAGGTGGTGCCAAGTGGCACAATCTCAATGGTTGGTTGTGGTGGATTTTGATTGGTTTATAGGCGACCAATCACAGGCTGCCATGTGGCATAGCCAAGGGCTTCCACGTGACAGCTCGAGGGCCACCAAAATTTTGTATGGAGTTCCGAACAGAGGCATCAGGGATCGAACCCGTGACCTCTAACAAACCAACCAAACGACATACCACTGCGCCATTGCATTGAATCTTAACATATAATGGTTTCAAAATGGTTTTTTTATAACTATGGTTCCACAATGGGGGAGGGGGCCACGGTCTAGCCCCAACCCTGGTCATCGTGCCTAGGGGCAGGGACCATGGGCAGGAGGCAAGCCTCATGTCCCACTAACTGCAGAAAAAATGCTACCACCAAACCGCAACTAGTGACCAGACTCATAGCTGCCACAGAAAACCGCCACTGGACCACCACTAGTTTAACCGCCACACTAGCTATCACCCTAACCACGGGATGTGAACACTGTTGGACTAACCATCAGCGATTAGTTAACTGTATGAGGAAAATTTTAATAAAAAAAATATTAACGCGACAAACCATATAGTTTGGATTTCCAGATTTAAGGTGTCAATGGGTGTTTTAACTGTCCAACAATTTCGCCAAGAATTCCAGGAAATTGATGTCCAGTAGAGGATTTGGGGGTGAAATTGTAGGATGGTGCCAAATTTGGGGGAATTTGGGGTGCGGTTAGTGCCAAAACTTGGGGAAGCCATAACTAATTCATTTTTTGACCAAATTGGAATAAGAAAGAGGCTAGACAAACATTTATGGGCATTATGGAGCCATTGGAGTAGGTTTCAGAGTTGTTTGAGCATTGCATATGTATGTAATCACACTTTTGAGCATAATAGAAGGGGGCCAAGCCATTGGAAGCTGGACTAAGGAAACGTAGCCTAGGCGGGGTGAACTCCTTCATCATGTGTTGTTGTGATACTATATTGGTGGTGTTCATGTATGTTATATACTGCTGATCAGTGTTTTGTTTATGTTAATTTTCTCAAGAAATCCACATAAAAACACACAAAAATGCATGGTTAACTTGCAATTTTCCTCATAATCCTCAAGCATTTTGTTTATATTCTGGAGAGGAATTAGCACAACAAAACTAATTTTCCCATTCAGATCAAGTGATCGACCCCACTTCATTGGTAAAGATAAAAGATTTGCACGCATTACAAACAGTGCCGAAAGGTGCTAAGGGTCACTTGGAAGTAAACCTTAGATTTACCATGTTGAGGAACTTTCAAGGGGATTGAGCTTTGTTACTTTTCCCTTGCATGTACATAAGATCTACAGTTGTTCCCCCAGGTTAAATTGTTGTAATTGGTGACCTTAGTGACCATAATCTTAGGGATTTTACCCGAGGTGATGACGAAGGGGAAGTCTTTGTTGTACCTGGATGATACATTGGCTATACTCACTTGGAATTTTTTAGAGGGGAATATTCACTCGAGATGGCATAAGTGGAGTTACTTGCACCAGATCATGTTCATTAAGTAGGTTGTCAGCGTAACCGGTTCCACCCGCTCTATCTATATATATTTTTCACCTTGATTTCTGTGACGTTGGATTTCATCACCAACTAGTTATTTCATTAAGAAAAGGTTGTTTGTATGGTTTTAATATTAGGTTTTTTAGTATGTGTTATTTGTTTGTTTTTATTTTTAAGAGACCTTAGGTGTGGATTGTGAATTTGGATTGTTAATATTGTTAAATTTTAAACTATAATTCACTAAAGTCGAATATGATGGCAATATTTCCAGAATTTACCAACCAAGGAACCCCTCTTAACGGGAATCGTAGTCCTTTTCCTTGTTTTGGAAATGTTGGCCCTCCTTATATGGCTACATTGCCATTACCTTTATCTACCATAGGTTTACCGGTATGGTTGTTTTCAACCTCATTGGCCTTAAATACTCAACTTATTCCACCTCAAACAGATGCTTCGCCTCAACCGAGTTCTCCATACCAACATTACCAACCTCATGTTGACCATTTGATAAATTCTTATTATTATTATATCAAAAGTTCAGTAGAGAGAGAAAGTAAAAAAGTCAAATTGACTTGCCCAATTAAAATTCAAAACAGGCCTGTCAATTTATGTAGTCAAATTTAAGCCCTAACCAGAAAGTCAACACTGGTCAACTAAACAATAATTCATCCTTAAAACATCTCGGTCTTCCTTAGTCAAACTCGACTTGATCAAGAGGTCAAATTCAGCCCAAAACAGTGACAAAGTCAACAGTCAAACTGCTACTCTGAAATCTGCAGTCAACTTGCAATTTGGTCTGCGGTCCAAGTGCTCCGAAAACCTTGATTTCTATGCCAAAAGTTGCAGCCCGTTGAGACAGAAATATCCCCCAAAAAAATCGAAGTCAAATGATGCGTAGAAGGTCTCGGTCAACGCTGGTCAAACTGTAGAATTTCCTGTGATTTTCGGCCCTGCAATTCAGTCTGCAATTTCATCCTCCTTTTGTCACACATGGGAGAGAGAGAGGATGCCCAATTTGTACGAACCAATGAGAGAAGAAGAGAGAAAGTGTGAGTGATGAAGATGCCAAATGAGGTGAGAGGTCATTTGTATTTATAAAATTCGTTGTGGGTGAAGAGACACATCCATTGGGCTTTTTGAGCCAACATGTTGATGAAGTCGACCTGCAAAATTTGAACATATGTGGGTATAAATTCAAAATCACACTTCTACTTGTAGAAATTGGATGATCTTTATATCAATTTTGGTCCTCTCAAAAAGAGGAATTTAATGCAATCATCATCTTCATCAAATGAGTTGTCTCAAGGTGGAATTTGGCCTTAGTTTCCAAATTTAACACCACCTCTGACAATATACCATTTTTTCTCCAGTGGATATGAGTAGGACATATGAATATATCTCTTACTATAGCATGCTTGGAAATGAATTCATCCAACATCACAAGAAGAAATTTTAGTTTGTATAAATTTCCAAGTATCATGAGTTCTTTGAAATTGACACATATTTATTATTATGCCAAAGGTTTTGTTTTAAGGGGAGGTTACTATAGATCCCTTCGTCGTTTGTTCATGACATATGAAGAGGTGCCACGTGAATGCTTTCATGTCATCTGCGTGTCGGAACCAAGTGACTTGTAAGGCAGTTCTTTCTAGGCTTTGTGGTCTCTCGAAGTGGAGATAGAGGCAATTGAAGCACCAACAAAGGTATATTGGTGATGTGGCGTCAAGCCCAACTAACACAAATGTTATTATATATCCATCAAAGCCAAAAGATGTTAGTTTTTGTAGCACCAAATGTGTTCTAGACTCAAGATTTGGCAGAGAGGTTAGAGTACATGTATTTTTTAATACCCAGAAATCGTTTCTAGAAATTCCACCTAGAGATGACTTAATTAAATTAATTAGTGAGTTTTTAATATTTCCTAAGTCTAAACTTAGGAAATATGATTAATTAAAAGGAATTAATTAAGTTATGGTGAGAAACTTCTAGAAAAATACATGGATCAATTTATAGTTAATCTTACTCATCGATTAAGTTTTAATCATGGCCATTGAAGTCTCAACGGAAGATTATAAGAAGAACTCAATGGGGCTTGGAGAATACACTTCAACAATTCGATTTCTAGAGTAGCAACATCCAGTTGCTAGAGAGAGAACTAGTGAGCTCGAAGGAGTGACAGAGGGGCAGAGATATTAAGGTCGGAGGAAGTATTTCTAGTTCCATGGAGTACATTGCAGAGAGGCAATGAGTGCCATATAGAGGCAATGCAGAGCTTTGTGAGGAGATTTTGTATTTGCTGGGAAGCAGGATATTTTCTGAGCCAGAAGCTGGGTAGAGGGTCCAGAGGAAAAAGATATCAGTCTTCCAGACAAGAGGATACACAGTTCCGAGCTTGTGGGATGCAGTACTGCGTAGGCTGACACAATGATTGCACGAAGGGAGCAAGGAGCAGCTCAAATCAAGCTAAGGTCAGTGTAAGATTGCATGTGGAAGTGAGAAAACTTCTCACTATTTTTATTGCCAGTCATTTATCTATTTCGATTCCTAGATTAAACATCCATATTTTTGTACTCAAATTTACTACTGCATAATATTAAAACCCTAAACTGCTACACTGATTTTCTCGAGTTGGGTTTTTCTGGGGATTTAGTCCAAAAATAACTGTGTATTTTGTGTGTGTGCATCTATTCTTCTAGCATTTATTTTTCTTCTGCAATATTTTTTGTGAAGGTTGCAGTGTGTTTGTTTCGTTATTTGTCATAGCACACATAAATAATTTGTTTAACTAATAGAAGAAACAATATCAGTTGCTGCAGTAGGATTCAGGATTCTCAAATTTTCACATGGTATCCGAGCGCAGATAGAAATCTAGAGAGCTCAGTTGCAGAAAGGAAGAGGAGCTTCATAGCACTGCGTAAGCAGCTACTTGAAACCCTAGAGGCAGCGTACTCCCTTTGGCCATGATGGTCAATTTTGAGGAAAAATCAATTTTCTCTGAGAGAGCGATCGAGAAATCAAATTTTCCAGATCAAAGATTACTATAGGCAAAGGCAACAATAATATTTTTCCTTGCAAAGAAGATCTTTAGCTAGACGTAGTATTTTGTAGCAGTTGCTAGTGAAAAATAACGTCAGAAGGAAGAAAGATCACACACTGAGAGAAATCTTTCCTCAGGGGACTTCTAGCTTCATAAGTTTGATTTCTCATTGCAGAGTAGCAGTCGTTGTGACCAGATTTACTCACTCCAATAGGGAATTAATTAAGTCATTGTGAGAATCTTCTAGAAAAATACATGGATCGATTTCTAGTTAATCTTAGCCATCAATTCATTTTTAATCGTGGTTGTTGAAGTCTCAACAGAAGATTGTAAGACCTCGATGGGGCTTGGAGAACACACTTCAATAGTTCGATTTCATTGGCAGATCAATTTCCAGAGTAGCAGCATTCAGTTGCCAGAGAGAGAGCTAGTGAGCTCGAAGAAGTGAGAGAGGGGCAGAGTTAGTAAGGTCGGAGGAATATTTTATAGTTCCAATGAGTACATTGCAGAGATGCATTGAGTGCCATAGAGAGGCAATGCAGAGCATTGTTAGGAGATTATGTATTTTCTGGGGAGCAGGATATTTTTTGAGTCGGAAGCTAGGCAGATGGTCCAAAGGCAAAGGAGATTAGTCTTCCAGACAATAGTTGCAAAGACAACAAAGAGGAGACACAGTTCTGATTGCAGGACGTAGTACTTCATAGGCTAACGCAGTGACTGTGCAGAGGGAGCAAGGATCAGCTCAAATCGAGATGAGGTCAGTGTCGGATCGCCTGTGGAAGTGAGAAAATTTCTCACTTTTTTTTATTGCCAGTCATTTCTTTGATTGGATTGCTATGTTAAGTATCCATAGTTTTGTACTCATATTTACTACCACATAATATTAAAACCCTCAGTTGTTGCACCGATTTTCCTGAGTTGGGTTCTTTCGGGGACTTATTCCAAAAATAACGATGTATTTTGTGTGTGTGCATCTATTCTTCCAGCATTTATTTTTCTTCCACAATATTTGTTTTGTGAAGGCTGTAGTGTATTTGTTTCATTATTTTCCGTAACACGCAGTAAGTAATTTGTTTAATTTATTTAACAAATAGAAGAAACAATATCAGATGCTACAATAGAATTCATGATTCCTGAATTTTCACAGAAGCGAGGGATTTGGAAAAGGTGGTATCTCTTCCAGATTGATAACCATCACTCCCAACATCCCTTCATGCAGTTTCATATTCAGTTGTGGCAAGAATAGAAAATAGTAGTATTGCAATGCCACTCCTAAGCAAGAAGGTGTGGTAGTGCCAAAAGTAAGGGAACTTCACATAAAATGGTATGATTCGTTATTTATAAGGATCCAATTTACATTGTTGATTAGGAACCAGAGGAAAATATGGTAGCATCTATTATAAGCGCATATCTAGTTCCATATCTAGGGCCATATCCCATTTAAAAAACAAAAGCATATAAAGATCCAATACCTTCCCTAACTTCCCCTTTGTAGGGTTCCCTACCTGGTTGGCCCGACAACCGTCCTACAATTCCTATAGGATAGGTCATTCCAAATAAAGTCTCAAATCATGCTTACAAATATAGGCAATTGTAGTAGGGTTTACCTAGGATGTGAGCTACAAGATAGGGAGAAAAATTGTAGTGTTGATTGAATAATGCATGAACCTACCTATCTCTATACCTTCGTATTCCTTGTGTTACGACTTTGGAAGCATCTGGTCTATACTTCTTGCAAAGGTAACAAAAGTAGGGGTAGCATTGCAACTAATGATAGCTCAGTGCATAATTTATAGCCTATAGCTAAGGTAAAGATCTATTTGTTGGGGTTGACCAATAAAAGAGGGGAATACATATATATTTTAAGATCAAAACCTATTGAATACCCCATTCTAGGTGTGGATCCAACTGAGGTTCATATTTGCCTATCTTTGACCAATTATACTCATAACAATGGAAGATGTGACACATGATGCATTAGTTGTGAATGATCTTGGGATTTTGATACGATCTCCTATACGTGCTATTGGTGTTCCTTCACCTTATTACCCAACCCTATACCCTATTTTGGTATAACTACATGATCTTAAAGTCCCACCTAGCAGCATATGAGTGGCATAAGGCCTGAGCACCTGTTGAACGAGGCAAAAGGCTCTATTCCTTTCACTCACTTCGTTGGTTTCCAAATTAATGTTTATTGAAAATGCCTAGTCATATGGATAACCAAACAACCCCTGACAAGGACTTAATGCTTTATCTCCTCTGAAAGGGTAGACCTAGGATAACTTGTTAGTGTGATTGATGTCTCTATAAAAGGAAAGGAAAATGTGTGTTCTACTATTGGTCTAACTATAACCCCTGGGTGGGTTACATTCAAGCTAGCTTAAGTCTTATGGAAGGGCAAGTAAAGTTAGTGTCATTCATCCTCAATTGTTGGTTCCCGAGATGGAACGAGATTTTCTTGAATTAATATTGGGTATCTTCTATCGATATCCAATAGGATCAACTAGTTTGAAAATTAAGGATAAGGCTTTCCAACAATCACTGTGGTTGGTTCCGAAAGAGCCAATAATTCATAACACATGCACATACACGAAATCATGATTCACATAGCTAAAAAGAAAATGATGTTGATGCCATTTTTAGTTGCTACGTTATTTGGAATTCCAAAACATATTTCAAATGAGTAGCAATGTCTAGAATGAAGAAATATCATAGACAACCTAGCATGAAACCACATGTTCAATCACATAATTTTTTTGTACACTGGAATCAATGTTCCTATTTCTATTTTTTTATCCACAACATGTTATGTTGCTGGATCATTTGTTCCTATTTCTATTTTTGTATCCATAACATGTTATGTTGTTGGATCATTTGTAAGTGGAAGCTATATGTTGTTAAGTTGAGCCATAATGGAAATTCGGTCAAACAAAGGCATATGGAATAATAAGGGTGTGCTTATCATGGGTTGTGATTTTTTTAAATATATTCTTCTCATATGAAGAAAATTCTTGACCTGAATGAGGGTTCTTACCATTAACAACAACAAATGGTCTCCCCAAGTCTAGTAAGTACTTGTTTTATGTTTTATTTTCCTTGTAATTTCCATGTTTTACTTCTTATATGGGTGGCCTATAAGGTTTTACCAAATGTGGGCTATATTTTGGCATGGAAAATAAACATATTTTGGGCGAAAGTTGAGCTTCTAGTCAGTCATTCTGCATAATTAATGGATCAAAAAGTAACATTATATGGGGGGTATGACACCGAATGAAAGAGAATCAAATAATATGTAAGTGAAATTTTTCTGAAGAAGTGCCTTTCTTAGACAATTGCTTAGCCCTGGTGCCTATGTGGTAATCCTTTGTTTCTTAAATAAAAAAATTAGGACACTAATTTTTACAACTCTTTGGGCTGCAAACATGTATTGTATGCATCTTCCCTGGGAGGCGGAGCTCCATGAAAGAACTTGACGCCTAATTGGATCAAATTTTTTATCCTTACAATTGTGTCAAGCAAGGAGCATGATTAGCAAACTAGGAACATATTCATCCTCAAATTATGGTTGCAAAAGGCATGGAAGTTGGTCACTATTAAGAATTTTGATGATATGAAGAGCCTGATTTTATCCAAATTTATATAGATTTTTGGATATTTTCATCATTAGATCTCATCAACTATTTCTAAGTAAAAGTATATCTATTAGGGCATTGGCTTAGAAATTAGTACTACATAACCTGATATTCAGATTCAGAATAGAGTTTTTGGACTTCTGTACAAGCAGGGATGAGAATTGCATAACAAGTCTGATTTAGATTGATGCTAAAACTAACAATAACAATTTTTTAGGACTCTAAAGTTGTGGTTGAAGTTCATATTTATTGCGGGTCCATTCCATATTTGGGATTGAACTTGATTATGGCTGTGGTTTCCCATTGTGCAATCCTTTTGTTTGTAAAGTTCACTACTTGAATTGTTTATGTGCACTTATACTAGTCTTGGGAGTTTTAATGAAGAGCTAGGAGTTACCTATGATGTTGCTTTATGTTATTTTAAAAATTCTATTTAACTTACAAGGAATGCATTCATTTTGTCATCAATTTGGTTTAATATATAGGAGCATAGAATTTATGGTTGAACACTTTTTGTTTCTCCCTGTATAATAGATTTTGTAGAACAAAATTATTTTCCTTATTATAACCAAGAATCTCATGCTTAGCAGTTATAGAGTTGCGAGTCTGCGTATTGTTCACTTAATGAATAAGTGTTCGATATGGTTTTGAGGGTGCCTTTCCTTTAAGTTCATTGTGTTAGCCACTGATATGTAAATGTGGATTGTATGAGAGGGCATGGATTTCTAAATTTAGTTTCAAAGTAAAGAATAAATTGATACTTGTGATAGGTACATTACTACCTCTCAATGCATGAGAATAAATATATACAAAATTTATCTATAACCAAAATTGTCTCTCTAATAATAATATTGATCAAACATTGTTGCTAGTAAGGGTATTTTACTAATAATGATTTTATTGAAACTTCAATTATTTTGGAGATTAGTTAGTTTAGCATGATAACATGTGATTGATGGCCTACTTTTGAATCTGGTTTAGTCTATAGCCTTAGATAAGATAAGATAATTATATTTATGTCCAACTAATGACCACAAATTAGGTCAAAGGGACTGCTAAGTACAATGATGTCCATACTGCGGGAGAACTAAACGGTCTCCTATAAATATACAATGCATGATTATAAAAGGTACAATGCAGGAACGTAAAAATATAATGTATAGAATGCCCTGGTGGAGAATATCCAAGAGCTAATGGGTCTGAGGATCAAACCCACCTCTCCTGACATCCAAGGTTGAATGAACACTGAAGAAACTCCACAAAGTCTGCTGGCCCGATGAAGGGTCGGTGGAAAGTGCAGATTGTTCGCTAAATCATTGTCTGGGGGAGTTCATGCACTACTGAAGCATGGAGGACCTAGTCTATCTCCCAAGAACAGATCTAAGATGGATTTGTTGCTGAAATCTCGTGTGGCAGGGTGAGGTTCCGCAGATCCTCACTGATCTAGAGAATCGATATGAATTGGTATCAATCGGTCTCTTGGTGCCCCTGTCTGAAGGTAGTACCATGAAAAATGTCGTCATCCTCTATGTGGGGTCTGGTCTAATGGGAGGCTGAAGAATATGCACTTGAAACCTGAGAGCCTCCTGCATATATAGTGCCAAACATCTCTGATCGAGATACCTGAAAAAGTTGGCAAGGGTCTAAGAATCTATAAACAGGCAATGGAACCTTCCTCCAATCTCATAGTAGATAGGACATCCAAAAATTAAGTGCACCTCAGTCTTCACATCCTATAAATGACATACCTGGCATATTCTGTCTGGTTTATCAATCTAGTGGTATTTCTCTACGTGAAGTCTATGAGAGTCTACTCTGAACTGGCCTAGAGAAAAGCGAAGAGCATGCATCCAATGGTGAAACGTGTACTGGGGTTGAACAATGAGCCCATCTCTCAACTCCATATTTGGGCGCAACCCTCCTAGAGGATTGACCTAGGTGACCAGGATGAACTACCTGTAGATGTCATCCCTGATGATTTTGTTTATCTCCTTTCTAGTAGGTGAAAGGTGACTAGGAGCATCTAAGGAATATCAGAAAGGAGGGAGATGATCCAACTGAATTCCCCTTGATTCTAAGAGATCTGAAACTCCTCTTAACCAACATCTAGCTCGACCCGAGGGAGTAGAACAAGCAATAGTCTTAGAAGAGCAATATGGAAAGTAAGGATACCGATCCCTACTCTGTATCGAGTCTGCAAAGCCTCGAACACGATGCAAGAATGAGACCAAACTGAAGACCACCTCAAGCCGAAAGGGATGAGCTCCAAATTCTGCAAGGATGATGTGCTGAGGTATTGTATGTTTGCATCTAATGATGCAGCGGAGAAGAAGAGTCTAGACTCTCTCAGCTGAAGCCCAATCTGACTCAAGTAAATATGGTCCCCAAATCTTTGAGCCATATAGAAAAGTGGGATGAACCAAGGTGTCCATGAGGCTCATCTTGGATGAGATGTCTCAGAAGTGATGTCGAAAGCACAGTCTCTCGAGAAGGGTTAATGATCCATATCCTTAGTTAATCCAAGGTTGAAGCATTGGTCACAAACTAAAGCAGGGACCTGAGAATTGCACCCCGATGTAAGTGTATGTGCTAGTGATATAAGCCTCCTACCCTATGAATAGGAAGTGAAGGTCCAAAGTTTTCTTCACCTCATTGAAGATCATAACCGTGGTTTTACCCAGGTTGACCGTCAACTCTCGAAGATCACAAAAAAAAGATAAGGCATCCAATTGCTTCTGTAATCCTTCTGGAGATGAGGAGAGGAGGACCACATCATCAACAAAGAGTATAATAGATATCAGAACCTGGTGAAGAAGGCAACCATCGGTGTACTGGATATTCTCGTGTAGCCTCCAACTCATTAATATAAACCCCAAATAGGGTAGGCGACAGACAACCCTATTTAAACCCCATAATGCTTCGGATAAAATCAGACATCCCATGAGCCATGCGAAGATGACCAAGGATGAACTCATATAGGCACACAGTAATTTTCAATAGGGTCACCGAGATGCCAATATCTCTGAGTATTTGGAGTAAGGCTTCCCTCAAAACAGAGTCAAAATCTTTCCGAAAATCTACGAAACAATAGTAGAATTTCGAAGATCGGTGTTGTCCCTCCTCAATCACAACGCGAAGGGTGAAGATGTGGTCAATGGTTAGATGAGTCGGTTATAAACCTGCTTGTCCCCTAGCTCTGAGTTGTCTCTACTCAAGTACACTGGAGAGCTTCATATGAAAAACAATAGCATACAACTTCGAGAACGTGTGGCTCACCATGATCATTCTGTAGTTATTGGGATTTGAGCTGGAGCCTGATTTGTGGATTAGATGGATGGTGTGGTGTGACCATACCGATGGAAAACCTTCACAAACTACATGGTTGAAGAGATCAACCAAGTAGATAACCAAAGCATGAAAACCGTGCCTAAAGAACTCTGCTTGGTAGCCTTCCTCATCAACTTCTTTGTTGTTGTTCATCACCCAAATGGACTCTCTAATATCTCTGTCTAAGAATTGGTAATAAGAAGAGGGTGGGGAGGTAACATGAATTTGGGCTTGCCCTGAAATATCATAAAGGTTGGAAGTGTGAGAGAACATGGATATAAATCCGAGGTCAAATGGAAGAGGGGAGCGTCGGGGAAGGATGGTATGCCAGAGTTGTTTAGGGGAGTGGGAAAGGAGAGCATAAAGTTCTCATCTTCTATGAGAGAAAAAGAGTCGTTTCTTGTGAAGGAGGAGATGACGATAAGAAGCTTTAAGTTTGGGGTAGAGGGGTTGAGAGTGGGTGAAAGCATATCAAATTTCTTGATGTAGAGACTTGCATTCATCATCGTACCATTTTTTCATAGGGCAAGATCCAACTTTTATGGAGATGGAAGGGGAACGAGTGGAGTGGGGGAAGGATTTGAGTGCTGCTTCCCAAATGGCAGAGGAATGACAGGTGTATTTAGTGGAAGCAGAATCAAGCAAGGAGAATTAGGTCTCTAATGGGAGCATCTTGCTTAGGGTAGAGGAGAAGATGTTAGGATCACCTTCATAGGGTAGAGAGAATGTGAAAATTCTACAAAAAACATATCTTTAGAAAAATATAGTCCTTAGATGAACCTAAATATCAGGAGAAAATTTATATTTTTCCATTAGGCGCCAATGCCATCACTTAATAAGGTCTAGTGCCTCTAGGCTCTAAAGCACACAAATTTTCGATGGAGGGAGAACTCAAACACAACGATGAGCCATTCAGGGTGTTGGAATTCTATAGTGGTATTGGTGGAATGGTAAGCCTTTCCATTAGATATTTATGTTGTTCTTTACTTCTACCTTTTCTTGACATCAATCTACCTACATATGCGGTCGAAAAAATCTAACAATATTCATTTTATATAAATTATGAATTTAGTCGCATTGTAACCATTATGAATGAGAGCCAACATGAGTATTTGTAGGAACTTATTTTCAACAATCACTCATAACTCAAAACTAGGAGGGACATTAAACTACCATGCTTTCTATGTTCTTGATTACTTGCCTAGTTTGGGTCGAATGGTGATTATGACAGGATTGAGTAATTCAAGAAAATTGTTGGCTTGTAATTATTATTCAAATCTTGGTTTTGCGACAACGACTAGAAGTTATTACATCCAATGAATCCTGTATGACCCCTATACTATTGGGTAATGTGTACAACACACCATTTTGCTTGATAGAAGTTTTGCAACATGGACTTCTACCTATATAAATGATAGGAGATGAAAACATGGGGGATTAAATCAAATTAAGTTAAGTGTTTTCATCAATGAGAGAAACTAGACTATGGGCGTTGTTATGACCAACCAGATTTGGAAATGTTAATATCCTTCCATGTCTTAGTGATCAGGGAATGAGATTGAGTTCTTAGAAAATATGGGTAAGAAAGATCGGAAAAAGAACAACCCTTCCATATAACTGTACCTTGAGTCTTGGTAACCACCTCTCCTTAGATAAGGAGGCGTGTTATATAAAAGTATGGGAACCAATGCCTTATGAGGAGATAAGGTGGGGAGGATAGATGCAAGAGTGCAAACACCCTGCATTGTGGTATTTACCAAGAGAGAGATCATTGTGAAAAGAACGAACAATGAATGCATAAGGAAAGAGAATGTAAAGCAATGGACGTGGATTTGCTAGGGAGAATAGGGTTTCCTCTAGCCTATGTTCTAATTTTACAAGATAACATTCCCTATGTTTCCCTAGGAAAACATGCATGCCTATGAATCAGTTGGCCAGTGAGAGTTAAATGGAGTTGAAACACTCAGTGTTAGCCTTGGGGCTGATAAACAACTAGGGTCATGAGAAATTAGCCAATTACAACTACCTCTCATGGAAATGGTCATAGTTGAATGACTTACTTAACACAATTGAATCCCAAAAATGCTATCTAATACAATGCACTGCGGAAACCCCTCATACTTAAAATACAAAGAGTAAAGGGAGCTCTACTTGAACGGTTCATGAGGCACGATACTTGCTAAGGTTTTCCAAATGGGGTAGCAAGCTAAGTGGGCTTGATTGTGGGGAAATCTCCACAGTTAAGTGCGCTTGAGCCAGAGGAGTTTTGGGATGGGTGACCTCCCGGGAAGTCTTGGTTACCGGATGCAAGCCCTAGAAGTGATGATTGATGCTATGTGATTCATTTCACTAGTTTCAATCCCACTTCTTCACCCCTATGAGCATCACCCAATGCAATGAGTGCTAAGTGGACTATTCAAAAATCATGAGAAATTAGTCAGTTACAACTACCTCTCATGGAAATGGTCATAGTTGAATGACTTACTTAACGCAGTTGAATCCCAAAATTGATATCTAATACAATGCATTGCGAAAACCCCTCATACTTAAAATACAAAGAGTAAAGGGAGCTCTACTTGAATGGTTCATGAGGCACAATACTTGCTAAGGTTTTGCAAATGGGGTAGCAAGCTAAGTGGGCTTGATTGTGGGGAAAACTCCACAGTTAAGCATGCTTGAGCCAGAGGAGTTATGGGATGGGTGACCTCCCGGGAAGTCCTGGTTACCGGGTGCAAGCCCTGGAAGTGATGATTGATGCTATGTGATTCATTTCACTAGTTTCAATCCCACTTTTTCACCCCTGTGAGCATCACCCAATGCAATGAGTACTAAGTGGACTATTCAAAAATCATGAGAAATTAGTCAGTTACGACTACCTCTCATGGAAATGGTCATAGTTGAATGACTTACTTAATACAGTTGAATCCCAAAAATGATATCTAATAAAATGCATTGCGGAAACCCCTCATACTTAAAACACAAAGAGTAAAGGGAGCTCTACCTGAATGGTTCATGAGGCAAAATACTTGCTAAGTTTGTGCAAATGGGGTAGCAAGCTAAGTGGGCTTGATTGTGGGGAAAACTCCACAGTTAAGCGCGCTTTAGCCAGAGGAGTTCTCGGATGGGTGACCTCCCGAGAAGCCTGGTTACTGGGTGCAAGCCCCGAAAGTGATGATTGATGCTATGTGATTCATTTCACTAGTTTCAATCCCACTTCTTCACCCCTGTGAGCATCACCCGATGCAATGAGTGCTAAGTGGACTATTCAAAAATCATGAGAAATTAGTCAGTTACGACTACCTCTCATGGAAATGGTCATAGTTGAATGAGTTACTTAACGTAGTTGAATCCCGAAAATGATATCTAATACAATGCACTGCGGAAGCTCCTCATACTTAAAATACAAAGAGTAAAGGGAGGTCTACTTTAATAGTTCATGAGGCACAATACTTGCTAAGGTTTTGCAAATGGGTTAGCAAGCTAAGTGGGTTTGATTGTGGGGAAAAATCCACAATTAATCGCGCTTGAGCCAAAGGAGTTCTAGGATGGGTGACCTCCCAGGAAGTCCTGGTTACCGGGTGCAAGCCTCGGAAGTGATGATTGATGCTATGTGATTCATTTCACTAGTTTCAATCCCACTTCTTCACCCCTGTGAGCATCACCTGATGCAATGAGTACTAAGTGGATTATTCAAAAATCATGAGAAATTAGTCAGTTACGACTACTTCTTATGGAAATGGTCATAGTTGAATGACTTACTTAACGTAGTTGAATCCCAAAAATGATATCTAATACAATGCACTGCGGAAACCCCGCATACTTAAAATACAAAGAGTAAAGAGAGCTCTACTTGAATGGTTCATGAGGCACAATACTTGCTAAGGTTTTGCAAATGGGGTAGCAAGATAAGTGGGCTTGATTGTGGGAAAAACTCCATAGTTAAGCGCGCTTGAGCCAAAGGAGTTCTGGGACGGGTGACCTCCTGGGAAGTCCTGGTTACCGGGTGCAAGCCCCGGAAGTGATGATTGATGCTATGTGATTCATTTCACTAGTTTCAATCCCACTTCTTCACCCCTGTGAGCATCACCCGATGCAATGAGTGCTAAGAGGACTATTCAAAAATCATGATAAATTAGTTAGTTACGACTACCTCTCATGGAAATGGTCATAGTTGAATGACTTACTTAACGCAGTTGAATCCCAAAAATGATATCTAAAACCACTAGGGTGCTAGTTGGGGTTGATAAACCACTTGACAGGTTGAGAAGGCATATAGGTACTAGCTAAAAGGATTGACTAAGTGTTATCCTTGAGGCTAATAAACCACTTATGTACTTGCTCAGTAAGTTTATAAACCACCTGGATAATGGGCTCTTGATTTCTGCAGTACTAGATTAGATAATCCAGTTGATAAACATCCCAGATAGTGTATTCATTCTTGTGGAACTGATCTTCAATCTCATTGAAACTTGAATGAATTCTTGTGGTAGATTTTCTAATGGGGCAGAGAGTCACTGTGGCGTTACTGCTAGAGGCAGTTGATCAACCACCTGGAAAGTGGACTCATCTTCTTACCATTTGTTGATTGGTTGTTAGTGAGAATGCTCTTGAGTAATTACCTCAAACTTTGAATTCAACTCTAGAGCGGTCAATTGCAAGAAATATTGCATTATAGCTAACCTGTAGTTGGGTGGAGAGTTGAAGTCCCTCCTTCAGTTTCTAGTCACTCAAAGATAATAAGATAAGTTTGTTACTTGTATTCTCTATGTATACCTGTTTCACTTGAATTATAAATATTGTTGTTATATAACAATGAGTGTATTAACATTGTTATGGATGAATGTGTCATTCTTGGTTGTTTGTAATGAGATGTATATGTGATTTTCTCATGGTTTGAGAGGGATTTGCATATCCCTGTGACTACTGAAACTTTCTTGAGTGCATGATTAGTTACATAACATGCATGGTTATTTAGTGAGTTCAACTAATTTTCACTGTGTGTGATTTCTACAATTTGATATGTTACTAATATCATGGATATTTGTTACTTATGAATTGGTGAAATTTTGTGGTTGATGTTGTGTATCAATGGATATGATGGTGCATGTTTGAATATATTACGTGTTTAATGGGATGTTGTGTATATAAACTCATAGTTAAGTATCAATTATAGTTTAACTAATTTCTATGCTTATTAGTAAGCACGTTGACAACTTTATTCCCCTTGTTATGGCTATGTTTAAATTCCTAGATTTTTGGTGTGACGATGACAGATTCATTCCTATGGTAATAATGTTGAGGGACATTTCTTGTCACCGAGAATGGCTTCACAAGCTATTGAAGTCCTTAAGACTTTTAAGCTTGGCTGTGCTCGGGACGAATGATCCCTTTTAGACTTACAATAGAATCAAAGCATATGAAGACTAAGAAATGTTCATCTATATGCTCAGTTGAGTAACCATCCACATCACTTGTCATGTCCTCTAGATTGAAATTTATGCCTATTTGAAGTTTATGCCTCGTAACCCTTACCAAATCATCAAGGATTTACCACGTGGTACTCACGTGGCATTGACACCTCACAAGAGGTCCAACGTGGTGCCTACCACGTCATAGTGCCATAACGCCATCGTGCCATCATGCCACAACTCTAAGGGTTCTGCTCCAATGCACTTGTTCCACGACATAGTTGTTCATGGTAGCCGTCAAAGAAATCCCCATACAGTGCTCACATTAGTCCGCGATCCTACGTGTCATGCATGCTCCATTCCAACCTTTGAAGTGTTAAATGTTTCCACTAAGTAAAATATGTAATCTCCTTCTTGTATCGTTCATTTACCCCACAACTTATGTTAGCATTCATGCCTCTCCAAGAAATGGCACCACAAAGATCTCTGAGAGGTTGCACTCCACAGTGACGTGGTTGTGTGCACGTAGCCTCCATGTTAGCTCTATGTGACATTCATAGGCCATGTGGTACCACAGATCCACTTCCACGCGTCACTAATACACGATGCTACATTAATAACCATCCATGTCACTTTCCATGTCCTTCAAACTTCCACGTGGTGTCTACCTCAAATAGGTTTTGTGTGGTGGGCGTCCCACAAGGCCAAGACCCCTTGAGTTAGTTCATGTTTTCACATTATATAAATTATGGTCATTTGTGACCCTCCACGTTAACCAACTTATTTCCGTTCCTTGGGACATAAATGTATCCATCTCTAGACAAACATTTATCATCCTTCATAGGCTTTGATTCTATTGCAAGTTTCAAAGGGCTCATTCATCTCGAGTGCATGCATGTTGTTCAATGACAACCAAGTTTAGAAGTCTTAAGTACTTCAATGGCTTGCGAAGCCATTCTTGGTGACCAAAAATTCCCAACACCGTTATTATGATAAGAATGCTATTTACAAGATTTATTAATAGGGAGTAAATTGAAATGGATGGAGTGCACAAGTGAATTCATTCATGTGTATGAAAAACTGATATAGATTTGAAAAGTTGGTGGCTTTGATGATGTGTTTTCCATTTTTGTGAAGCATTAGGTTCCATATATTGCGTAATGTATTATCATGGATTGATATACATTGGATCATTACATTGTTTGTCATTCATATCAATGCTTTCAGAATGGAAAAAATTGAGGAATCAACTCATATGACAATTTTTACCGACGGGACACAGTTTTGCAAATTGGGGTCTGAAAACTTCGAGGAGCATTTTGAGGCATCAAATGATATATTTTTGGGGATAAAAACTTGTTGCCTTATAACAAAACCTACTTTTCCTATTCTACACACAAATACATTTCCAACGATGTAATAATCTTGTCAATTGGAGTTCATATGCAAAATTTATGCCACTTAGAAGTTGAACTTCCTGTTTTCACCACCATAATTTGAGAGGATTCCATGTCAACTCCCATTATTCATGAAAAAGGGGCTAGCCACATGATTATGATGTGGAAGACTCTAGAAGATTCTATATTGTAACTCTGGTTAAGAGTTGAGGTGGTCAAATCTAACCACTAGTAGGCTATCATGCTATGCTATAACTAAGCCAGTAGGAGGAAAATGAGTTCCATTCTTTTCAGTGCATTTGTTCCATAACTAAGCAAAAATAGCAAAGAGGGAAAGGAGGTAGAGAAAACAAAGAGGATTTGTTCACTATAGCAGCCCACATACCATAAGCCATACTTCTTTATATTCACAACCATATTCCCATTCAAAGAAAGAGAGCGGAGCAACCTCACCTTCCAACTGAATTTTTCTCCCAAAAGGGTTTCCCAAGTCATATATTGTGTTAAATGTGTGTGTGAATTTTGTTTCGATGTTCTCTATTTTCTGCATAATTTTAATTCGCATGCATATGTTATTAACAATAATCTATAGATCTATAAATCTAAAGAGAAATAAATTTTTAATAGTGTAGATCTTGGAAATTTAAGCACATTTTATCAAATCTATTGTGGTGAAATGTCTAGTGGAATATCCATGACAGTTTATAGATCATTGATGCCAAAGCTAGAGGAAAACACATGTGACCCAAATGAGTACATGAGACCTAGAGAAAAGGAGGATCCAAGGCATATATGACCATATAATAAAAATATTGGATCGAAGCTAGGCCTCGTATCCATGAGCTCCAAGTCCAAAGGACTAGTGCTCATGTTGGGCCCTTAAAGTAGGCCCTGTAGGTATGAGATTCCCGATTAACTGAAAATGGTCTAACCACCACTAAAGTTGGCTCCTAAAAGCAAGCTCTAATATAGGAAACCACTGTGAGGAGTTGGCCTAGCCTCAAAAGCCAGAGCACTATATATATCCAGATGGCTAAGTGTTTTAGAGTATCAATTGTGGCTTAAGGAATCAATAGCACGGTCAAAGGATGTAGAGGAGAAAATACAAAGTCTAAGGAATACGAATGATAATGCGAAGTGACTGAGCCACGAGTGGCAACACCATCAAGTAGCAGAAGGGTGAAGAGGAGGTCCGAGGTGCGAAAACAAAATGTAAGTAAAATTCATTAAGCAACCACAAATTTATTTATAACACAATTTTCTCGCAAAGTTCTTTGCTTTCAAGCCACCTCAACTCTTAGTCTCACCCCTTGGTCATGAGGTGAGTAAGTCTAGCACCTAAGAGCCTAAGGCCCTCAACATATTGGATTATTAGCCTTTTTATTAAGTCAGTTCTCTTCATTTCTCCAATATCTGGTATCTAGCAGCCCCTAGTCGTTTCTCTTAGTTGTGTGGTGCTAAGGTGTAGCACCCAGGGCTTAAGGCCCTCGACATATCAACATCCAATAACTTTCGTAGCAAGGTTCCATTTTATAATGTTTGATATTGGGCCTTAGTGATTTGTAACACAACTCTATATTATTACTCTCGAATCTTGATACTCTGAGGTTGTTCCACCAAACCTAGGACTTCAGAGATCATGGTTCCACCTCGGCCAAGGTTGTTTTGCAAAAATAACCTTTGTTAATTATTTTGGTAAATTATTAACACTCCATTGATATAATCATCAAGTAATGAAACTTCTTGATAAAATAGTGGCTAGCAAGTAACATAAATATCGAGGTTTTAATATAGTGTTTTCCTGACATAACTCAACCCCTATATCTTAATATCGGTTAAATCCTAAGGTACTAACGCTCTTGATCTGGGTTGATATGGGTGGCTACCCACCTATTCCACTAGCTCAAAGCACAATTCTCCATTTTGACAAATTTTCTGCAATTTTTTGGGTTCTCAACTTCAGTGTCCCAAAACAACATTTTTCTATGTGGTAGGGCCTAAGCTATATTCGTAGGCTTTGGCTTGGGCCCATTTAGAATGTGTACTTATCGTCTTGATCTTTTCAATGGGGTACTAAGCGTACCAAACAAAGATCGTATACAAAATTTACGACCCCAAGAAATTCACATACCAACTAACCCCATCAGGCCCACAAACTTTATCATGCATATTGTTATAATTATTTTTTCTCCTAATTACTTATTCAAAATGCAACTTAATGTATGGTGAGAATTTAAAAACCTATTTCATGCTATTCTCTTTTAAGATATAACTTATCTTTTATCCTAAAATAATAAAAAATAAAACCATGTTTATGGAGAATAGAAAACATCAAACACTCAATTATTGTTTTATAACAAGCATTATCATAATGTTTTTGTAATTGAAATGCTTTGAAATATGAGCTTGCTGAAAAACAAAAAGATGCTCAAAACCAAATTATCCAAAGTTTTGTTTTACATATGTATTTTCACTTTTTCTTCAACCTATTAAACACTGATAACATTTTACTTTAACCAAACAAAAGTTTTGAGTTCTTATTTAGCCTCTTCCCGAGGCAGAGAGCAACAAAACTTTGTGTTAAAATCTTTATTGTTAAAAAAATGTACATACATTATTTCTCAAACATTTTATGTGAGTAAAATGTTATGACTCCCTTGGATGCGGGCGATCGCTAGCAAGCCAAGGAGCCACGAGGCAGCCATGTGGGAAGACACACGACGGCTCCACGTGACCACTCCTGGGAAGCAGCACTGCGATAAATAGTGGCGTGAGGGGGCCATTAACTCACCCTCCGCCACCCTTTCCTCAACGTACCAGACCTGCCCTGCATTAACTTCGCTCGCCATGGCCTATAAGCCCGTCACCTCGGCCCTCTCTTCTTCATTTCGAACTTCCTTCCTGCTCTCTATGCATCTTTCAGTTCTTATCCCCCCCTGCCTCTGGTGAAAAGCCTCCATTCGACCAAGCCCTGTGCTCGTTCTGGAAGCGGTTCTCCCCAGAAGCTTGCTTTGGCCCCCACCTGGTCTGGCGACTCGGCTCCCTCAATAATTATGCCTCACCGCCAGAGATTGAGATGCAGAAGAGCTGGGGGGCGTGGCTAGCCCTCATGTCCTCCTTTGTTGCTTTCCCATGGACGCGACCTGAACCTCTCTATCGACTGGAACGAGCTCGATATCTCCCCCCCTGTCAATTTGAATGCCCAGCTTTCCCTGTAGCTCCCCACCCCTGCTTCGTTCCCTTCCATCTCCCACAGCAAGAAACGACCTCGCAAATCCACCATACCTCCTGAGCCTGCTTTCATCCCCCGCAAGATGAAAGCCCTCCCTCTGCAAAGCGCCTCCAGCGGAAGCAACGACTCTAGTGACTCCAATGGCAACAGCGATGGCAGTAGCTCGGACCAGGTCGCTGAAGGCAGCTTGGACTAGGATGCTGAAGGCAACTCGGACTAGCCCAAGTAGCTTGATGCCTCTGAGCTTGATGTCTCTTAGCTTGATGACTCCGTGGTGAATCTCGGCTTCCCAGCTTCGCCACGTCCCAAGCCCTCTGAACACGCGTTGAGCAAGGGGATGGAGGAGGGGGGTTACATGTGCAGAATCATGGAAGAGGTTCCAACCTCCAACAACAAGAATGCAGGCATCCTTAGGACCACTTTTTTATCTCTCATCGACATGTTCATGTTTAGGAATTGTCTTTCATGGGTTTCATGTTTAATTTTGAAAACTAAATCTGTTGGTTTCCTGCTATGGGCAACATTCACTCTTTGGTTTCTAAGGACTGGTTTCCCCAATGGGGGCAGTCCAGCACTTGGTGGAAAACTCTTGAAACTTCCCTCTGGACTAGAATTGTCCAGTTCATAGAAAGATACCTGTAACTTTTTGTTCTATATGATATAATAGAAGTAGCTTAACTTAGAAAAAAAATGTTATGACTCACTGCTTTCACTGCTTTCCTTTTGTAAACACATGTCTAGAAGTATTTATAAACACATGTCTACAAGTATTTGTAGACACCTCTCGCATGTAAACACATCTACTCTTTGTAAACATGATCTGGAATTTTGTAAACATGATCTGGCATAAAATACAGGTAGTAGTAAGCGATTGAGTCAGTGCAAACAAGACCCAGCAAGTCCAGACCCCCTTACTCTCAGAAATTCCAAACCCTACCCTTACTCTCATATATTACCCTTGCTTACCCTTACTCTTAAAGCTTACCCTTACTCTCCCTTTGTTTTCCCTTACTCTCAGAGCTTACCCTTACTCTCCCTTTTGTTGCCCTTACTCTCAGAGCTTACCCTTATTCTCCCTTCTGTGGTTGCTTCATTTGGTGTTGGTGCTGGTCCTGTCGAAGGAGATGCATAAGATGTATTTTCTTAGCTTCGGTTAAGTTTTTCCGCTATGGCAAAATAAAGGAAGGATCATTGTGCCATTCAGTTTTTGGAGTTCAAAAATCTTGAAGAAGGTGACCATGTAGAGGGAGATGACGAAGATGTATTTTCTTAGCTTCGGTTATCTGGCAGTTGTGGACATCCAAAGTCAAGACGAAATCAAAATCAAATCTGGTCATGGCCATGGCATGCGTTTTTCCTTAGGATTCTAAGCTTAAGAGTGAAAACCCTGTTAAAAACCTGTCAAGAAATGAAGAAATAACCATTGAAAGACAGTTCATGGGTAAAATCATTCATTTTAAAGCTTCTTCTCTAACTTCTTTTATTATTTTAATTTTTCTTCTCTAATTTTTTTCAATATCCATACGGTATTTTAAATTTTCTCTACAACACAAAATTACAAACTTTTAATTTCAATAGCTCTTTATTTATTTTTTTAGTTTCTTTCCATTAGAATTCACCTAATTTATCAATTTGTGCGTAGTGGCCACTGACCCTAAATAGTCCTAAAATGGAAGATTAAGATTAGGTGAATTAATAGTCCTAATCTTCCATTTTGTTTCAAATTAATCAAAGTAGGAATTGGTAGAAGCACTAATGCCTTGCAAAAAACACCCCATGTTTCTGCCTCGGTTTTATATTGATTTGATATTGATGTCTGGTGACACAATAATTAAATGGAAAGTATAATTACGCGCTCCAGGTAGGGATGCCGCAACCACAAAACCAGCCTCATGTGAGACCTCACAGACACCATGAACAGGTCCATATGAAACAACAAAGAAATTTCAGTTTTTAGGTTTCATTTGTGCTAACTAAACACATCATAGCAAGACATTCTTTTGATTTCCATTAAACACTCTCACATATTACAAAATCTAAATAACCCAAACTGAAAAGAAAATCCAAAGAAAAAAAAATTAAAATTGCATGCTTTAAATCAAATTTAGCATTCCTGTATTTTGAAAAGGAAATGTCAGCAAAGCTTTTCAACAAAGCAAGAGTGTAGACAACTTATGAACAGTGGCAAATAAAATAAAGATAAGTTTGAATAAATTCACTTGGCCCGCTGATTTCCAGAGCCGTCAGAGTGCTGCAAGGTAAGAAATGGAGCGCTAAAGATTCAAGAATCCGTACTCTTTTGTTGAATCCCAGAGCAGGCAATGTCAAGAAGAATACTTTCATGTCAAACCATTGTTTCCTTCATTTGGTGTGGATCAATCTATTTGGGAACGATCCAGAGTCTACATGGAATATTTTCACACACAATTATCTCGCTGCTTTGAAAAAATTTAAACTAACTTGTAAGTTTGAACTAGAGACCTGCGAAAGTAAACAGGTAAGTATTCTCTGAGCTCCAAGTAGTCCAAAGCTCTGAATTTCTCAAAACAACCCTCAATTTTTACACATTCAACTATGGAACACTATAATATTGCGAGCGAAAGGATGCCCTAATGCACCAACGCAGTGGTGACAGTCTCATTTCAAGATGACCTGGCAACATAAGGGAGAAAGTTAGGAATAAAACCTAGAAACCCCATCATAACCTTGCAACACAAAGGAGAAATTTAGGAAAAAAACCTAGAAACCCCATGCATAATTCGAAGAACAATGGAAACACTCTGAAGCTCTTCGTCTCTTATTAGCTCATATTTTTCCGTGTACCTGGGCAAGTAAATTATAAAATTGGGTTTGGGAGAGAAACCCTCACAAACCATAATGAAAAACAAAGCATAAAACCTAAGGGAGCCAATGTTTTTTTATCTGCAAGTGTCGAGAGAATGGTACTCCACCATGAGAACTCTGCAAATTAATGCAAGGACTTAGAAAGTGGAAAAAAAGGAATTAACAAACCCATAATGGAAATAATGAGGTACGAAGAGTTACCTTTAACATCTGCCAAAACCCCAAATTCCATCCATTGTAATGGCCACACAAAAAAGATAACATGACTCAGAATCTCTAACACATATGGAGAGTGTTAATGCCATGGCGATTAAATTGCCAAGGGTGTTACAAGATGATAGTGTTGAAAGGACCGAACACAAACATATATGTTGAACACAAATATTATAACAGTTGAAAACGCCGAACATGAATTCCTACCTTAGAGAATTATGGCCAAACTACTTTCCTTCAGCAATGCCAAAAGAATTAAGTAGTATAATGCGCACCTAGCAGCCTCCAAAAAAAACAAATTGTACAGTAGCGTTTGTAGGTGGAGCTTTGATCTCACTACTCTAAGACTGACATTTGAAATGAACCTTTTAACTTCGACCTCTAAATGATTTATCTCCATCCCAAATTTTGAGTATCTTTAAAATTAGTTGCATATGTTTCTTTCTAAGAGGTCACAGGTTCAAAACCAGTGAGGTAGAGTATGTATGCCTTTGTAGACTTAGCAGTTAAATCGCTACGCGGAAGTGGGTCCCTTGTCCCACAAACAACTAAAGTCGACCACGTTGCGAGTACGTGCCTCACCATAGTGGTGTGGGACCTCAGATGAGGGGCAAGTGTTCGAGAATTCGATTATACGATGTTTCCATAGCATAGCTTGTATCAGTGAGTAGAGAACATTGGAGTCATTTCTTATTATTCTCTGGAATGAAGGTATTATATATTTTACTCATTCACATTCACTCAAAGGAAAGTACTCTTCTAAAAAAATACATTTTAAGGCATTTTTGGGTTTCTTGTGTTAGTGTTGGATTTTTTTAATGATAAACTAGGTTTCCGATGGGCCGAATTGTCTGAATATTTTCTTGCAAGTTCTTTTTAGTTACGGTTCTGTCAGCAAGTGCTTAAGTTTTAACTTCCGTAGGAGATTTGACCTTAAAAAAATTGCAAAAGTTTAATTGTGTAGAGGGTTGCAGGGTCGTTGAATTCTTTAAAATCTAGCTATATTCTTGTGAGTAGGGAATTTTCTTTTGCTTTGACTTAAATTAAGTTTATTGCATGCAAACCTAGATTACGATGATTATATATGAATTTTAGGATCTATATCTATTTGGCCCTCTGTTTACCTTGACATGCCTGCTAATTTGTGTTTGTTTAGGTAAGTCAACCTTTTACCGTGTAGACTTTGTTACATAGCCTTCATCTTACTTTGTCACATAGCCTTCAAAGATGAGGTCTTTTTCAGGCTATTTTGCTATTTATAGTAAAGATGGAGTATTTTTAACCTCGAAAATGATATTTTTTCTAAGAAAAACTTTAGATAAATGACCAATGTAGGTGTAAAATCTATTATTTGAAGTGAAGACCACATAATAGCACCCCTGTTGTATGTTTACGATGGGATTTTTTCTAAGAAAAACTTTAGATGAATGACCAATGTAGGCATAAAATCTATTATTTGAAATGAAGACCACATAATAGCACCCCTGTTGTATGTTTACATTTTTTCGGGATGTTGGGCTCTGCTAATGACCTATATATTAAATTTCCCTTTCCTTTGGTTTATTATGGGCATTTTCTTTGGGATTTTTTAATGATAATTTTGGCTTTTTGTGATTTGAAATTATTTATTGTTGGACTGTGATTCATGGAAAATCAACTCTTAATTTGAGCAAAGTGTGAAGTTTTGTTTTATAGCACCTTAACTTTGTTTATTGATGGAAGTTTGGCTTCAATATATTTCTGCATAACCATAGATCATCGGCAGCAATAGTGTACTACAGGATTCACATATATTGATGTGCTATGTAAATTGATGTTTTTGGTGTTGCATATTTTAATACAATATTATAAATTTCAAGGAAAAAATACCACAATTATCACAATACTAAGAGTATGATTGTTTTTTAACTCGCAGACACACATTCACACACTCAATGGCATCCAAAATACATATAAACATTTGATTGTCCATATGTCTTGACATTTACTGTATTTTTTTATGATATTTGGCCAACTCTTCCTTGTTTACAGATGTTGAGAAAAACCTACCATACCGTTTTAGCATATAGAAGGGTCTATTTGATGAACCATTAAATTCAACATTAGATGCATAAAATTTGAAGTGCATTGCTTACCAGTCGCATATTGAACATGTTTTCTTTATTAAGCTTTGCATATTGAACATGTTGTCTCTATTAAGCTTTTATGAGTTAGTTTACAGTGATTTCTCCGATAAAAATTATTTTGATTTCTCTTTTATGTTGTCATTTGATATTAGATATGTGACATATTTTAATTCATTTAGTCACAATATGAGTCAATGTTGTGTCTATTAAGCTTTTATGTGGTAGCTTATAGTGATTTCTCTGATAAAAATTATTATGATTTCTATTTTAATTAATGTTGTCTCTATTAAGCTTTTGTGTGGTAGCTGACAGTGATTTCTTTGATAAAAATTATTTTGATTTCTTTTCTAATTATTAGTTACAAAAGTTTGGGGATCTAGAGAGTGAGCATAAGTCTTCCTAATTTTAGATTACTTGAAAAATGATCATACATTATTCTGATTTCTCTTTTAGTTATTAGTTTCGGGGATCTAGAGAGTGAGCATAGGTCTTCTTAATTTTAGATTACTTGAAAAGTGATCATACATGAAATTGGGCAAATTACAATCTTTTCTTAATTTTAGATTACTTGAAAAGTGATCATACTGAAATTGGGCAAATTACAATTATAGAAATTATTTTTTAAAAGATATGCAATCACAGCTTTCAGTCCTTTATTTCTATTGTATATAATTCCACAACTATTTTTTATATCAATGTAATGATTTTCAATACAACGTCCAACAAATAAATCAACATAATTGATATATATTGCATATCAAGGTGTTGTGGGAGCCTTTTATAATAGTTGTACGGTTAATTTTAATATTACTAATGTGTCATTATCATTAAATTATTATTTTAATTCCTTGACGTGTTTTTTTGTAAGACTTCCCATTGTGGAGAAACTAGAGGATTTATCAACCAAAAATTCCTATGATCAACAATATGAGCATTTTGATTTATTTTTTTGGAGAAATAAGAATCCGAATTCCTAAAATGAATAAACATGATAATAGCATTCTCAAAGCAATAATGTGAGATTGAGTATGCATGGTTGTAATCTTGTTGGGTAATGGTAATCATTGAAGCCTCTTGGAGAATTACAATGTACCAAAATCATGTGTAAAGTGTTTAAGCAATTTGAAATGCACGTCCCAAGTGATCCTTAAAATAAATCTATAGAAAATGAAGCCAAAGCAAGTTTTAAAATAAACTTATAGAAAGTAAAGCCAAAGCAAGTTTTAAAATAAACTTATAGAAAATAAAGCCAAAGTGAACCCAAAGCAAGTTTTAAAATATACTTATAGAAAGTAAAGCCAAAAACAAGTTTGGAAGAACCTCAACATGGCTTTAGCAAATAAACAAAATTGTTTGAATTCTCTGCTACAAATTCTTTTCTTAAAGCCAATTTAAAAATAATTTACATAGAAAAAAGCATGTGTAATATTTTGAAAATAATTTACATAGAAAAAAGCATTTGTAATATTAAATATTAGTTTTAAAATCTAAAAGATTAATTTATAGAAAAAGGACTTGCATAACATCAACTTTTGAGATCCATGAACAAATGAACAAATTATCAAGTTAAAAGAGTGATTTTATTGACGCAGAGCTCTAATCTACTTTTACTTGTATTAATTCATTTTTGTTAGCAAAATTTCACTGCAAGAAATGTCTCATCTCACTAGGAGGGCAGTTTCTCTTGTTTAATGTGGACACAACTACTTACTTAACTCTTAAAATGGTTCTATTCATTTATTTCAAGAGATATATGTGGGTTGATCTTGTTAGTTAGTTAGTAAATTTAGATTTCTTTTCAAAACATTGAAACTCTATTCTTCATTTACCTTCATTTTTCAAATTGTAACATTTCCTCTATCGAGATAAAATTTCATTTCTCATTTTACCCCCCGAGGGAATGCATTCTTAACTCTCATAAATTTAGGGTTTCAAGAAGCTGCTGTTACACCAACATATTTCTATCTCGCAGGTTTTTGGTTTCTCCTCTGCTTGCCCAACATGCTGGCCACTACCATGAGGAACGCAACGCTCTCTCTCTGCAACAATAACATCTCTATTCATCGACTCTCCTTCCGCACTTTGAGTGCCACTGCATACACGCGTCTTAAAACACTCTGTCACGCCAACAGACTTAAAGAGGCACTCGACACCTTCAAGCACATGCTTTCACCTAAATCTAAATCCATCCCCACTCTCATTACCTGCAATCTTTTGTTAAGTAGCCTTGTTCGACGGAATCAACATGAATCGGCATTGTCTGTTTACAGGCTGATGATTGAAGTCGACATCCTTCCAGACTTGATTACTTTGACGATTATCATTAATTGTCACTGTGAAACAGGTAGATTGGATTATGCATTGAAAGTGTTTGAGGGAATGGAAGCACATGGATATGTTCCAAATGTCGTAACCTTCAATACCCTCATCAAGGGGTTTTGCAGGAAGTTCAGAGTCAAGGACGCTATCAAGGTTTACAACCAAATTATGAACAAACGACAAGTTCCTGATCTTATTACTTATAATACTCTAATAGACGGGCTCTGCAAGACTGGGAAATCCCACGACGCGTTCGGGTTGTTAGCCGTTATGCTGCAAAAGGGCCATGAGCCCAATAAATGTACATTTAACACGCTCATGGATCGGCTATGCAAAGAAAGTAAGCTCCAGGAAGTCAAGAAACTACTGTATCTGATGATAAAAGAGGGGTGTAATCCTGATGTTGTTACATACAACATACTCATTAATGGTTTCTGTAAAGAGGGCAAGTTGGATGAGGCGAGGAAATTCTTCTATGAAATGTCTGACAGAAATGTATGCCCTAATGTTGTCACATACAGTGCGCTTATTGATGGTTTATGCAAGGAAGGCAAGTTGGACGAGGCGATGAAGATCTTCTCTGAAATGTCTAAGAAAAACATATCCCCTAATGTGGTCACATACAGTGCGCTAATTGATGGTTTATGTAAGGAAGGCCAGTTGGACGAGGCGATGAAGTTCTTCTCTGAAATGTCTGAGAAAAACATATCCCCTAATGTGGTCACATATAGTGCACTTATTGATGGTTTATGTAAGGAAGGCAAATTGGACGAGGCTAGGAAGCTCTTTTATGAAATGTCTGAGAGAAATGTATGCCCTAATGTTGTCACATACAGTGCGCTTATTGATGGTTTATGTAAGGAAGGCCAGTTGGACGAGGCGATGAAGTTCTTCTCTGAAATGTCTGAGAAAAACATATCCCCTAATGTGGTCACATATGGTGCACTTATTGATGGTTTATGTAAGGAAGACAAATTGGACGAGGCTAGGAAGCTCTTCTATGAAATGTCTGAGAGAAATGTATGCCCTAATGTTGTCACATACAGTGCGCTTATTGATGGTTTATGTAAGGAAAGGCAATGGCAGGAGGTCACCAAAGTGCTTCATGAGATGCTAGATAAGGGGTGCAATCCTAATGTTTTCACATACACTACTGTTATTGATGGCCTTTGCAAGGAAGGCAAGCTTCAGGAAGCTCTCGGTTTATTAGATGTTATGGTGCAAATAGGCAATCCACCTGATGAAATCACGTACAATACTCTTATAAATGGATTTTGCAGCGTGGGTAATTTGGAGAAGGCAGGGGAACTTCTTCGAGAGATGGCAGAGCAAGGTTGCAGGCCTAACGTAGTTAGCTATAATACATTAATACATGGGCTTTGCAAGCAAAATAGGACAGACGAAGCTCAACAGATCTTCTATGAGATGCAAGGCCAGGGTCAGAGCCCTAATGTTATCACATACACCACATTGATGAATGGACTCTGCAGAGTGGGTAACCTGATGGAGGCAATAAAATTATTCGAACAGATGAAAGGCAGAGGTCATGTACCTGATATGATTGCATATACTACCATCATGGACGCACTATGCAAGGAAGGCACACTCCAAAACACCAATAGAATATTGGATGAGATCTTAAAAGAAGTTTGATACTAGTGTTGTGACATATTAAGTTGTAAATAAACGCGTCTGTAACCATATTGCTGAAATGCATCTGGCAAGATTTAGTAATAGGGAGTAAATTGCAGTTGATAAAGTACAGGGATGACTTCAGAATAATGCACTAGGCAAGGTTTCTGAAACAGCTTTGATCACTGAGTTGATGTACCGAGTGGAATTTCTATAAGAGTGCACCAGGTGTTTAATATTAGGAGTGGACTTTACAAATCATAGGAGTGGCGAGTTACAAATTGATCTGATATTTTGTTAGTGATGGCAGGGTTGCAAAGGTTGTTAAGAGCTTGATATGGATTTCAAAAATATTATACAAAGTGTCCGACTTTGCTTCAGTTTATATTAACTGAATGATCTCTCTGAAGTAGTCCTGAGGAAGCGTTTCATGGAAGTTAGTATTTAGCAAATCGCTTCCAATAGTTACAAATATGTAGGCAAAACAGATGGACTTACTGTAATAGCGCCTACTAGTATAAGACTTGCCAGCAGCCATATAAGATACTATCAAGTCAGTTTTATGGGTGAAAATTGATGAAGTGGGTTTGGTCTACTTATGACTTGCTCTACCGATTGGTGAGTTACTATTGCTGAATTGGTCATGGTTAGTTTTAGGTAAAATCTAAAATAGATGTTTGATTAATCGACTGTCAAAGGCATTTAATTATTTTGAATCATGTGACAAATTTTAGCAGTCTGCAGTGGTTTTAAGTGCGAGTTTCATATGGGTGCTAGAGGTTGTTTTAGAGTACATTAATAATCACTTTCCCTGAGGTCATTTTATTTATTAAGATTCACTGTAATACTTGTGACTTGGCAACGTGGCATTTAGTTGTCTTAAAAAATGACATGGGGATTTGCCTCGAGGTTTGGTATTATTGCATTGAAGGTAGTCTGATTCTGTGAACACTATGAATTTTAGAGGCTATGCGACAAAATAGTCTACAAGAACAACATGAAAATATGGAGGCAGAGATCGAACATTAGTCAGAGTATGAAGGAAGAGATCGGGCATTATCAAGAAAGGTCTGATCAATCTGACTCTATGCTGACTTTACTTTGTGGCATCCTAATTAGTTGCATGCTTATATGAAACTTCAATGGCAGTACGTAACGATTAAAACCTTACTGACTCTATGCACACTTTACTTTGTGGTTGTCATGACTTAACTATCCTAATTAGTTGCATGCATATATGAAACTTGAACGGCAGTTCTTAATGATCAAAACCTTACTGTGGATCCACTTCCCACACGCTGTGAAGATCAATTAGTTTAACTTCTTCTGCATGCCTAATGTGCAATACTAGCTATAAGCCTCGCTTCTTATAGTACATATGATTAGAGTACAGAAATTTGCTGCTGCCACTAGTTGGTGAATCAGTTTGGTTGTTAATAAAGGATTGATCCTGGGACCTCTCTTAGATTAGTTTAAAGAGTTACCGATTCACCATGGTCAAAAATAAATAATAGTCTTTGCTTGGAGTGAACGCCGTCAGATTTGTCTACTATATATTGCACTAGACATATGATTTGCAATCCCGTGTTTTCTTGTTTCTAGTCTTCAATGGTGTGGCTTGGGAAACTTTGATTCGAAACTTCGGGATCTCAGAAATAGTATAGCTCAATATATATTTATAATAATTGGGACAAAAATTGAAATTTTTGGTTTGCTTAATGTGAACACTGAAATGGCAGGAGCAGCATCTGCGAGAATTAAAAATAAGTGTCCTTCAAGAAGTAGTCAAGATGAATGACAGGTATTGATCTGTTGTCTTCATTCAAAATGAAAGTCAATTTTATTATTTTACGTCATATGATTCTTATCAATGGTGTTTTCATTTACTATGGAGAATTTTATAGTAAAATTTTAAAATAATTGTTAGAACAACCTGAAAGATCCTATATTTTCCATAAGATTTTGATTGTTTCTGTCATATTATGGTTTCTATACTTACAATGTTTAAATAATTTTTTTGATTAGGTGTATTCTTATATCTTTCTTGAAATGTGAGAATTCCAATAAAGAAAGATATAATTCAGATTTCTTTTATGTTTTTATTATTCATAACCTATCTTTTTCAATCATATTGTACTTTCATATAATATAGACGAGAACTTGCAAATTTAGTGCTACATGCAAATTCCACTGCCTAGCCTAAGAGACAAAGAAAGAAATTCAGGATTGGCAGGTATGATTGTCTAGGACTGCTCACTGCTCTCGACGATTTGTAGTAGATCTTTTTTGTATGTATCAATTTACATTTAATGATAAGATTTTCCTTTTTAATATCACATTTGTCTTTTTACCCATAGCATAAGTTATGTTATGCACGTGGTTTTCAATAGAAATACAACCCGAGTTCTATAATGAATGCCAGGGGAAATATGGTCCTACATAAGCCATTAATATTTTTTCTAAAGATTACACAACCGGCTTTCTTGCATTCACAACTTCCTTCAACTCTGATAATTTGTGGCATGTGCTACCTTTAAGTTTGATTACATCATATTATGGCATCTCTAAAAAGGATAATTTGATCATGTATTCTTGCCCTTATTATTATTTACTGCTTGCAGAATGAGGAGGATTGCACAAGTATGGTGCCACCAGTAAATTCCATCGGCCTCAACTGGCTGGTACTTTTGTTCCAATGCATGAGTCACCAGTTTTCATACCTGTACATTCCCCAACAGCTCCTAGTTCTCATCCTCACCCAGGAGGTCTGCCATCATGGGCAATGCCTAGGGTGCCATTATTTAAATTTTAAAGCCCTTGTTGGCAAAGCCTTTTCTAGTTATGTACCATTGATCCCTCCCCTCGGAGTAGTGTTGGTTTCCCACACCAGCCTATATCTTTGCTGGAAAAAAGGAATTGTAAATCTGATCTATATTACTGGCTTGTCCTCTATTGATCTATTATTGTGTTCTATCAACATTTTACTTTCATGTTTATGTGATTGCTATTTTGTATCAGGTTTAAGAAAGATTGAAGTAAAATTGCATCAAGCATAGAACACCATGGTTATCTAAATTTAACATGGAATCAGAGCTGAGGTGAAGACAAAGTACAATATAGAGTTAGAAGCAATCACGAATGAAGGAATCCTATCAAGGAAAAATGGCCTCCTCAGCCTACAAGGGTTTCAAGGCTGACGATAAATTGACTAATAAGTCTGATTATCATGCATGGAAGATGTCCTTGGATTTGGTACTAGAAGATCAAGATGTCATGGACTATGTGCAGGGGAAGATTCAAGAGCCTCCATCGTATGCAGTTGTTGCCACTAAGACAAAGTATAGAAAGGGGGGAATTAAAGAAAATATGATTATTCGAGATTACATTCATAAGCACTTGGTTGCTTACATTTCTGAGCTGAACACATCTAAAGAGATGTATGATAAGTTGGTGAGCATGTTCAAGGCTAGCAATGCTAATCAAATCCTTTTCTTCAAGAATCAATTGAAGAATATAAAGAAGGGCAAGGATGAATCTATTCAATCTTACTTTATGAGACTCACTGAAATTAGGAATAACCTCCTAGCTATTGGGGAAGCAATATTTGATCGAGAGATGGTTCTTATTGCACTTGGAGGTCTCCCCCATGATTGGTATGTATTCAATACCACTATTCTTAATAATAATGTGATTCTTGATTTTGATGAAATATTGACGAGATGCATTCAAGAGGAAACAAGAATGATGGAGAGAGATTATCCCTCAAATGGAAATGGAAGTGACCCTATTGCCTTCGCCGCTCATGCTAAGAAGAAAAACAATGGTGGCCCAAGAAATCAAAACCATGGAAGAGAGGGGCCCAAAGGAAGGAAGGGAAGATGTTACACTTGTAACAAGACTGGTCACTATGCAAGAGAGTGCCCTAATAGAAGGGACTCTCCCAGGGATGATGACAACAACAACTCGAGAGGGAATGGAAACCAAAGGAACAACAAGTTCAAAGGAAAAAGGAAGGATCCCTCTGATCATAGTGGAAATGGGAAACCTTTCAAAAGGTCAAGAAAGTCCAGGTATGATGAATCTAATGTTGTTGATAATAAGAGAAATGGATTTATTCTTGTATCTGCCCTCTCTGTTGCATCTCCACCCTACACCCTAGATGTCTGGTTGATTGATAGTGGTGCTTCAAGGCACCTCACTGGTTATAAAGAAGCCCTCTCTAATTTGATTGAGAATGATACAAATATGGAAATTATCCTTAGTGATAATGCCACCTATCCCGTGAAAGGGACAAGGATTGTGATACTCTATCTATCTCAAGGTCAAGTCCTCCGATTACAAGATATGTTGTACATACCTGATTTGAAGAAGAACCTTGTGTCCATTTCATCAATGGAAGACAAAGGGTTCAAGGTGGGATTTGTTGATGGAAAGGTACTTATCTGGAAGAAGAACTTCAAGGAAGCTCTTTCTATTGCTTTTAGAGTTGATACACTCTACCAGGTTGGAGGAAGTCCATTGGGGGCTATGTCATGTGATACAACTTGTTAAACAGAGTTATGGCACCGGAGTTTGCACACCTTCATTACAAATCCCTTCCCGAAGCAAGGAAGGTGGTGACAGGGATGCTCGAATTTAGAGATGATCATAAAAGTATTTGTCATGGTTGTGCCGAAGGGAAGCATACAAGGGGACCATTCCCCTCAAGTGTCACAAAGACAACTGATATCTTACAATTGATACATTTTGATTTATCTGGTATGATGCCCATGACATCCTTGGGAGGATGTTCCTATTACATGACTTTTACAGATGACTTCTCCCGCAAGACCTGGATATATGTTTTGAAGAAGGACGAAGCATTCAAATGGTTTTGTACCTTCAAGGCCTTGGTGGAAAATCAAACCAAGAATAAAATCAAAGTTTTGAGGACCGACAATGGGACCGAGTATGAGTCAAATGAGTTTAATGACTTTTGTAGAGAAGTTGGCATTAAGAGGGAGATCACAACTGCGTACACTCCTGAGAAAATGGTCTTGTTGAAAGAAAGAACGTGACTATTGTGGAAGCTGCCCGCGCCATGTTATGTGACCAAGGTCTTCCAAAGCTTCTATGGGGAGAAGCTGTGAACACTGCTATGTATGTTCAAAATAAATGCCTGCATTCCGCTTTGGACTCCAAAACTACCGAAGAAGTCTTCTGTGGTAAGAAACCTGATGTTTCTCATTTTAGAGTTTTTGGTTGTCTTGTTTACTTTCATGTGACGAAAGAAAAGAGAAGAAAACTGGATGTTTCTAGAAAGAAGGGAATGTTTGTGGGCTACAGTGAAACTTTGAAGACATATAGAATCTATATGCCTAGTCAAAGAGAAGTGGAGATATGCCACAATGTCGCCTTCGATGAAAATGTTGCCCTCAAGAAAGTGAGAAATCTTCCTCGCTCTAAGGAAGACAAAGAAGCAGGGAAGCAGGAAGAGTCGAAGGATGAACTGATGCCCGATGTTGAAGGACCTATGGACCTATTGATCCACCTCCTTAAAATAAGAGAAGACCCTCATGGCTCAGGGATACTGTCGCAGATGTCGAGAGACATATTGCCCCAAGGGGGACATTCCGTGAAAGCAAGAAGCCGAAGAGATACCAAGGGTATCTAGCAACCATGAGTACAATAGTACAATCTGAGTTTGGATCATTTGAAGAAGTCGTAAAGCATCAAGTTTGGAAGGATGCTATGTACGAAGAATATGAGTCCATTATGAAAAATTATGTCTGGGAAGTGGTCTCGAGAACGGAGGACAAATCTATTGTCACCTCAAAACGGCTCTATAAGATCAAGCATGAATCCGATGGAAGTGTTGAAAAATACAAGGCAAGATTTGTTGCCATAGGCTTCTCTAAAAAAGAAGGCATAAATTATGATGATATATTTGCACCTCTGGCCCGCTATACCACCATCCGATCTATTATTTCCCTTGCTGCAACGCAAGGTTGGAATCTCCATCAGATGGATGTGGAGACCGCTTTTCTGCATGGTTCTATAAAGGAAGAGGTGTATGTGGAGCAACCTCTGGGGTTCAAAGTCCGAGATAGAGACACCCATGTATGTAGGTTGAAGAAAGCCCTTTATGGGTTGAAGCAAGTCCCCAGGGCTTGGTATGAGAGGATAGATTAGCTACTTAATGAAGTTGGGCTTCACTCGAAGTAATGTTGATCCGAACCTTTATTTTAAGGTTGATAGAGAAAGACCTCTCATTCTGGTTCTCTATGTGGACGATCTCTTCCTTACAGGTGTTGACCCTCTCATTTTGAGTTTGAGATGAAAGACTTAGGATTGATGCACTACTTCCTAGGCTTGGAGGTCTGGCAGAGGCTAGATGAGATTTTCTTTTCTCAAGGAAAACATGTCGTGAAGCTGCTGGAGAGATTTGGTGTGGTGGACTATAAGTCTGTGTCGACACCGATGGAACTCAACTTTAAGAAGTTGTGTGGAAACGATGTTGGGCCCGTACTAGAAAATCCTACCGAGTATTGACAACTCGTAGGGGCCTTGATGTTCCTAGTGAACTCTTGTCCGGACGTATGTTTTGCAGTGAACACTTTGAGTCAACATATGGTTGATCCTCATCACATTCAATGGATTGGTGCCAAGAATCTATTGAGATATCTTCGGGGCACAATCAACAATGGGATGAGATACACTGCCAGGAGTTTGAGACTCCATGGATATATTGATGCCGAATGGGCTGGCAGTGTGGTGGATCGCAAGAGCACATCTGGATGTTGCTTCACCTTGGGTTTTGCTTCGATATCTTGGATGAGAAGGAAGGAGAATTTGGTGGCTTTGAGCATCGCTGAGGCCGAATACATTGCAACGAGTATGACATGTTGTGAAGTTGTTTGGTTGCGAAAGCTCTTAAGTGAGTTGTTTGGGCATGTGCTGGATACCACCGTTATCTTTTGTGATAACCAAAGTGGGATTCGTCTTTATGAGAATCCCATGTTCCACGATCGATCCAAGCATATTGATATCAATTACCACTTTATCCGGGATATGGTACATTGAGGAGCCATAAGGCTCGATCATATAGGAACTGATGAGCAGGTCGCGGATATTCTTGCATAGTCCCTGGGGAAGGTCAAGTTCCTAACCTACCTTGAGAAGCTTGGAATCATGGAAAGACCCTATTCTGAGGGTCTTGCTTGAGTTGGACTATGAGCTCTGGGATCTCTAGGGGTCTTGGGGATATCTTCTTGGAGCTATAAGCACACACGGGGCTAGGCTTGTCGAAACCTTGTTGTGCTTCTGCCCTACCATTATGATATTGAGTTGGTTCACCTCTCTTTGATCTATGCCTCGCATGCATCCTACCCATGGAGTTTCAGACTTATGGGAAGTACCTCTCATTTGACATACTCTCTACGTATAGGATGGCATGTGTCCAAAACCTTGATCTAGGATCAAGTATGATGAGGTTCTTACCTCTAAACTAACTTCGGGTAAGTATGAGACTCTTTTTGAGTCCAAGAGAGGTTTTAACCTCTAAGCTGACTTCGGGTCAGCTGAGTGTGATGTCTTTGTTACTCAAATTTTTGTTATATCTGAAAACGAGAGTTAGAAAAGCAATTTACGACATGACGACACACGATGTTTGGTAAAAGTACATGATGGTACTGATGGATGGCACTTGTGGACAGATGGAGTTCTCCCTAGTTGAGAGGGAGTGTTAATTTTGGGCAACTAGGTCCAAACTCCATGTTGCACTGCTCATATGATGATGGTCATATTTTTGTTGGATTCCTCTTTCGGAGAGGTGCAAGATTGATCTAAAGATCATATTGTTTTTATGAGCAAAACATATATTTTGAATTTATTTTCCACACATGTGCAAGGTCGGCCAGATTTGTAATGTAGGCTCACATGCCTAATAGATGTGTCACACACTCTCACTAATAGATATAAATTGGAGAGACTTGGAGATCATTTTCTCATCAAATCATCACACATCTCTCATTGTGATATGATTGGTTGGACAACCTTTGGAGGCATTTATCCCTCACCCGTGTGGAGCTGACGCTGTTGTTTTCTGCAGATATGTTTAGGGCTTATTTGCTACAACATTGACTGTGGTCAACCGTTAGTCGTTTGACCTCAAAACTCTTCCAAAATTCCGAATTTGAGAGACTGTACTGCTGGGCACTAAAATTGAGGAAATCAGAGTTGTTTGACCGAAGCCATAATCTACAACGTTGAATTTCTGTTGATGTCCTGCGTTGACTTTGGGTTGACCAAGGTTGACTTGTGATGAGCTGTCTTTGGGGGTTGTGGGTGTGACACTTGGAGGATTGGCTGATTGTGAAAGAGTTTGTTGTTTGAAGCATCATGTTGACTGTCGTAACGCACATCAACCTATATCTTTGCTGGACAAAAGGAATTGTGAATTTGATCTATATTATTGGCTTGTCTTCTGTTGATCTATTATTGTGTTCTATCAACATTTTACTTTCATGTTTATGTGATTGATATTTTGTATCGGGCCTAAGAAATATTGAAGTAAAATTGCATCAAGCATAGAACACCATGGTTATCTAAATTTAACATTAACAAAGATGACTTTAAGGCTTGAAACAAAGATCAAATTGTTGCCTTCTTCAAGGTTGCCTTCCCCCATAGTTCAACAAACTCAACTTGAATAGAAGTGATGAATTTGACATGAGATCGCATCTTTTCTTTAGACAAAGGAGGCGAATTAGGGCCTTCTTTTGAAAGGACTTCTTGAACTAGGGTTTCTCTTTCACCATAGCTCTGATACCATGTTGATTTTTCATGGTGTCTTCTAAAATGATAATTACTTCTAATGATTAAGTTCTTTTCTTATTGTTATTCATCATTAAGCAATTACAATGAAGACGTAAACAATATAACATAGATGATAATAGGATCATGAATAAATAGCCAAGCAAGAAACACAAGAGTTTTATCCTGGGAAAACCCACTAGGGTTGAAAAACCCAAAAATCCTTTCCTTAAGAATCAATTCAACAAGAGTGACATCAAAGTCAAAACCATAGTCAAATTGACTAGCAGAATGTCTACCAAGAATTCCAGTCAAAGCCCTCCTCAATCTACAACTTGTTAACTTGGTCAAGGTCTGCAAAAAAGGTCTGAAATTCAACCTCTCTTTTTCACAAAAGTTTGGGCCCTACCTCAGAATTCATGCACATAAATTTGGCCATGTTCTGTCACACATGCAAGTTGTAACAAGATTAATTCCACATGTGTGAGATCCTTTTCTTCCTTTATTTGACTCAATCTTCCTCTCCTTGACTTCAACCTTTTTCATCCTGACTAGGAGTAGGGATTATATTTTTCTCGTGTGAATCGAATGCCTCTTGATGGAGGAATACATGGCATATAAATAGTCTTCTTGAGGGGGTAAAATAGGTCCCAATTGGGGGCTAGGCCAAACTTAATAGGAATGTTGACTCAGGCTTCTTGTGGAGCCAAAACTATAAATTAAAAATTCAAGATTTCTTTTAAGAAGGGAACCGAGTGGAAGCCCTTTGAATCCACTCACTTTGCCAAAACACACAAATTTTAATTGGAAGAACAATAATCAAAACATTTACATCCAGTTTCATAAAAGACTTATATCTACATATAATGAAAAACTTTCTCAATTGTATTAATCATACTATGCCATATTACCAACCCCAATTTATCACCTTAGGCGATCCATATTCCAACATATATAAATTCATACTAGAAAAGGGAATGGTTGACTCCATTGAGGAATTTTTAAAACAATCACTTGACTATCCTTGGAAAACATGCATTTAATCAAGGAAAGAAACATATGCTATAAGAGTTGTCCACTTCATAGGAAATACAATTGGACCTAAAAACTCGTTGCTCTATCTTTGTTGCTATCTTTAATATGGAGGATAGGGAGTAAATATGAAGTTTTTGTGAAGAAGAACATTGATTTGTTTTATTAGATGAGGTGTTAATGATCTTCTGAATGTATTTAATCAATGCATTATTCACATATGACTTGGAATGCACGACATTTGACTTAATTGCTTTAATTTAAAATTTGTCTTGTTATGAAAGATTGACATGTGGCATGTCTCTCATGTGTAATTTGTGTGCTTCACATGCTAAAAAATGGCAATGAACATAAATGATACTTAAGTCCCTATAAAGATAAAATGTTCCTGATAATCCATGTTGAATTTGTAAAATGGATGGGACCTCAAAGGTTTGATTATGTTTTTTAAGCATAGTAGCTAGGAGCATTTGGAGGCTAATACGATACCAAGGTTTATGGTAGGTAGTTATTCCTATAATGTACATATATATATATATATTTTTTGAATACTCAATTGGATTCAAACACAAAGGAAGAAATTAATAGGGGAAGTGTTAGAGAATCAGAAAGGCATAAAGATCCTCTTGTCTTGATTATTTACTTGTGATCTTCTTTAGTTCTAATTATGTTCTTCTTATTAATTCATCAAGAAAATATCAAAGCAAATACACATAGATCAAGGACACTAGAAGTAGGCCAGCAGCCAGGGGAAAACTCACCTCAAGGGGAAAAACCAATCAAGGCATAAAGATCCTCTTGTCTTGATTATTTATCCTCTTGTTTTGATTATTTACTTGTGATCTTCTTTAGTTCTAATTATGTTCTTCTTATTAATTCATCAAGAAAATATCAAAGCAAATACACATAGATCAAGGACACTAGAAGTAGGCCAGCAGCCAGGGGAAAACTCACCTCAAGGGGGAAAAGCAATCAAGATCATTCTTCCCTCAATAGTATTCTTTGATACTCTTCACCCTAGACATGACCCAAACTTTCCCTCCACACCAAGTCACCTTCCAGATCTTCAACCTAGCAGTAGAAACATCTAGTTACCCAACAACTTCGCAGATTTGTAGCAGCAACAATGGCAATAGCTTCCAAACTTCAAAGACTTCGATATCTCAAGAGAAACAATGAAACAAAGAGATTCCTTCACCAAAATTTCGATTTTCTCTTTCTCTTTTAGATAGACCCAACTCACACTTCTTTTGCCCCCTTTTACAATTTCACACTTTTTCCCTTGATGCCAAGAGTTGCAGTGAAGTGGTAGCCAAATGAATTCAACCTCATAGTATATATAGCATTCTGATGAGTTCATATTCCTTCCCTTGAGGCCGACTTGGTGTGGAGGGATACTATACCACTTTTGACTAAAAACCAAACCTAATTACATGATTCAAAAGCCCAAGAAGGGTCAACATGAGTCCACAATCAGAACTTTATACTAAATATGACCCAAGCATGAAACCCATGCTTTAATAAGTCATCAATAATAAAATAAATGATAATATAAATTATTTTTCTTCAATTCTTTTGATGTTTACATCAAATATAAATTATGAAGAAAGAACCTAGTTAAATCTTCAATGGGAAGAACTTCTTGGAAAGAAATGGTACAAGCTTTCTTATTGATAGGGAAGTGTTGATGATTGTAATATTGCATGGGTACTTTTTCATTGGCTAAGTGTCAAGCATGCAAAAATCATCATAAGTCTTCTTGGCATAACTACTCGATTTATTCAATAAAGTGATTTTATGATTTAGTCTAAGTCACTCTTAGGGAAAGAACATTAATTAAGTTAATTAATTAATGTTGGGTATTTAGCTAAAGAAACTACGGAAAAGTAAATTATTTACTGTAATGAATTATTTTCCATCTCAACAATTGATCTCAAGTGGGTTAGAATTTAATCTTAGTTGTTTGTTACTTTGGAGATTAGGGTTAGGGAATTAGCTCAATGTAAAATTATAAAAAAAGGGCCAAAGGAGAGAATTATGACAAAATTGATAATATCGATTTGAAAAAGTGATTTTTTCTAGTTAGTGTGATACTCAGGGCTAAGGAGAGAGAAGTGTTGCAACAATTTTGTTTTTAAGAAGGAAACTTAGTGGAGGCCAAGGTTGCATGAGTTACTGAGTATCAAATTTGAAAAGGGACACACATGGGATAGAGATCTAGCTCTAAGGAAGTTGCACAAGTTGAAGGTTTGTGTAGGAAGGTTGTGTGTGTGATGACAAGGTTGAGTTTGGGTCACAGATATGAATTGTACAACATATGGGTTGCATGTGTGACGACTAAGAGAGAGGAAGGTTGTACATGTGAGGACTAAGGCAAAGGTGTGGTTTAGGTCTTTAAGGGAGCCAATTTGTCCAGGTTCTATTGCTATAAAAAAATTGTATTTCTTCGTGGGCCATTATCCTTTTAAGGGATCCCTCATTATTGAGATAATGAAAGTGAAGAGCAATTGGAGGATATTTTGTTGTGTGAAAGTTTCATTAGTGTGCAGTTTTTTGGTGTGATTGTTTGTGTGTTTACAAACATGATTTCCCATGTTTAATGTGTGTTCTGCTTGGTTTACAGATGTCAACAAACCCTCTTCCTTATGTCGGTTTCGTTGATGGCGTTTGTCGTAGTACACAAAATCTATCTTCTGTTATGTGGAAACTTTTTGCTCCCAATAATGAGTTAGTGAGATTTAAAGGTATATGTTTAAGATGTACAAACAATAATATAGTTGAATATAGTGCAGTCATCAAACTATTATAAGAATTTATTGCTCTTGTTATTAGGGCGTTAGTTGTTAAACTTGATTCACAACTCGTTGTATTACAATTAAACAATCATTATTCGTCAGAAATCCTCAAATTTTAAGAATGTATTTGTGCATTCGTCTCTTGCAGAGGAATTTCAATTACATAACTTATGAAAATATTCCAAGACATCTAAATACATTGAAAACAGGGAAAATTTTTAGAACCCCACTAAATTTATATATATAATAATTAGGCGAATCCCCATGATACATAGGAAAAATGGAAGGCGATTTTATTAATAATATAATATGTATATATAATTTTTTTGGCGAATCTCTCTCGAGATTATATTATCTTGTAAAATCATGGCGAATCACCAGTACAAATGGCAAATCACTAGTACAAAATGGTGAATCGTTGTCTAGTGGAGTTCGGGGTGTTGGTTCCAATGAAAATATGGTAGTTGGACTAGGAGTTGAAGGAAGCGAACCACCGAGACCAAGTATGGCACATGGTGACTCATGAGGGAAGTAGTTCTCATGTAGTTTGGAAAACATGTTCTTCTAGTTCTGCTAAGCGTAGTGTTGTTGCTCATGCTACTACTAGCACTGATATTGAGGTTGGAGAGGAGTTTGAGGAAGCATGGAAGGTAGCAGTGGTGGAGAATTACAAAGAGAACCCAATGATGGGCTCCATTTTGCCCTTTGCTATTTGGGCCTGCAAGATCTTTTGTCCATTGAACCAACAATTAACCGTTCAACCAACAATCAACTTGATTGAGTTGATTAGATACGAGTCAACTTAGACTGATCTTCAAAACTATGCTTTGCACTATCCCATATTTATCACACTAATTCTACACAACATTGTGCATTTGCACCCAACTCTCATGCATGCACACAAAATTTTCATTAACATCTATAACCCTAACCAAGTGAGAATTGATCAAAAATTTGCACCAAAGTTTGTTATAGTGTTGAAAGTTCATAAGAAATTTAGATCCATGGTATGTTAAATAAATTTTGAGATAACCTCCACATATTCGACCACAATAGAGAAAACTTGTGATAAATTTTAAACCTACAAAAATTAGGATTCATGTTCCTAGGAAAGATCATAATTAGTTGACATATAGGTCCAGTTTTGAGCCTTGACACATTGATAATGCAATGGCTTAGTTCAAAACTCACACATTGAAAAGTCATCAATGAAGAGAAGACAAGATCATTATGAATTACACATACTCCAAAATTCCTACCAAATTCTACTTAGTTGTTCGCAACTCAGCTATACATAATCTTATAGTAAATACAAATTTCAAAAATCCTTCTTCACATAGCTAATAAATGGCCATTGGAGGAGCACCCCTTATATAATATTAATAGTAGCAATCAATAGATTATTTCATATTGAACTTCATAGCCATAGCACTCCTATGTATTGTATGATGTATTCAACTTGCATTATCAAATATAGATAAAATCATACTTTTGATTGATACATTTAAATCATACTTGTGCACAAAGTTGAATGTAATGCCAGTCAAGGAGTAAAGTTGGTTTGACGTGTAATGATCTATAAAATAATGAAGAAACTTAGTAACGAATCACAACTTTCACGTTTGAAAAAATTATAAAGCTTTCATGCAAATCCAGTGTTGTTATAGTTCCTTCTCTCAACCATGTTCCACATAAGCATGGAAAATCAAGTAATACTAGAATTTGCACCAAGAGGTGCAAAGTAACGTCGAGGAGCAGGGATACATCTTCCATGCGAGATAAAGGTGATGTAGGTGATAAAGTTGGAGGCAATATGAAATGTTTTGGAAGAATGGTTGGTTTGTTTATCAACTTTTGAGTTATCTTGAAAATTTCTTTGTTCTCTTCATGCCTACCTCTAAAACCTTAAAAAAACCTATCCATAAAATGCATATTCAACGACCTGTACAGAATATGTACATAGTTCGTGAGAGGAGCATTAATCCTTGCTTAAAATATAATAAAGTGAAAGTATAAGATAGTGAACAACCATTCATTTAAATCCACTTGGTTGCATTATCTTAAATTATAATATGTTCATATCTATAATACAAAGTGCTTCACCCTCAAATATAGTTTTTACAAAGGGCATCTGTTATTGTTGTTAAATCTAGTTTGATCTCTATGAGCATGGGAGTCATGGATTTCAACGAGCTAGAGGCGATGAATGGGCTTCGATAGACATGGAACACCTGGCCAAGCTCCCAAATAGAAGCGGTACGAATGGTGATCCCGCTGGGCATCTTGTGCATGCCCCTGATGGCGGTGCAGGGGGAGGAGAATCAGCCACAGCTGCTCCCAATCCCACTTCTCCCATATGACCCTCTCCTTTGCAAGTCTTTCCGCACCATCCTAAACCCCTACGCTCACGTCAATTACTAGGAAAAGTTGTGGACGTGTCCCTTGTGCTTCCACTGCAATTCTTTCCCCCCTTCCTACTCATCCATAGACAAACAAAATCTCCCCGCCAAGCTCTTCCCCACTTACAACATTGTCGAGTACCATCTTCAAGAATGCCGCCCCCAGTTCCACCTCCATATTTCCCTCATCTTTTGGTCAGCAGGTTGGTCATTGGTCTGCCCAAAGGGCGCAACAGACACAGGCCGTCAAGGGGCCCGGGTTCTTGTTTGTGGTGGACACTTCCCAGCGTGCTAAGGATCTCCATCATCTCAAGAATGAAATTTTTGGCAATAACAAGCAACCCAAAACAGAGGTCCAGTGCAAGAATCGCCAGGACGATGGAGAAAACGAGGATTGACATCCAATATTTTGTTTACACACGTCAATATATGATTAGTTAGAAGGGCGATAAGAAAGCTTTGTGATTGGATGGGGTGAATCGTGTTTGCCCACCCAATATCGTAAAAAAAGGCTTCAAGTGTAATAAAAACAAAAAATTGACTATTAACAAAACAAAAAATTCCAAAAAAACTGATTTTTTTAAAATATAAATTAGATAATAGAAATTATGGCCATAAGATATTTAAAAAAAAAAACTAAGATTAATATTTAAAAACTAATTAATTGGTTGAGAAAAATTTATTTTAAAAATAAAGTTATTCTCACTAAAATATAGATTAAAATATTAATACAAAAATTAATTACTATTTTTTTAACAATAACCAACAATATTTTATATTAAAGTTGTTGAGCAAACTGCTTAGTTAAAATACATCTTACAAAATGTTGTAAGGTAGTTCTCTGCATAGCCGAAAAGAGCAAGGTGGATTCATCTGTCTACTGAAGTTTATATATGATTTCCCAAAATATATTTTACTACATTCCAAATTTTTCCATTTATAATTTCACCAATAGTTGCCCGTCAAACAAAATTTAGAACACACATGAAATTCACATCTTAATCATTTTGAGCCATCAGCGTGTTGCCCTTGTCCTTGTTTTATTTTTCCATTACCTCCTCTAGTTGAGATCTAATGTAGTCCAACTCATCTTCCATCTGTTGAATTCAATTTTTAAGCTGTTAAATTGTCTCTAATATTCCTGAAATTTCTTGGTGCATACATCAAAGTGCAATATCAAACAAGTGATTGTTTTCATCATGATCTATGAAGTCTAGAACTGCCACACACAAGAGTAGCAAGCCCGAGGGGACCTGTGTGTGGTGCCCTTAACTATTGGTTCGCACACCTCCAAATTCCCTCAATCAATTGGCTAAAACACCTAATTGTTACAATGTTGGGGTACCACAAACAATCTAGATATTGCATGCAAATCAACTATAAATCATCCAGTGGTCATCTCCTTAAATAGTCATGCATTGTGAATGGAGGACTTGAAATTGGCCCGAATCAATGCCACATGCTCTAGGTTTGCTTAAGGATGAGAAATTTCCTCCACATCATCAAAATCCGAATATTTCCCTCCTATGATCACCTCAACCATTGACTTCTCCCACGCCTGAAAATACAAGCCCACTCTCTCTCTTAATCTAAATCCAAATCCACGATCTCACTTTTATGAAGGATGAAATCAAACCGAAGGAAGATACATAGGGAGACCTTCCCTCACCAAAATTCCTAATGGCCAAGTGTCCTTCCAGCCTCCATAACAATGCCACTCAAATCCAAATGTCTTGTCAGATCTAAGCCTTTTCCATGATTAGGGGCACTCACACCCCACCTTGGGTTTAAAACTTGTACTATCATTTATTAATATACTAAGGCAAGGGTTAATATACTAAAGCAAGGGGTCATAGCTTCTTTCCCCTCGCCAATTATTTTCTCCCTTCTTTAGACTTACCCCTTTGTTGGCCAATAAGTTAGCTTTGGAATTGTTTCCCCTTCAAACATGGAAGTGTTGACGCCTCGATATAGATTGATACCAAAAATGGATTCATTTGAAGATCAATCTTAACTTGATGTCTAAGGGAAGAGTTCCAGATTATAAATGATGAAATATTATCATGAAATATCATGGTTGAGTCTCCAATGACTATTACTATTGTCACTCCAATGCTAGAAATTTTCTTTAACCCTTGATAGAAGGCATAAACTTTAGCTGCATTATTGGAAATGAGACCTAAACCTAAGCATAACACACTTTCTAATGGTTCCCCACCCCCCACCACCACCACCACAAAAAATAATTGTTAATTAAAAATACAAATGAGAAGACTTAAAAAAAAGAGAGAAAATAGAAAAAAAGATTTAAAAAATTATTGAACAAAAGATTATCAAAATGAATTTTGAATTGGTGCCAAATAATAATAATAATAATAATAATATAAATAAAAGTAAAAAGTGCCAAGAGTTCTTTATATTTTTATTATTTCTCCCTAAAAACCAATTAAAAATTTATTTTAATAATTTTGTATCCAATCTTCTATTTTAAATTTTTTATTTATTTTTCAACTGTTAATTTCTCGCTTTACTTGTATACTTGTTTTTTCTTTTTTTTGGTTCTCTTTACTTGTATACATTGTTTTGTTTGTACTGCAACCGAGATTACTTGAGGCATATAACATTGCAGAGGCCTTTGGCCCTGTATGGACTTCAACTGAACTGAAGATATTATTGTGTAGGCATCTGTGTTTGAAATACAACTGAGTTGGCTTCAGAAATTATTGAATAAAGTATAAACATCTGCAACTAGTTTCAATTTATCAAAATTCACCTGCTCATTCTGTTGCATGTAATCACTTTCCTTGGTAGTTTGCTGAACCGTCCTAATTTCGAGGTATTACTGAGAAAATAAATTGTTTTTCTTGCTTCATATTTCAGGACCAGATTTAACTTTTACTGCACTTTTCAGGCATAGAGACAAATTCATCAATGAAAGAACATAGTGGATATTAATACATTTTCTATTTTAAAGTTCAAAGGCCAAATTTATCTTTAACTTCTCCCAACCTTTATTTTATGAGTCAACAACATCTTCAAGAGAATCCTGAACTGCCTCATTCCTCACCTAATGCTCTATACTGTCTTCCCCAATTCGATCTCCATTTCCTTCAATCAGATCAACATACATTGTAATTCCACTTTTGAAAAAACCGTTATATTACCTTTCCCTCAAAATCACTTCCAATATGCTCTTTTTCTGGCTTAAAATAATTCACAAACATTATTTTTACCCTTTTGTGTGTAACAAACTTCTCTACCGCAGTTGATGACACTGGACTGATTTGAAACATGTAATGAAAAAAATAACAATGAGTTGAAATAACAATTAGTTGAAGAAGACAAAGGCAACAAACTCATTTTGTAATGTTCAAATTTTACATATTTGAGTTGATGGAATCAAGAAACATTGGAACTACGTTCATGGTTTCTCCTTCAATTCAATCATCAGTCTGAGGTGCAGAACCAATAGACAGAAAGGTGATTTTTACTTGAGATGAACCTGGAAACCACATAAAGGAATGCCCTCCAGCCAGTCTTAAAATATTGAATTGCAATTCCCTTTGTGCTCTGAAGACCTCTGCACAAGTCACCCTCAAATAATTCCACGCAGACTGAAAATTCTGAGTGCCTCTGCTTCTGCTGCCAATTCCAACTTATCCTTCAACCTTGAACTTGAGAATCTAGATGAATTAATTTCTCCGCTGGTCCAATTTTTTTCTGTCAAAAAGAGTCCTTCCCTTATTGAAGTATTTGGAAAAATGTAGGATTTTCCAACTAAGTTAAAAGGCACTGCATTTTCGCATAAAAAGTAAAGGATTGCAGTCCACACTATGGTAACTATGCCTTGGGCCAGGTCTACAACTCATCTGTGCTCAATTTCAATCTGGATCACAGTGTTGCACCAATCTCTCCTGAAGCAATCACCTTCCCTATACCATCTTCACTGTGACAAATACTAGATTTTCACTAAAATGTATCTCCCACCCTCCTCGAGGGTGGTAATTCTCTGCCACGGTCAATGTAGGAGAGCAATGGATGGTGCCTTTTCAAAGAGCCAACAAATTTCGCTTTACCAAAAACAATCAAGGGGTCTAAAAGATAACTGCGAAGGTGCTAAAAGGATACATAGGCTGACACAATGCAGACGGGTGTGCAAGAAAGGCTCCAACAGAAATAGTTAGCATTGATAAAATCATGGTGAGAAAGGTCTGGGCAACTTTTACTTTTTGCATGCCTTGGCTGGGGCCAGTTTTAACTGTGGATGGAAGAATATTTTGCATAAATGTGGGATGTCGTTACAATTATTGTGCAAAATTTGTTTGATCTTAAACTTTCTTTGGAATAATGTAATCCATAAATGATTCTTACCTTCAACCTTTCCCAGTGAGTGTTACAAGACCTATGAGAATTAAATTCCACACAAACTAACTGATTTAGACCTCTGTGTTAATGTGAGAGCACCAGTTGTTTATGTGAATTATGAAAATTAAGCTTTCCTAAGAGTTCACGGGTTAAAATCCAGAAAGGTAGAGAGTAGAGTATGTCAACCTCTTTAAACTTCATTAGTCAAATGGCTAAATAGAGTTCAAATCCAGAAAGGTAGAGAGTAGACTATGTAAACCTCCTTAAATTTCATTAGTCAAATAGCTAAATAGAGGCAGGTCCTTGTCTCACAAATAAGGGAGTCTCATACACCAATTGGGTCTCTAATTTAGTAATCAAATGGTGAAGTAGAGACAAGTAGTTTTCTCACAAATAAGAGAATCACATACACCAATTTAATATCTAAATTGACAATGACCTTAAAATTAAATTATTATTATTATAATTATATTTATAGCTATCAATTATCCAAAGCAGTAATTTTTCTAAATGACTCAGTAAACCACAAAACGCTGCACAAGCCATTCCAACTATTGTATAATCGCTGCAAGACGAGCCACAGTAAACAACAAAATGTTGCACAAGCCATTCCAACTATTTGTATAATTGCTGCAAGACGAGCCATTCTATGATGGCAATATCACTTCGATCTTAAATCATAAGCTGCTGCATTAAACATCGAATACTTCACTGAGTGAAGGGGTGGAACTCGAAGCGATATTATTCATCATGTTTTTTGAACAGTGTAAATCATAATACGTTGGTTCAAACCGCTTGGATTTGAAATCTGACCCCTTTGTGACTGCTTAAGGCAACCAATTCCATGATTTACCAAATTTTCCGTGAAGCACATTTCATGACAAAAAGATCCTTAAGAAAAATTCGATAAACTGACATATAAGACTTATATTGTTCCACAACAATATCCCTTTTATATAAAAGACATATGTTTCATAAAACTCAGCTACTGCATCCTATTTGTTCAGGTAGGAATATGCATGTTACAAATAATTCAGTCTGACTTCTAACAAGAAATTTTGGAAATCAACTGCGATCTTCCTCGTACACTCTACACACATACACACCCAACCATAAAGCAAAAAATGCTGGATTTTTATTATAGGATAAAAACTCCAGTACATTTGTCTTGGTATATGTTAAGCCATGCTTCTGAATAATATGACAGATATATGTCTACATGCCAAAAAAGAAATTGTTTGTTCCTTCATGTACCCAGTATTATTCATAATATAAAACTGAAGTATATTTTTAGCCATGCTTCTGAATAATATATAACAGATATATGTCTACATACCAAAAAAGAAATTTTTTGTTCCCTCAAGTATACAGTATTCGTCATACTATAAAACTGAAAGTTTATGTAAAGCATAGAGAGAGGGATTTGTCGATCCATTATTCAGCATATGTAAATGAAATACCTATACAAAAATAACAATATAAGGAAAAGTGAGCTTGTGAATAGAACTGAAAAACATATTTAACTGGAAATAGAACCCAAAAACGGAAAAGCTTTCTTTGGGGCCATTGGATCCACCATATTTAGATCGGTTTCCTTGTTCTTCTTTTGGTTTCTGCAAAGGTTAGACTTGGGATGTGCTGGTGTGTGGGCTCCAACACTACAAGACAACTTGTTACAAAATTTAATCCTTTGTTCTAAACTGCAAGACAACTTGTTACAAAATTTTATCCTTTGTTCTAGACTGCAAGAGAGCCTGTCAACAAATATTGGGTCAGAGAAGGCCAAGATAAGGAAAATTTGAAATCAGTTGGAAAACCAGGGAATATAAACCACCAAACCCAAGATAGCTAAGGGTAGAAAAAATGTTGGTAAAGCATAGATGGACTCGCAATCAAGATTAAAGGACTCAATTGTTCGAATTATCGACGAAAATTTGGGTGGACTGGAGGATTTGGGGGAGAAAACCTCTTTGCTAGGCAAAGTAATGCAACAGAAGATAGACGAGGCCAATAGAAATGGGAGTTATGTTTGGGATGTTGAAACAATGACAACCATCAATTGAGATCGTGGCCAAGAAAAGATAGAGGAAACAAAGCCAAAGTCAGGGCAGACGAAGAATGTATGCAATCTTGCTCCATTAAGTGCCCAATCTGCTGATAAGTCCAGCCTAGATCCATCTTAACTCCGGATCTATCAAGCGCCGAGAGGGATCAAATCTCTCGAGGTGAAAACCTCTTTTTTGAGTGCAAAACGTGAGGAAAGGTTTTCACCTCGAGAGATTTGATCCTTCTCGGTGCTTGATAGATCCAGAGTTAAGATGGATCTAGGCTGGTTTTAGTCGTGTGCGACCAAGGAAAATCTATCGATAATATGAGGAACATATGATTAATTTTATTAATAATATGTAAATACATCTAATATTAACATAACCATTTTAAATATGTTAAATATGTCTGAGATTCATTGAGTCATTTTAATTTTAAATTTGATTACTTACCTCAGTTTTTTGAGATGATAAATATTGTAAAATAAATTTAATGATGAAATAAAATTTTGAACGCAAAGTGACAATGTAATAATATTGAATGATAGAAACTGTGAATAATAATGATGTAGTCAATTACGAAGTCTTCATTGTGATCGATTTCAAACTATTTTCTTCTACTATTCTTATTTTCACCCATGTTAGTTTTGTCATATTTTCATATTGATTATTTGAAAAGGATAGTTGGAATCGTAAACCATTTAAATATTTAGCTTGAGCTGTTGTAGTAAACATCATACCTTGTCTCTCTTGCTCTCCAATATTAATAGGTTGAATTACTATAACACAAAAATCAATGTGCATTGTCAATAATTTTTGTGCTTACACTGAAATCATTGCACACACACTATTAATCCAATGACTTTAAAATTAATGTACCATCATACATAAATTAGAAATCAACATATACACTGAAATCAATGCAACTAATGCAAGAAATCAAATAATAATAGAAAACAACCTCTACACTAAAATCAATGCATATAATGCAAGTAATGAAATATGATTAGAAATCAACATCTACACTCAAATAAATGAGTCTAGTGCAAGTAGGAAAATAGGATTTAAAGCCAACATCTACACTGAAATCAATGCATCTAGTGCATGCGATCAAATAGGATTAGAAATCACCATCTACACTGAAATAAATGCATTTAGTGCAAGGAATCAAATAGGATTATAAATCATCTACATTTAAATCAATGCATTTAGTTAAATCATCTACATTTAAATCAATGCATTCAGTGCAAGCAATCAAATATAATTATAAATCAACATCTACATTGAAATTAATGCATCTAGTGCAAGCAGTCAAATAAGATTAGAAATCAGCATCTACATTGAAATCAAGGCATTTAGTGAAAGCAATAAAATAGGATCAGAAATCACCATCTACATTGAAATCAATCCATTCAATGCAAGCAATCAAATAGAATTAGAAATAATCTACATTGAAATCAATTCATCTAGTGAAAGAAATAAAATATCACCAAAAATCGAAATCTACATTAAAATTAATGCATCTAGTGAAATCAATCAAATAGGATTAGAAATCATCATGTACACTGAAATTAATGCATTTAGTGCATGCAATCAAATAGGATTAGAAATAATCTACATTAAAATCAATCCATCTAGTGTAAGTAATCAAATATCATTAGAAATCACCATCTACACTGAAATCAATGCATCTATTGCAAGAAACCTTCTTCCTTATCTCCCCCATATATATCTATATATCCATCCATATCTCCTTATTTTTCTCTTTATCTCACCCGACCATACACACACTCTCTCTCACTCCATATCTATCAATTTCCTTGTCCCCCCCTCGTTCTCTCCATCTATCTTTTCTTCTCTTCACCTTACATCTATATCTATATCTCACTCTATCTCTCTATATCAACTCCAAAACACAAACTCTCTTTCTCTAATCTATCTATCTATCTATCACTCCCTCCTCCTCCTCCTCCTCTCTCTCTCTCTCGCTTCTATCTCTCTTCCTTCCTACTACCCTTTCTCCCTCTCTCTCCATCTTCTTTATCACTCCCTCTCTCCACCTTTCACCCTCTATGTCTTTATTCTTACCTCCCCCTCTCCCCCTCTCCATCTTCATATCTCTTTCCCTACCTTTCTTCACTCTCTCTCTTCCTTTCTCTCTCCCCCCTCTCTCTCTCTATCTATCTTCACCTTCCAACTTTGTTACCATATGCCTCTCTCTCTCCTTCTCTCCCCACTTCTCTCCATATCTCCTTATTTGTCTCTTTATCTCACCCCAAAACATACACACTCCCTCTTCATCTATCCCCTGTCACTCCCTCTCTCTCTCCACTACTCACTCTCTATGTATTTATTCTTCCCTCCATCTCTCAATCCCTCCCTCTCTCCCCCTCCAAATCCATATTTCTATCCCTCCCTCTCTCCTCCTCTCTTTCAAGTCCCCTCTCCTTTCCTTCATCTCTCTCCCTTTCTCTCCTACCTCCCTTTCTCTTCCCCCATCTCTCTCTCTCTCCATCTCTCAATCCCTCCCTCTCTCCCCCTCCAAATCCATATTTCTATCCCTCCCTCTCTCCTCCCCTCTCTCCTCCTCTCTTTCAAGTCCCCTCTCTTTTCCTTCCTCTCTCTCCCTTTATCTCCTACCTCCCTTTCTCTTCCCCCATCTCTCTCTCTCTCTCCCTCTCCTCCCCCCTCCCCTACAATCCTCTCTTCCCCATCACTCTCTTCCTCTCTCTCATCATTCCTCTCTCACCTCCTTCTATTTGACCCCCCAACTCTCTTTCTTTCTCTCTCTCTCTATCCTCCAATCCTCTCTCTTCCCCCATCACTCTATCTCACTCTCCAACTATCTTACTATTTCTATCCCTTTATCCTTCTCTCCCCCCTTGTCTCCATCACGCCTCCTTTATCCTTCTCTCCCCCCTTGTCTCCATCACTCCTATGTATCTGTGCTTCTTCACCCCGCTTCTTGCTCCGCCTCCAGCTCCATCTCTCTATCCCTCCTTCTCTTCTCCTCCTCTCATCCTTTCTCTCTCTCCCTTTCTCTCCTACCTCCCTCTCCCTTCCCCCTTATTTCTCTCTCTCTCACTCTTTACCCTCCAATCCTCTCTCCTTATCCCTCCCTCTATCCTTATCTCTCTCCCACCTCCATCTTTATGTCTCCCTCTCCCTCTTTTACCCTTCTCTAACTCTCTTACTCTTCTCACTCTCTCTCTCTTCATTCCTCTTCTCCCTTCTCCTTCAATTTATCTCCATATCTCCCTTATCACTCCCCCTATTTCTCCACCTCTATCATATGTCATGATATATTAATATATATTACAATATAATAAATTTAATATTGTATTAATCTAAACATATTAAATTTAATAATATTAATATTTTAATATTAATGTTAGGGTTAATAATGTTTTTTTTTTCATGGTATTAATAATAATTTGTCCCATAGGCTTCACCTAAATAAAACCTGTTTTTGAGTTTTTGTAAATATAAAGTGGTTTATTGAGTAAATATAAAAATCGGTTTTTTTTATTTACCACACCTCTAGTTTATTTATATTTTTATTCATTTACCATACCTCTTGAGTAATATAAAAAGATGTTTTATTTATGTACCATACCTATGGTTTATTTATATTTTTAAGTATTTACCATATATTATTTATTTACCATATCTCTTTTTTGAGTGTTAGTAAACTATTCATATTTTAAGTTTATATCGTTTAAATTTATTTTTAATAAATTTTTAATTGTTCATTTATATGTTTATGTAAGTTATTGTTCAAGCCGACATTTTTTTTTGGCTTCCGACATACTTACACATCGGGGTCATACTGGGCTGTAGAATGCGCCTCTCGGCGCAATAAAATAAGAAAATTTTGCCTCAATGTCCAAGAAATGACCACAAATGTAGGTCAATGGAACGAAAAGAGTACATCCAGTGCAGGTATAAAGAGAGAGTGGGAAAGCAACTTAGAGACAACACTAAGATGTTGTAACGCCACATATCTGAGTGCATCCTGACCAAAGTGGGAATGAGCAGCCTGTTCGTATTACTAGGAAGGTGTTGGACAATACCCATTATTGCAATCTCATTGAATTTAACATAAATGTGCCTGATTCATAAATTTAACCCAGCTTAATTCAATCCTATTAACTTTGAGATTACTATCAATTCCTAACCTGTAAAGATTACCATAGAAAAAATACTTATCAAGGAATATTGTTGAGTTGGGCCATGAACGAACTTTTAGCTCTGAAAGGCGACTTTCAGCAAGATAACTCTCAATTTGAATTCCCATACTCTCCATCACTTTAGTACTTACCATGGTGTGGATCACATTTAGCCATTATGGACGATGGCTCGAAAGCACTGTTGGTGTTCTCGGCCACCGACAGTTGCTCATTGTAGGCCTTCTCAGCAGAGATCACAGGAGCATATGAGGAAAGCATGAAATGAATACAAGGATACGGCACCAAGTTTGTCTGAAACTTAGTCACGTCAACGTTCAGAGCACCATCAAAACGAAGAGAGGCAGTCAGGGAAGATATGACCTGAGACACAAGTCTATTAAGGTTAGTTTATGTAGTACACTTGATGTCCAGGGAACGACGACAAATGTTGTAGATGGCCTCATTATCCAATAGCACGACCACATCAGTGTGCTCTAACAATGAGTGTGTTGACAACACGCTTTGTAGGGCTTGACTACAGATGTGGAGACCTGTGGAGATGGATACACAGTGAAACCCAACTTGGATTTTTTTCCATAATCTATAGAAAGCCTCTCCAATAGAAGGGACCTTAGACCAGATCCGGTACCGCTTCCCACAACATGGAAGACTAGGAAACCTTGCAGTCCTGTACAGTTGTCTGCCAACTTCCGGATTCGATCCAAGCACAGATCCACAATTTCCTTACCAATGGTATAATGGCCACGAGCAAAGTTGTTTGCGGCATCTTCTTTGCCACTGATCCACTGCTCTGGGTGAAAAAGCTGTCGATATGTGTCGCCACCTGAAACTCCAAAAAGTCGCACTAAAGACAACTCTCTTTAAAACAAATAGATATAACAATTATTGTAATAGGGATTTGATTGGAGTTTAGATAATTTATATTATTAAATTAGTTTTACGTTTAAGATTAAAAATACGAAAATTAGTGGAGGAGGAAAACTATTGGTAATTTTTTTTCTTCAAAAAATCAAATAATTGAATTGCAATTTTTTTTAATGGTGAATTCAGCATCGCTCTAAATAGTCAAATTAATTTAACTACTGTAACTCCAATTTTCAAAAATCTTTGCCAAAATTACTATAACTCAAATTTTAAAAAATCTATAGAGATTTTTTTGATTAGGGCATGTTTTACTGTCTGTGATGTTTTCCCAATAAGTATGTCCAGTAACCCATCACTTCCTTTAGATTTCCTGGGCGGACGATAGATAATACAATCCATCTTAGGGTTTCAACTTATGCCCACGAATTTCCGCCCGCACGACGTCGATGGCGTCGACTGCGAGGAGGACAATGCTTTCAGTTGGTCGACGTTCCTTCCATAATTTCAATGGCACCGCCGACGCGCGCATTAGAATATTATGTCACACCCACAGGCTTCAAGAGGCAGTGCAGGCATTCGAACATCTGCTTTCAGTTAAATCTAAGTCAATTCCCACTCTCATTACCTGTAATCTTTTGTTAAGTAGCCTACTTCGACGGAATCAACATGAATCTGCATTGCCTCTTTACAGGCTGATGATTGAAGCAAACATTCTTCCAGATCTCATAACTTTGAGCATTATCATCCATTGTCACTGTCAAACAGGTAAAATGGATTATGCATTGAAAGTGTTTGAAGGAATGGAAGGAAGCACATGGGTATGTACCAGATGTTGTAACCTTCAATACCCTCATCAAAGGGCTTTGCAGGAAGTTCAGAATCGACGACTCTATCAAGCTTTTCAACCAAATGATGAGCAAACGACAAGTTCCTGATCTTTTTACTTATAATACCCTAATAGATGGGCTCTGCAAGACAGGGAAAACCCACGAAATGTTCGCGTTGATAGCTGTTATGCTGCAAAAAGGCTATCAGCCCGACACAATCACATTTAGCACGCTCATGGATCGGCTATGCAAAGAAGGTAAGGTCCAAGAGGCCAAGAAGCTACTATATCAGATGTTAAAAGAAGGGCATAACCTAGATGTTATTACATATAGTACCTTGATTGATGGTTTCTGTAAGGAAGGCAAGCCAGAAGAGGCCGTGTAGCTCCTCCATGAAATGCCTGGCAGAAACATATGCCCTGATGTGGTCACGTACAATGGGCTTATTAACGGTTTCTGCAAGGAAGGCAAGCTGGAAGAGGCTATGGAGCTCCTCCATGATATGACAAGCAAAAACATATGCCGTGATGTTGTCACTTACAATGGACTTATTAACGGTTTCTGCAAGGAAGGCAAGCTGTAAGAAGCTGTGGAGCTCCTCCATGAAATGGCCAGCAAAAACATATACCCCAATATTGTCACTTTCAGTGCGCTTATTGAAGGTTTTTGCAAAGAAGGCAAGCTACAAGAAGCGATGGATCTCCTCCATGAAATGGGGAAAAACATACACCCTGATGTTGTCACGTACACTGGGCTTATTAATTGGTTCTGCAAGGAAGGCAAGCTGTAAGAAGATGTGGAGCTCCTCCATGAAATGACCAGCAAACACATATACCCCAACATTGTCACTTACAGTGCGCTTATTGATGGTTTTTGCAAAGAAGGCAAGCTTCAAGAAGCTCTCCAATTGTTAGATGTCATGGGGCAAATAGGCTATCAGCCTAATGATATCACATACACTACACTAATAAATGGGTTTTGCATTGTGGGAAATCTAGAAAAGGCAGAGACACTTCTTCAAGAAATGTCGGAGAAAGGTTGCAGGCCTAACATAGTTAGCTATAATACATTAATAAATGGGTTCTGCAAGAATGACAGGATAAACAAAGCTTTGCAAATCTTCCATGAGATCCCAAAGCAGAGTTTGAGCTGTGATGTTGTTACTTACAACACATTGATGGTTGGATTCTGCAAAGTCCGTAATCTCAAGGAGGCAATAAAGTTATTTAAACGGATGACAGATAGTGGTCATGTCCCTGATATGATTACATATAGCATTCTCATGGATGGAATATGCAAGGAAGGCACACACGAAGAGGCCAAAAGACTACTCCATGAGATCTTAAAAATTGTTTGACACTACAGTTGTGACATATTTAGTGGTCAATATGGTCCTTTGTAACATATCGCTAAATGTACCTGGTAAGATTAAGTAATAGGGAATGAAACACAGTTGATGAAGTTCAAGTGTGACTTTGAAAACGGTGCACTAGTCAGGTACCTGGAACAGTAAAGATAGTTGCATGTTTCTGTTTTATTAAATGGACTACCTCTCTTTTACTCACTAAACTGCAAGTTCTTTGCAATTTTGAAGCTTGCTTTGGCATGCCTTCTTTTTGTTATAGTTTTTTTTTTTTTTTTTTTTTTTTTTTTTTAAACTGAAACGGTTATTTTTTATTTATTTGAAATCTGGTTTGGTCGAGGCCAAATCAACCAGTGATACAAGAGAACTGTCCAGCTTCCCGATACATGATGCTCATCATCTCAAGGAATGCTGTTTTGTGAAGGGTTTTTGTCATTTATGCTAAGATCTCCTTGCGAGAGAAGGCAGCCTTTGTTTGCATTGTGATCAACTTCTTTGTTTGAGCTTCTGAGGATGTGAAAGAATTGGAAAGAGGAGAAGTCAAGCAAGATGAACTTTAGTCTTCAGAGGATCTTGTTTAGGACTTCAACTTTGAATTGATCTTTCGAGTGCAACTTTTTTATCAAGATTTCGGAGTCTCCAAAGGCTTGAAAGTCTTTGATGCCTTTCTCTCGTGCAATTTGGCAAGCTTTTAACAAGCTGAGAATTTTGGCTTGGTTATTTGTTCGTTGTCCGAGGCCTAGCTGAAACTGTATTTTCTTGTACCGTCCAGAGAGTAAAGCACACCTCAGCTCCTACTGTCCCGAGGTTTCCTTTGGAGGCTCCATCAAAGAAGATCGTTGCTTTACCCTACTTCCTCCACCAAACTTGAAATATTTCATCCGAGTCCCTTAAACGCCATCCTGGATTGGCTTGGGGTCTAGCTGCGGTTTGATATCTGTCACGAAAAATAAAAGTCCCCATCCATTTATTTTCTTCTGGGAGGAGAGAGCTATCAAATTTATGGGATTGGTTGCTCATGGTTTCATTGAGAAGGGCTTTGGCTTTGGTAGCAACCGATGGGGGAGGCCAACATGTGTTGTTGAAGATCTAATCATTTCTGGCTAGCCAGATTTTCCAGCATACATACTTGGGGATGGTGTGCCAAACACGAAACCATAGAGCCTTCTGGAGATGTGCTGAGGGTAGCACTCCTTCCATGTCGAAAATAAGTCCACAACAAAGATTTGAGAAGGAGCTGTAATGTTGAGTCCATGAAGGGTGAAGTTCCATACTTCTTTGGCGAAGGAGCAGTCCACAAAAAGATGATCCGAGATTTCAAGAGCGTTCCTGCAGAGAGCACACCTATGAGGGCCTGTTATGCTTATTTTTAACAAATTTTCCCCTGTCAAGATCTTCTTATGCATAAGAACCCAAAATAAAAGCTTAATTTTTGAGAGACCCATGGGATCCCACACTAGTCTCCAAAAGTTTGTCGGATGAATCATCTCTCGTTGTGATTGAAGAATAAGAAAGCCCTGCGCAGCTATGTAGGTTCCAGATGTACCCCAGCCCCAAGAATCGGAAACTAACTTGTGGACCGGGGCATCATCTCTTTCTACTATGAGAGTGTTTTGTTGTTGTTGCAAATTCTCCAGAGTTCTGGGGAAGGCTCAATATTTCCAGTTATCAGTCTCATCCCACTCAGAAATGTCTTCTAATCTGCGAATACTGTGCTTTGATGGCCAAATCCGGATCTCATTAAGTGCTTCAGAGCTGGAGAGGGGCGAGTGACCCATTATGTTGTCTTTCCATAACTTCATTTTTTTGCCATTTCCAGGGATGCGATATAGATGTTTTTGGAAGAATTTGATTCCTCTCCTGCAGAGGTTCCATATCAGCGAACTTTTCTTGTTAATGTCCGCTTGCAAATTCCTGAGGGATGCGTCTTTTACATATTTAATGCTGAGGATCCGACTTACCAGATGGTTAGGCTCAGCATGTAGTTTCCACAGGATTTTGCAGCCAAGTGACATGTTGGCGTGGGCAGGGTCTCTGATATGCAGGATACCTTCATGAATTGATCGTTTTGTCGTGTCCCATTTAACCAGGTGAAAATTCCTTTGGTTTCCTTTGCCACCTTGCCAGAGAAAATCGCGGATAAGCTTGGAGATCTAGTCGGTGATGGACTTGGGCATTAGCAAGAAAGAGAATTGGTATATGGGTAAGGCGATGAGTACAGATTTTATGAGGATGATTTTCCCACCATTCGTGAGCCAATGAGGTCCCTAGAAATCGATATTAGCTTTGATTTTACTGATAACATCAGCCCACAAAGATCTCTTGTTGATTTCGAGCGTTATAGGCAGCCCCAAGTATTTAATTTTGTCCCAGCAAGCATAGCCTGCAAAGCCTATGATTTGCGCGATTTTCTGAATTTCGTGCTCCAATGCATTTCATCCATACACAGCACTCTTGTTGTCATTTATTAGAGCGCCAAAGACACTGCAAAATCTTTGGAGTGTGGCTTTAAATGAGTTAGCGATCCTGGAGGTGACTCCTTTCAACAATAGTGAATCATCGGCGAAAAATGCATGGTTGATGGGCTCCAGCCTGTTCGCAATCCTTAGACCAGGAGCAAACCCTGTATATTTATCTATTATAAACATCCTGCTCAGAGAGTCTGCCATAAGGATATACAGGAAAGGGGAGAGAGGGCAACCTTGGCTTAGTCCCCTCATGGCTTGGAAGTAGCTGCTTGGTCGCCCATTGACAAGTGGAGCAATCCATGGTTTGTCTGTACATGCTTTGATCAGGTTGACAAACTCAGAGGAGAATCCAAAGGAGAGGAGGACCCTGTAGAGGAAGGATAGGTTGACCCTGTCGAAAGCATTTTCCATGTCCAGTTTGATCAACATTCCTTTCTCCTTCCTTTGGTTGCTTGAATGCATAGCTTCTTGCACCTGGATGACATTGTCCAGAATATGTCTGCCTTTGACAAATCCTCCTTGAGAGATGGAGATGAGATTTCCGAGGAGCAGTTTGATTCTGTTGGCAAGGAGCTTGGCTACGGTTTTGTATGAGGCATTACAGAGTGAGATAGGCCTGAATCTGCCAAAGGATCCAGGATTCACTTCTTTCAGAATAAGAGTTAGGAAGGTGGAGTTAGTGCCTCCCCTGACCTTGGCTTTTTCAGAAACCCTTTGATCATTCTTAACAAATCCACTTTGATGATGTCCCAACAGATCCTGTAGAAATGGATTGAGAACCCGTCAAGACCGGGAGTCTTGTCTGGTTCCATAGACCATATAACATTGCAAATTTCATCATCGGTGAAGGGCTTTGTGAGGGTTGAGTTGTCCTCTCTATTAACCAGAGAGGGGATGTGGGAGAGGAAGTCCATAATGTCCTCTTCGCTGCCATCACACCCTTTGTTGTAAAGGTTCTGGAACTGAGAGACAACATCAACTTTGATTTGTTCAAAATCTTTGCAGACCGCCCCATCAGTGGTCATAATTTCCGAAATATGATTGCGAGAGAGGCGGGCTCTGAATTGACGATGGAAGTAGGAAGTGTTTTTATCTCCTGATTTCAACCATAGGCTGCAAGACTTAATTCTCCAGTATTCCTCTTCAATGCAGAAGGAGTAGTAGGACTGGCTTTGGGTTGTTTGTTCCTTTGCAAGCTTTGCAGAGGTGATGTCTTTTATTTCCAATTCCATCTACAGGTCCTCCAACATCTGGACAGCTTCCTTTCTCTAATTGTTTGGTGTGTTAGTAGGATTTTTTATCCATTCTTTCAAGGCTTGCTTTGTGGCCTTTAACTTCTACTCCCATACATAGCTTGGGGAACCAGTGACTAAAGTGGACCATTCCATGCAAACCTAAGAAACCAGATTCGTTGGGTGGGGCCCAAGAATCCCGAATCCGGCGTATCCAATACGATACGGAGGGATTCGTATAGAAATCACCAGATTCAGTCGTATCCGTACAGGGTACGTCGAACCCCGACCGTACCCTGTATGGATACGGTCGAATCCCGTACAGCTGGATTCAAGCAACCGAAAAGTGCGAGTTTGACTTATAAAAGTCTGATTTCTCTCATTGTTTCTCACTGATTTTTGTTTGTGAAGTGAGCAAGGAGCAAGGGAGTTTTTCAAAGATATTCGAGCATCCAGTAAGTGCATTGTCCCTCTATATTTTGCATTTATTTTGCTATTAGTGTTTTCATGTGCATATGTTTTATATATTTGGTCATTTTTGTTTATTTTTTACAGTATTCATGGCTCAATCAAAGGCAGCAAGACCAGGGCAAAAAATGGGAATAATGTCCCCATTGGAGATGCCCCTCATGTCCCTGTTTCATCAGGGTATGCAAGTATTCCATTTATTGGAAGTGGGGCTGCAACAACAACTTCAAATGTGCAGTGAAAACAAACTCATGACCCCAAATACCCATTGTGGAAATATGTGACAAGAGAGGCAGGGCCAAGCAAAAAGGGAAAGGGAGGAGGAAATTGTTCATGGAAATGTAATATATGCAACGACCATTTCACTTCCACATATTTCCGTGTGAAAGCTCATCTGTTGGGTTTGTCAGGTTGTGGCATTCAATCTTGTACAACAATTGAATTGCCACAGAGGAAGGAATTGGAGAAAGAACAATTTGTTGGTACGACAATTGTGGCATCAAAATCAAAACAAAACAAGAATGATAACCCCCTTCCATTTTTAAGGAAAAACAGCAACAAGATCCCTTTTGAGAGTTTTAGTAGGGGACAATCAACAAAGAGAAAGGCAACTACAGTTGGTCCAATGGACAAGATTTTTCAAAAAGAGAAGAGGGAAGAGCTTGATCTCACCATTGCATTTTTTTTCTATCAGAACTTAATATCCTTTAATGTTGCACGGTCACCTCTATTTATTGAGATGTGTCGAGCTCTTGGTCATGGGGCTCCATCAGGGTATGTGCCTCCTGGGTCAGAGAAGCTCAGAACCACATTGTTGACAAAGGCAAAGAAAGAGGTGGACAAAATGCTTGAGCCTATTAAATCAGCATGGCCAACATCTGGGGTTAGCATTGTTTCTGATGGATGGAGAGATCTAGCATGCCACCCACTCATCAACTTCATGGTGTCATCCTTGAATGGTCCAGTTTTCTTGAAATCAGTGGATGCACTTGGAAAGTACAAGGATGCACAATATATGGGTGAGTTATTTATTAAAATTATTGAAGATGTAGGTGTCGATTCTCGTGTGCAAATCATTACAGATAATGCACTTGTTTGCAAGGTTGTTGGCATGATTGTGGAGGAAAAATATCCACAAATATTTTGGACATTTTGCATTTTCCATTCATTTAACTTGGCACTGAAATCTATTGCCTCTGATGTGCTTTGGATTGGAGCCATTATTGAGGATGCACGGCATATCCGCAACTTTGTACAAAACCATACAAATGCCCTCACTATCTACAAGGAGTACACCAATCTATCATTGTTGAAGATTTCGGATACACGGTTTGCCTCTTCATTCATCATGTTGAAGAGGTTGAGGGAGGTCAAGACCGCTCTTGGAGCCATGGTTATTTTAAATTTTTGGTCTTTTTGGAGAAAGACAGATCAAGCAGCCTCAAAGAAAGTGAAGGACACAGTGTTGGATGATCTATGGTGGGAGAAGGTAGATCTAGTTATTCAGATCATGGAGCCTATCATTTCCTTGCTTCGATTTGCAGATACAGACCAACCCATCCTAGGAGAGGTTTATGAGGGATGGGATTCCATGATTGAGTCTGTGAGGACCATTGTTTTACAGATTCAGTGCCTAGAGTATGAGACATCACCAAAGGCATTCTTCACCAGCATACAGGATATTCTTGTCTGCAGATGGAACAAGGATTGCACACCTTTACATTGTTTGGCTCACTCCTTGAACCCAAAATACTACAGCCATGAGTGGCTGAATGGTGGACCTTCTGCAGATTTCTTCATCACATGGATGGTGAAATCTCACAGGGGAGGGAAGATGCATTAAGGAGGATTTTTCAGGAGAGGGCGTCCCTTGATGAGCTGGAGGATGCCTTTGCAGAGTTTTCCACTGGCACTGGGCTATTTGCAGGCTATGATGTGATTCGAGACAGGGGGTCTAAGAAGCCCTATTCTTGGTGGGAAACTCATGGGCAACAAGCTCTCCTCTACAACAATTAGCCATGAGGCTCCTCTCTCAGGTGACTTCGTCCTCTTGTTGCGAGAGGAATTGGAGCACATATGGGAATTTGTATAGTGTGAAGAAGAGCAGGCTTGAGCAGTCCAGGGCAGAGACAATGGTGTATGTGCACACAAACCTTCGTCTCATCTACAGGCAGAGGGAGGATTGGTTGAAGGGAAAGACAAAGATGTGGGATGTCTTTCTTGATGATATGGGTCTGGACAGCAGTGTTGAGTTGGCATTGGCCAACTTGGATCTCAGTGCGCCAGTGCTATAGCCTGTCACATTTGATGATGCCGATACAGTAGAGGCGTCATCCTCCACACCAGCAGATGTAGAGGTGACAGAGGAGGAGGATGCAGCAGAGGAGAGCAGTGGTGAGCATGATCATCAAGATGAGGACAATGATGTTGATTATGATGATGAGGATTGATGACTCATTGACTCTAACTCATTGAGGCTTCCGACTTGTAGTCTTGTACACTGTAGTTGTTTTGTATTTTCTATTTCTATTTTCCATTGGCAGTGTACTTGTTAGGTCCTTGTAATTTGTTAGATTTGTGAGAACAAATGAACAGGGGTAACATCGGACCAATCTTTGGAGTCCTAGGACCTAGCTTTCCTGCACTCAGAGAGGGCTCTCTCTATTTTTGCAAAGGATGTGAACTTGTTTGCTTTTAGGGTTTGATTTTAGGCTAGTTGTTAAGTGTAGGGTTTGTTTGTTTGTTTTGGTTGGGTAGATGATCAAGTAAAATAGATGGAGTGAGGAAATATTCAAGTCATTGGGCTATGGAGTCTATAAAAGTCATGGAAAGTTCAACAATGAATCAGGATGCATCACAGGGAAAATCTAGCATGGTCAGTGGATTTTCAAGGTTTCTGTGAGATGAGATGAACATCAAGTTTGTGAACAAAGTAGGGCAAATGGAAACTAAGAATCCTTTGTCAAATACTTTAACAAGAAGGGACTTAAACACTATTTAGCATAAAGAAGTAATCATAAGACAGGGCAAACCAGTAACTCTTTGATTCAACTCAAGCAAATAAGCATTTAAGACAAACAATCCAGTGAACTATAGAAGGCGAGAAACTCATTTAACTTCTAGTGATTTCACCTTCAAGGTTAGAAAAACATTTAAGATAAACATATAACTTTAATCAAGGACGAGGGAATTCATAAAAATCATTAATCATAGCTATAAAGATCTCCGAAACAACTATTCAAGCATGGACAAAGGGTATGATCGAAACATAGCCTCTTTGGCAAAACATAATTAGTGGTACTTCAAAGAAAGATCTCAAGAACAATGTTTTGGTGACATAAAACAAGCAGGGCTAACCATAACACATCTTTGATATCTACTGTATTGAACCATTCATAAGATAAACAAGCTTGGGTGGGTCTAGAGAGCAACCAAGAATTCTCTAAACTAACCTAGCAGAGGGAAACATGGAGGCAGTGAAGAACAAAAAAAGCTAAGGTGCCTTTGAAGAACATTTCTTAGTCTAAAACCTTTGTCCTACTGCAATATAGAAATATGAAACACAATGATACATAAGAAAACAATAACTAAATAGAAGCACATCACCATTAACCAAGCTCGGAGATCCTGCAACCAAGCCTTCTTCATCATCAAGCAAAACAAGCCATCCACAAATTCCACAACTTCAATTTCTCTTCAACCTCCAAAAAACTATGTATTTCTCCAAAGAGTCATCAAATGCCAACCTTTTACAATAAAGCTCTCATGCTCTATTTATCTAGCAAAGGATGGCAAAAACCCTAACTAGGGTTTGAAAATGTCAAAATCATCCATAAATGTCATTTATGACTAAGAGACCATGCAAGCCCCGAGGCACAAAATATCTCATGAAATAAATGCAAAAGAAACTCCTAGCACCTAACTTTGGAGTGATTTGCCTCAAAAAACACTAAAATATCAATTTTCCATCAACGAGTGTCTTTTGTTGACTTTTTTGCCAAAAATGCACAGTGAGGTCTGAATGCGTAGCGCCTACACGAGCAAAACTGGGTCCACTTGCAGCCATGTTTTGATGACCTTCCCGATGTCGGAATTGGTTCCATGATGGCCCGTTGGAAAGCTTGTTGAGTCTACTTTCCAAAAATTTTGTTGTTTTTCTGATTGAGCTCCATTATCCTGTCCAAAAGGCAAATTTCCCAAAACTTCTCTAGGCGCAGCGCAAGGCTTGAAAATGAGGCGGAAAGGTGAAAAATGAGGTGTTTTTTGGCCTTTTGAGGGGTAAAAAATGCTCCAAATGCTCTAAAATTTGGTGAGCATACTGTACTTGATGTGAGGATTCCAAAAAATCAAAGTTTCCCTCCTAGGGATGCCTGAGATGAAAGCGTAGCACCAAGGGTGTTGCGCTTAGAGGCCTCCAAAATTGCAAAAAACCAAAATTTCTCAAAAATTTCTCAAAATTGGTGGATGTCTTCCTCATGGGGTTTGAGAGGCCTGTAGAGAAGCTTCAGCCAAGATTCCAAGTTTTTCTTGGTTTTTTGCCGCTTTGAGTGCTTGTATTTTGGCATGGGACTTTTTGAGTTCAGCCTTCACAATTTGATTTTGCAATGCATAGTGTTTGGTCATCTTCTTTTGGAGGTCAAGGTCCCTCTTTGCCTTCTTCAGCTGCTTGTTTTCATTCTTATAATATTAAATGTTATACATGGCCATACCAAGGCATCTTTCTAGGTCCTTAATTTCTGCATCCTTGCTTTGGAGCAGTATGTTAGTGGCGCTCTCCTTGTCTTCATTTTCACTGTCAAGGTCAATGATGCCAAATCCTTGTTTCGCTTACCTTTCTTACCTCTCTTCACCTTTTGTTTTCCTTTATCTAATCGCTTAGTGGATGTGGAAGGCATGGCCCCTTGCCTTTTTGAATAAAAAAAACATGCCTTTCCCCTCTTTGGTATACCAATGAAAAAGGTTTGCCTCTACTCATTTTGGTTTTTTCATCATGGCTGCCATCATTTGTTTCCATGTCTTCCTCTTCATCACCTTGACTATTGCTTACCTCTTCATTGTTGTGATCTTCATTTCCACTACCAATCTCTTCACTTTCTTCACTGTTTTCATGACTATCATGAATGTTGTCATGACTGTCATGACTGCCCACTTGCTCACTGATGTTGGTTTCATTGGTGTCCATGTTGTCTTCAGCTTCCTCATTTTATGCATTGTCATCATCTTCATTTTGGCTGCCCTCTTCATCTTTTCCCTCATCTCTGTCATGACTATGAGCCTCATTGTTTTGACCGTCATTAGGGCTCTTAGTCTCATTGTTGTCCTTAGGATCATCCTCAGTTTCTTTGTCACTTGCCTCATCTTCATCATTATCCACCTCCATGTTCTCTGCTTCATTGCTGACCTCTTGATCATCACTGCTTAATCCATTTCCACTGTCAATTTCTTCATTTCCTTCACTGTTATCATCTCCTTTTGTTTCCATGTTTTTTGCCTCTTGTTGGCTCAACTCATAATCACCCTCATCTTCACTTTGGTTTGATTCATTGTCACCCTCACCCTCATTGTCACTTTCTTGTTCACTGCCACTTCCTTCTTGATCTGATGCATCGGGAGAAGATGAGGAAGGGAGGTTTTCTTGAGGAGAGGATACTTGGGTAGATGATGAGGCATGATCAGTAGGAGGTGATGGAGGAGTAGAGGGAGGAGGATGAGATGATGAGGCTAAATTTGGTTGATGATGGGGCTGTGGGCTTGTGAATATTTCATGAGCTATGAACACCTCCCAAGGTATGCCTTTTTGCTCCAACCGATGTAGCACAACCATCTTGATTAAGGAGTGATGGAACAAACTTTGCATTTGTTTGGAATAGCTTCTTCTTCGGACAACATAAGACATCTTTTCAATACTCCTATAGAGGTAGTAGGGAAAATGAAGCATCTTGACCCTAGTGAAGGGCATAAGTAATCTAACATGGTAGGAGTAGAGTCTAGAGTACCTTCCCTCACAAGTAAAGTATTTCATGATGACCCTCATCAAGGGTGCATACCTCTCCAGCAAGTGTGAGAAAGGGAAAATAGTTTTGCAGCTTTCTTTGTACCTAGGTTTGATAAATGGCTCATAGCAGCTCATGTCCAACTTTGCCCTTTTGAACCATTTTTCACCAACATCAAGTATACCTGTAGCACTAGAAATGGCATCTGATGAGAGTTCAAAGGTCACCCCTACTAAGCTTGATTGTTTGTTATGTAGGTTAAGAATGAATAACTTGTGAGCTCTGGGTGATTTTGTACTTGTTGGACCTTTTCACAAAACTGGAAACACCCTACATTTTGAAAGCATGTGAGAATCATGGGAGAGGTAGTAATCTCCACAATGTCTTGGGGCTCAAATATGTTAACCTTCCCACTTTTGTGCCTCTGCCTCATAGGCTCTTGGCCTCTTTCACTGCCAACACTCCCTTCCTCTCCTAACATGGTGATTAGTGTTGCCTTTAAACAGCCTTAGGCCTGCTTGTAAAACTTGGTAGGAGGAGTGAAATGAAATGATGGTGACAACTCTTGAAAGTGAGTGTGATGGAGGTGTGGGTTTATGACTGATTTCCTTTGAGCTTTGATGAAGGGTTAACTTGAACTCACTGCAGTTACCCTAATTCACACCCTCCTTGACTGATAATTTCTTGCTTGGAGGTCAAAACAGAGTGTTTTCCATGAGGACTTAGGGTTTCTAGTCACTAGGGTTTAGTCAATTCCTTTAAGCATAAAATCATGAATTTCACTAGAGGAGAAGGAAAACATGCACCTACCAACTTTTGACTTCTCTGCAGGTCCTTGGATGCAGCTTGGAGGTGCTCCCTTGTGATTTTTTAGCAATTTTGCAAGTGGAAGAGGGTTTCTAGCCTAGGCATAGCGCCTGCATGCAGAGTCGGGTGTCGGGCCTCCTAAGTGCAGCGCTTGCCCGCGTGTAGGCCTTCCAGGCTTCCTATGCACAGCGCCGGGCATTTCTTGTGCATATCACGCCCTTTGAGCGCAATGTTGAACATCTTTTGGGCCTGTTGAGCCTCCTGAGCACAACGCCTGGAACTTTCTGGGCCTGTCAGGCAATTTTGGGCGAACGGGTAGCGCTTGCCTAAACACGCAGCACATTCACCTGAACACGTAGCGTAGTGTAAAATTACACTTCGAAATCACCTCAATGCGCAGTGCTGGGTGCTGTAAGCGCAGCACCTGCACGAAAACATAGCGCCAGGCAGACTTGCCCAGATTCTCACTGAAACCCAGAAATTTTCTCCGAGAAGGTTCTTTGCTCTTCTGCAAGTGAATAATGAGCTGAGTGATAAACAAAATGACTCTTTATACTCTTAGAAAAACAAATGTATCCCTTCTAAACCCACTTTCTAATGTTTTTTAATCTTTTGTCACTTTTCACTAATATTTCTTTGCCTTTTACTGTAGGTGACTTGAAAACCTTTAAGTGGCTCTTTTCCCTTTTTGGTGGTAGCTTCCTAGAAACATGAAAGAGTCCCTTTTTAGCCTGAGGATTTGTTTTACCCATTTTGTCATATCAGAACCCTAAAATTTCCTTTCCCCTCTGTTTTGAAAACTATTAAGGGATTTTTTTTTTATAGCAGCACTGTCAAAACTCCTTTTTGTTTGCATTGTGAAGTTGTAATCAAGTTTCTTACCCCTTTTAACATTTATGAGTGTGGGTGACTTGAAACACGATTTCTTCTTTCTCATTGATCCTTAGATATGCAAAATCCATCTTTGGCCGCTTCTGATTCGCAAGTGCCATGCCATACTGGTTTGAGCCCTTTCTGATGTTCTTGGAGTTTGACACATTCAATTACACAACAACAACCTCATGATTAGTTTGGCTTTCTTTCTTGGAATTCAACCCTATGCTTTTATTCCTTTGATCATTGAGTGCAAATGACTAAAAATGAAGGCTTGACCTTCCTTATACTGATACTCTTTGCATTCTTTCCCTTTGAGGCAGTCAGATACTTTATCTTGGCAAACCATGGAGGTCACCAACAATGGCCTCTTCAAATCTTGTCTGTTGTCATCATGGAGGCCTATCATCTTCATTTCATCTCCCTTGCCTATCCCTCAAAAACCTTATGTTTATGGGTTGTTTGAGAATAATTATTAGTGTTGTCTTCTAAGTTCTCTATAGCCCTTTCAAGTTCATTCATTTATGTCCAGTTCACCTCACCCTTTTCCCTTCTTCATTTATAATTTCTAAAAATCTTCAATTCATGCTTAGTTGAATTGGTGTGCCTTTATCCATGTGATTTTTTGCATTGACTCCTTGGTTGGCACACTGCTGGCCCAATCAATCTTACGAACCCTGATTTTTCTTGAACATAGGTTGCTTCCTCTTCCATTTTCTTGAGTATATCCTCTAATGAGGAGCGGGCCTCTTACCTTACCTATTCTCTGCTGATAGTCACTTTGACACTCCTGCAGAAATGTCAAAAATGAACAGTTGCCTTTTGCAGAACTTGATCTTGACCAAGCAGTGTTCCTTGGAGATTTTCTGATATGTTTTGGACAAACAGGTGCTGACCTTCTTTCACATCTGATTCAACTTCTAGCACATGAAGAACAGTGATTAAGAAAACCAAAGATAACCCTACAACCTATGAAACCCTAGTGACCTAGTGGGAGGCTCTTTTGACCTGTCCTTTGTTAAGTCCCTGTATTAATAATGTAGTCCTTTATTATGTTAGTGTAGCCCCCATTATTGTTATTGTTGTACCCCTGTAACCCACATATTGTTATTATTGTGCCCTTACATTTTTATTGTTAGGTCGGCTAGGATTACATTGTGGCCCCATGGACTCCTATATATAGAAAGGAGGTTTTTTAATTTGTATCATCCAAGAATTGTTCATTCATGTAATGTATTGGAGGTTTCCCCCTCAAAGTGGCTTATTTCTAAGGTGTTGATATCTCTTTTATTCTATTTTTTGAGCTGGTTTCACAACATTTGGTATAAGAGCTTTGAATTCTAGGGTTTCGCTGCTCCAAACATGTCATCATGGAATTTTCGATATAATTTTTTTTCTACAAAGTTTTAGAAGCTGAAATGTTTACAGTGCGAAGTTGAAATCTTGAGGAACATCATCGCAAAATTTCAGAGCTTGGTTCACAATATTTTCGGAGATATGATCTGTGGACGTTAGGGATTTTTGCAAGCTCTTGAATTTCACTTAAAAAGGTCATTGCGGAAGTTTCGCTATAAATTTTTTTCTACGAAGGTTCAAAAGCTGAAATTTTTATAGTGTGAAGCCGAACCCCTAAGAAACATCTTCACAAAATTTCAGAGTTTGGTTCGCAATATTTTCGGAGATATGATCTGTGGAAGTTAGGTCTTTTTCAGGCTCCCAAATTTCATCTCAAAGAGGTGATCGTGGGAAAATATTCATAACTCTCTCTCTGAGCATCAGATTGGAATTCTGTAAAAAGTGACTGGAAGTACATGGACTGTAGTTTCCTGTCTATAAATTTCAAAGCCAAAGGAGCAAACAGTGACACGTGGAAAGTCGTATAAGTTTGCTCTACTGAACCAGTCCATAATTAGGTCATTGTGGGAGATTGGACATAACTTTGCCTTGAGGAATCCAAATCAATTCAGACCTGTGGCATTTGAAAGAAGCTTCAGAATACTAATACAGGGCCGAATTTTAGATATTGAGGATCTTCAAGTATAGATATAAGTCAATTTCAATATCGAGCTCCTCAAAAGCAAGAAAAAAGTGTGTATTTGGTTTTTAAAATTGCATAACGTTTGTTTGAAAAAACAGTTTGAAGTGATTCCAATGGCATATTTTAGAATTTTTATCAGTATTGGGTTCTATAATGTCTCCAAAATATAATTCCATACCCATTAAGCCCTCAAAAAGCTATACTGTGACGCATCAAGAGGAAGAATTGCAGTATGAGATATCAAAATTACAGTACCAAGTGCAACAAATTTCGATCTTACGAAGAGCAACCGAAGATGACATAGATGGTTTAAACGCAGAAATGGAGGCTAAGTTGGATGGTTGGGAGGATCAAATAATATATAATAGGGATGATAAATTAGTGGAAGATGACATCGAGCATCAACAACAAGTTCTCCAACTCTCAAAGGATAACCTAACTTTGGTGTAGAATCTAATGAAACAACAAGAAGGTCAACATCACATCGAAAGAAGTTCTGAAGCAGTCACAGAAACAAGAACTCGACAAGTACGATCAATTTCAGAGTATATCAGCAAGTGAAAGAACTTTCATGTATATTATTCCACATGGGAGGATGAGAATTTTATACAGAAGCATCAAGAAATAATCAAGCGTTGAGGACAACACTTGTTTGAAGGAGAGGGGCATGTTAAGTCCCTATATTAATAGTGTAGTCCCTTATTATGTTAGTGTAGCCCCCCTTATTTTTATTGTTGTACCCCTGTAACCCCCGTATTGTTATTATTGTGGGTAACTTGGGTAAGCTAGGATTACATTGTGGCCCCACTAGGATTACATTTGCTTGCTTCATGGACTCCTATATAGAAAGGAGGTTTTGTCATTTGTATCATCCAAGAATTGTTCATTCATGTAATGTATTGGAGGTTGCCCCCTCGAAGTGGCTTATTTCTAAGGCGTTGATATCTCTTTTCTTCTATTTTTGGAGCTGGTTTCACAACATCCTTTGACTGAAAGCTTGACTTGGGGTCTTCAAGCATAAAAAGTAGAGTTTCTAACAAATTGATGTATTGAAGATCCAAAATCCAATGTACTTGATTTATCTAAAGAGCCTACAGAGATAGTTTTGAGATCATCAATGCTTGAGGCATCTAGAGAGCATAAGAAGGAATAGGTTGTTTGGTAATCTCAGAGGGCAAGTGGAGGGGTGAGGCAAAGGAAAAATAGAATACTGAGGTTATGGGTGGGAATATAGAATAAAGATGAGTGGCATGAGCCCATGAGGGGTCTTTTAGGAGTGGTAAGCTGACCATGACATGATAGAATAGTGAAATAGTGAAAAAATTATCTTAAGGATAATTATGGGAGTGAGATTTATAAAACTCACAATATTCATGCATCTTGTTTTTAGAAATCTAGGACAAGTATTTAGTCATCTACAAAATAGAAAAAATTACTAAAGACTAATAGTGGCTCCACTTGGGGAGGGTAGCTCCTTTTCGGGAGATGTCTAGAACTTCGGATATCAAATCTCTGAGTTTATGAAGACCAGTGCTTCATCCATTGGGCATATTTTTCTTCCTTCATTTGCTGATGTTTCTCTTGAAACTATGATCTTAAGAATTTGAAAGACATTATTGTTTCAAACTCATCTCTACCTACCCATCATACCTTTTCCTATCATTTTTTCTTCTTGTGGGTGCACTTGGACTAGAAAACCCTTGACATTCTTTTTATTTTGAAAGCAAAACAAACTATCTACTTGTACCTTTATCACTTCCAAGAGTTCAGATTGTGCTAGTGAACTCTTTTATTCTCTACCTAGACTATTCATCTGTCAAGATTAAGTTGTATGACAGACTTCATTCTCTAAGCTATTGACATGAAATTGAAAACATGATTTGAACCAAGATTGAGCAATCTGATTCACCATGGGCTGTGGCATTGGGACAAGCTGCACATAGACATTATTTTTGTACAAACAAAACTAGAAAGTATAAGGGTTGTGTTTCATCATTTGTTAATCATCCCTATCTTTCTCCTTGGTTCAGATTTGAGCATTGAGAACCAACATCTTTTCTCCTAATCTATTCCTACTGACAAGTCGAGCTTAAAAGATTTGACAAGCCTTATTTCACTAACCTAACAGTAGAAATTCAAAACATGTTCAGCCATGACTAGGCTACATGACTGAACAAGACTCTTTTTCTTAACAAGTAGTGGCATTTAGTCTTGCTCACTTTCAGTTGTACTCTTCTTCTTTTTTCTTTTCTTTTTGGGTATGGGGTTGTACCTCTTCTTTAAATTTGTCCTCTTTTTTCTTCTTTTTGTTTTTTGTGTTTGTGTTTTACTGATTTTTTATCATGAAATGTTATGTACAATGAATGAAGGTTTCAAACTAGGGGTTCTGTCAGTAATAGTGCTTGGGTATCATGTCATTGATAGGATCCCCAAATAGCTCTTCCCCATCCAGCTCTTGTAAACAGAAATCATTGTTATCCCTTCTTGAATGGATGATGGAATGATATTTCCAAAAATTATGAAACTTGTCATGCTTTCCTTTGTACTTTCTCATTGATTCTTGCTTCCAAACTTTGTTTCTGTTAAAGATCATTCTTAGGTGAAAAAGGTATTCTTCATGAGTTTTAAAACAGACAATGATGTCATCACTATATATCATGGTGGAGTAACTCAAATCAGGAGCCATGGCCCTTTGTAAAGTAGCTTCCACACTCCTTAACCCAGAAAGCATTTGATCATACATGTAGATGCCCCAAGGTGCCTTGAAAGTGGCTTTATGTTGATCAGTTGGAAGTATTATCACCTGATTATAATCTTAAACACTATCAAGCGATGACATATTGTTAGAACCTTCTTCTACCCCTTGCAGTATATGATTTGTCTTAGGAAAACGGTATTTGTTCTTTAGGGAGGTTTGATCTAGGTCTCTAAAGTCTATATATAGCCTACACCCCTTTGCTTTCTTTCTTAGTGACACAATATGCTCCAAAGATTTCTGGTTTTTCTTGAAAGGGATCATACTTTGAACAATGTTTGTGTCAAAAGGATTTAAGCTCTCATCACCACATGCAAGAGCATATCTAAACTCTTTGCACAGTCTTATGTATTTCAGTTTTATGTGAGGTGACAAAGTTTTGGATAACCTGATCATCTTGGGTTTTTCTAGGCTGTTTATGTTGTATTCTTCTATGTCAGCCTCGGTAGATACCACTTTAGGCTTCTCAACACCATTTTTGGGATCCAACAACTTTTCCAAAGTGACAAAACCTATTGGTGATGAGTTATCTTTGTATTTAAGGTTCTTTTGATCCGGGTTCCTAGAAAATTCTGCTATATGAAAGTGTTCCAGCATTTTTACATTTTCAAAAGGGAATGGTTCTGTTTTTTATGTTTGTTCTTTATTTGAGCAAACTTGTTCAGATTCTAAGCTTAGTTTTGGTTTTGCAATTTTATCTTCAGTTTGCAGAAAATTAACTTCAGCTTTGCCATTATGTTGTTGTTCCGGGTTGCTAGAGTTTTGGCTGTTGAGTTCTTCATGCAGTGCCTGGTTTGACTGTTGTGGTATGTCTAGATTTGTCTCAATGTCATTTACCTGCTGATCAATGTCCTCTTCATTACATAAAATGAATGAGTCAAGATCTGAATGGATGGAATAAAGAGGTGTGTTGTTTGGCCTTTCTTGGTTGCTAACCATATACTTCATGTGTGATTCCCAGTATAATCTCCTTGTTTGGTTAAAAAAAGAGATGGTAGCATATGACATGTCTAGTTGGAGGTTCCCCTAAAGTTTGGCTCCCCAGTATCTAGATAAAAGCATGCCATACATGGGGGGAATGTCAGCCACTACTATGTCCATGACCAGGCCCTTAGCAGGGATTTGTGCCAGATTGACACATAGATCCTTGATTAGACCCAAACACTTGACTTTGCTTGAATCAAAGGAATACAGATCTTTGTAAGGTTTGGTTATTTCCAGGCCTAATCTCTCCATCACTACCTTTGGAATGAGGTTGTGAGAGGCACTAGATTCCAGCATGGCATTATGTAAGATTTTGTCATGTATGTTTAGGCTAACATAGAAAGGGGGAATAGCTCATTCTTGGTATTTTCCCTCTACTTCAGGTCCAAACAACAACGCTGGTTTTTCATCAGTCAAGTGTAGAGTGTCGGTATCATTTCCCATGTTCAAAACATTCAAAACTTGGGACCTGTACATATCTTGGGTAATCAGTTTAGTGAGAGGTATGGTTATCTTGATCTTAGCAATCTCTCCTTCAAACCTGAAAGGTACTTGTGTTTTGGGCATATTTACATCAATTTTATCAGCCATAATTTTTTCTATACTTTTAATTTGTTGATTCTGATTTGGGACATTGGACAAAAGAGTTTTCTTAGGGCCACTAGTAGATACACTAGGGCAGCTTGGGTCACCACTTTTCTAGTTGATTTTGTCTTTGTTTGGATCAGTTTTCTTAGCCATGGTGTTGGTACTTCCTGATGTTTTCTTAGGAGTATTTTCATGGGTTTTCCTAGCAGCAGTTTCTGTTTGGTTTCTCTTGGAGGCTTCTTGGTTCTTTTTGCTCCTAAGGTCATATTGCCTATGGACCTCCATTATGGAATTTTCAAATCCTAATTGGTGGTCTTTAGAATCCTCATAGTTTGTTTCAGTTTGATTTGAGGAAAAGAAACCTTGTTTTTCTTCAGTGAGAAAAACATCACCCTCATTATCAGAACCTATCAAGTTTACATGGTTTTCTTTAGGTTCTTCATTCTCTCTTCCATCTTCATATACATAATTTTCTTGGAAATGAGGCCTAATTTGTTGGTCATTGTCTCTTAGTCTGTTTTGGGGAGGGTCTCTTCTGAAGTTTGGATTCCTATTTCTGTTTTGGGGATTTGCTTGGTTTTCCCTAGGAGGTACTCTTTCATTTAGGTTTATCCTTTCCATCATTCTCTCCATTGTTCTAACTAGGCTGTCAATCTTGGAATCATATGAGGAGGTTGAGGCCATAGTTTAATCTTTGTAAGTAACTCTCTTTTCTGACCTCATCCTAGCCCTATTTTCAATCAGATTGGCCTCTGCACTCACAACTCCCCTTTTCACTTCTTCTAAATTTAAGGGGTCTCTCTCTCTCAATTGGTAGGTCATGTCTGGATCAAATCCTTCTGGAAATTTCACTTGTGCTAGGCCTTGTGGGGGTTTCATGTGAGGTGGGAGAGCATTGTACACACTATTGAACCTAGTGCAATAGTCTTGGACACTTTCCCCGACATTTCTCTTAAGGTTGTTATATTCTGAGAGGATTTGGAGAGGGTTTTTCTTAATTTCCCACTTGCTTATAAATGTTTGGTAGAGGGAAGGGAGATCATGTATGCTATTAGGAGTCAAGCCATTGAACCATTTCTTGGATTCTCCTCATAAGATTTGGGCAAATATCTGCATTTTTATGGTTTCCTCTTCTAATTCCATGTATTCAAAGGCATCATTCATCCTATCTACATGTTGTTGGGTGGTAGATTCAGCTCCAGTGAAGTCAGTGATTTTGGATTGGTAGTCATTTGGTAGTGGTAACAAAGGTTGTGGCAGTGCTAGAGGGGGCATACCATGCTGCCATGATGGGAGCTAATGGAATCCAATGAGGATTTACAAGGGGAGGGTTTGTGAGAGGAGGTGGAAGATGAAGTGGAGTGTTTTGCATAGTGGATGTATGGATGGGGGTGGTGGAGGTACTTGGACCAGAAAATTGATTTTGAGTAGACTTGGTATGAAAAGAGCCAAAGTGATTGAGAAGCTGAAAGTCAGGAGGAGTGGAAGGAGAGGCTTCTATACTATAACTCTGCTGAAAATCTATGGGCTCAAGGTCAGTCTGGTCAATCTCACTTTGTGACTTGGTTCTGAAAAGGTTCCTTGTATGGTGCAAGTCAAACTGGGAATCTTGCAAGGCTGTAAGATGTTCAGGGACAAAACTTTCTCTATGAATGGTCTTGACAGTAGTTGAATCTTTACTTTTGGAAGTTTGCCACAAAATATTTTCTGGGTCACCAACTATAGTAGAAGGGTTTTGGTCCGGATGAGATATAGTACTGATCCTTTGTGAAGCTAGATTTCAAACTCAAAATGTAGAGAGGCTGAAAGTTTAAGATTGTTTTCGGAAGGTTGACCTCTCTTAGTGTTTGCTAACTCACACAGTTTGTGACTATGCCTCTAAACTTTTCAGGGCTAATTCGACACAATCCTAAGGAAGTCTAATGAGAACTAGTGAAGTAGTAGGCCTACTGGAGGCTAGTGGAGTCGCCATGTGGATGTTTTTAGTTGCTTTGAGGATATGTATGTGTGGTCCACCACCAATAAATGAAAAAAACCAATCGAGGGATTTTTTTGGGGTTTTCCGAGTTCCTTTATGTAGCCCTAAGGTTTCTATGAGTGTCTTCCAGCTGAGTCATCATTTTGCTAGGATGGCAAGACAATTAGATTCTACTATTTGGCTAATAGTTTGAGTTCTCTGTGATTTGATAAGGGTTTCTGAAGTTCTAAGGAGTACTTAGATTTTCACTAACTAAGAAAGCTTCTCACCTTGATTTCCATTTATCTTAGGCGATGAGTTGGTGATAAATCAATAGATACTGTGTGATAAGAGCTTCTGAATTTTCTAAGGATGTCTAAACTTTCTACTTACTCAAAAGGTCCCACCGTGATCGCCATTATGTTAGGGTCCCCGTAATTTGTTAGATTGGTGAGAAAAAATGAATAGGGGTAACATCGTACCAGTCTTTGGAGTCCTAGGACCTAACCTTCCTGGACTCAAAGAGGGTTCTCTCTATTTGTGAAAATGATGTGAACTTGTTTGATTTTAGGCTAGTTTTTAAGTGTAGGGTTTGTTTGTTTGTTTTGGTTGGGTAGATGATCAAGTAGAATAGATGGAGTGAGGAAATATTCAAGTCATTGGGCTATGGAGTCTATAAAAGTCATGGAAAGTTCAACAATGAATCAAGGTGCATTACAGGGCAAATCTAACATGGTCAGTGGATTTTCAAGGTTTGTGTGAGATGAGATGAACATCAAGTTTGTGAACAAAGTAGGGCAAAGGGAAACTAAGAATCCTTTGTCAAATACTTTAACAAGAAGGTAATTCAACACTATATAGCATAAAGAAGTAATCATAAGACAGGGCAAACCAGTAACTCTTTGATTCAAATCAAGCAAATAAGCATTTAAGACAAACAATCCAGTGAACTATACAAGGCGGGAAACTAATCTAACTTCTAGTGATTTCACCTTCAAGGTTAAAAAAACATTTAAGATAAACATATAAATTTAATCAAGGAAGAGGGAACTCCTAAACATCATTGATCATAGCCATAAATATCTCTGAAACAACTATTCAAGCATGGACAAATGGTATGATCGAAACATAGCCTCTTTGGCAAAACCTAATTAGTGGTACTTCAAAGAAACATCTCAAGAACAGTGTTTTGGTGACAAAACAAGCAGTGCTAACCATAAAACATCTTTGATATCTACTATATTGAACCAGTCATAAGATAAACAAGCTTGGGTGGGCCTAGAGAGCAACTAAGAATTCTCTAAACTGACCTAGCAGAGGAAAACATAGAGGGAGTGAAGAACAAACAGAGCTAAGGTGCCTTTGAATAACATTTCTTAGTCTAAAACCTTTTCCCTACTGCAATATAGAAGGATGAAACACAATGATACATAAGAAAACAATAATTAAATAGAAGCACATCACCATTGACCAAGCTCAGGGATCCTGCAAGCAAGCCTTCTCCATCATCAAGCAAAACAAGCCATCCACAAATTCCACAACTCCAATTTCTCTTCAACCTCCAAAAAACTATGTATTGCTCCAAAGACTAATCAAATGCCAACCTTTTACGATAATGCCCTCATGCTCTATTTATCTAGAAAATGAGGGCAAAAACCCTAACTAGGGTTTGAAAACGTCAAAATCATCCATAAATGTAATTTATGCCTAAGAGACCATGCAAGGACCAAGGCACAAAATATCTCATGAAATAAATGCAAAAATAACTCCTAGCACCTAACTTTGGAGTCATTTGCCTCAAAAAACACTAAAATATCATTTTTCCATTAATGAGTGTTTTTTGTTGAATTTTTGGCCAAAAACGCACAGTGAGGTCTAAACGCGTAGCGCCTGCACGAGCAAAACTGGGTCCACTTATAGCCATGTTTTGATGACCTTCTCGATGTCGGAATTGGCTCTGTGATGGCCCGTTGGAAAGCCTGATGAGTCTATTTTCTAAAAATTCCCTTGGTTTTTTTATTGAGCTCCATTAAACTATACAAAAATAAAAATTCCCAAAACTTCTCTAGGTGCAGCGCCAGGCCTGAAAATGAGGCAGAAAGGTGAAAAATGAGGTGTTTTTTTGGCCTTTTTAGGGGTCAAAAATGCTCCAAATGCTCTGAAATTTAGTGAGCACATTGTACTTGATGTGAGGATTCCAAAAATGCAAAGTTTTCCTCCTGGGGATGTCTGAGATGAAAGCATAGCACCAGGGGTGTTGTGCTTAGAGGCCTCCAAATTTGCAAAAGACCAAAATTTGTCAAAAATTTCTCAAAATTGGTGGATGTCTTCCTCATGGGGTTTGAGAGGCCTGTAGAGAAGCTTCAGCCAATATTCCAAGGTTTTCTTGGTCTTTTTCCCTTTTGAGTGCTTGTATTTTGGCATGGGTCTTTTTGAGTTCAGCTCTCACAATTTGATTTTGCAATGCATAGTGCTTGGTCATCTTCTTTTGGAGTTCAAGGTCCCTCTTTGCATTTTTCAGCTGCTTGTTTTCATTCTTATAATATTCATTGTTATACATGGCCATACCAAGGCATATTTCTAGGTCCTTAATTTATGCATCCTTGCTTTGGAGCAGTATGCTAGTGGCCCTCTCCTTGTCTTCATTTTCACTGTCAAGGTCAATGATGCCAAATCCTTGTTTAAGCTCCCGCTTACCTTTCTTACCTCTCTTCACCTTTTGTTTTCTTTTATCTAATGGCTTAGTGGATATGGAAGGCATGGCCCCTTTCCTTTTTTAAGCAGCAAACACATGCCTTTCCCGTCTTTGGTATACTAATGAAAAAGGTTTTCCTCTGCTCATTTTGGTGTTTTCATCATGGCTGCCATCATTTGTTTCCATGTCTTCCTCTTCATCACCCTGACTACTGCTTACCTCTTCATTGCTGTGATCTTCATTTCCACTACCAATCTCTTCACTTTCTTCACTGTTTTCATGACTGTCATAAATGTTGTCATGATCGTCATGATTGCCCACTTGCTCACTGATGTTGGTTTCATTGGTGTCCATGTTGTCTTCAGCTTCCTCATTTTTCGCATTGTCATCATCTTCATTTTGGTTTCCCTTTTCATATTTTCCCTCATCTCTGTCATGACTATGAGCCTCATTAATTTTGACTGTCATTAGGGCTCTTAGTCTCACTTCTATCCTTAGGATCATCCTTTTTTTCTCTGTCACTTGCCTCATCTTAATCATTATCCACCTCCATGTTCTCTACTTCATTGCTGACCTCTTGATCATCATTGCTTAATCCATTTCCACTGTCAATTTCTTCATTTCCTTCACTGTTATCATCTCCTTCTGTTTCCATGTTTTCTGCCTCTTGTTGGCTCAACTCATCATCACCCTCATCTTCACTTTGGTTTGATTCATTGTCACCCTCACCCTCATTGTCACTTTCTTGTTCACTGCCACTTCCTTCTTGATCTGATGCATTAGGAGAAGATGAGGAAGGGAGGTGTTCTTGAGGAGAGGATACTTGGGTAGATGATGAGGCATGATCAGTAGGAGGTGATGGAGGAGTAGAGGGAGGAGGATGAGATGATGAGGCTAAATTTGGTTGATGATGGGGCTGTGGGCTTGTGAATATTTCATGAGCTATGAACACCTCCCAAGGTATGCCGTTTTGCTCCAATTGATGTAGCACAACCATCTTGATTAAGGAGTGATGGAACAAACTTTGCATTTGTTGGGAATAGTTTCTTCTTTGGACAACAGAAGACATATTGGCAATACTCCTATAGATGTAGTAGGGAAAATGAAGCATCCTGACCCTAGTGAAGTGCATAAGTAATCTAACATGGTGGGAGTAGAGTCTAGGGTACCTTCCCTCACAAGTAAAGTATTTCATGATGACCCTCATCAAGGGTGCATACCTCTCTAGCAAGTGTGAGAAAAAGAAAATAGTTTTGCAGCTTTCTTTGTACCTAGGTTTGATAAATGGCTCATAGTAGTTCATGTCCAACTTTGCCCTTTTGAACCAATTTTCACCAACATTAGGTATACTTGTAGCACTAGAAATGGCATCTGATGAGAGTTCAAAGGTCACCCCTTCCAAGCTTGATTGTTTGTTATGTAGGTTAAGAATGAATAACCCTGTGAGCTCTGGGTGATTTTGTACTTGTTGGACCTTTTCACAAAACTGGAAACACCCTATATTTTGAAAGCATGTGAGAATCATGGGAGAGGTAGTAATCTCCACAGTGTCTTGGGGCTCAGATATGTTAACCTTCCCACCTTTGTGCCTCTGCCTCATAGGCTCTTGGCCTCTTTCACTATTGACACTCCCTTCTTCTCCTGACATGGTGATTAGTGTTGCCTTTAAACAACCCTAGGCCTGCTTGTAAAACTTGGTAGGAGGAGTGAAATGAAATGATGGTGAAAGGCAGCTCTTGAAAGTGAGTGTGATGGAGGTGTGGGTTTATGACTTATTTCCTTTGAGCTTTGATGAAGGGTTAACTTGAACTCATTGCAGTTACCCTAATTCACACCCTCCTTAACTGATAATCTCTTGCTTGGAGGTCAAAATAGAGTGTTTTCCATGAGGATTTAGGGTTTCTAGTCACTAGGGTTTATTCAATTCCTTTAAGCATAAAATCATGAATTTCAATGGAGGAGAAGGAAATAATGCACCTACCAACTTTTGACATCTTTGCAGGTCCTTGGATGCAGCTTGGAGATGCTCCCTTGTGATTTTTTGGAAATTTTGCAAGTGCAAGAGGGTTTCTGGCCTAGGCATAGCACCTACACGCACAGTCGGGTGTCGGGCCTCCTGAGCGCAGCGCTTGCTCGCGTGCAGGCCTGTCGGGCTTCCTACACGCGGCGTCAGGTGTTTCTTGTTCCTGTCGAGCCCTCTGAGCGCAATGTTGAACATCTTTTGGGCCTGTCGGGCCTCCTGAGCGCAGCGCCTGGCACTTTTTGGGCCTATTGGGCTCCTCCTTGGCGCAGCACTGCACGATGCCTTGCTTGTCGGGCAATTTTGGGTGAACGGGTAGCACCTGCACGAAACCTTAGTGCCAGGCAGACTTGCCCAATTTCTCACTGAGACTCAGAAATTTTCTCCTTGGAGGTTCTTTGCTCTTTTGCAAGTGAATAATGAGCTGAGTGATAAAAAAAATGACTCTTTATAATCTTAGGAAAACAAATTTATCTCTTGTAAACCCACTTTCTAATGTTTTTTAATCTCTTGTCACTTTTCACTAATACTTCTTTTCCTTTTAATGCAGGTGACTTGAAAACCTTTAAGTGGCTCTTTTCCCTTTTTGTGGCAACTTGCTGGAAAGATGAAAGAGTCCCTTTTTAGCCTGAGGATCTGTTTTACCCATTTTTTCATATCAGAACCCTAAAATTTCCTTTCCCCTCTGTTTTGAAAACTATTGAGGGATTTTTTTTTTTTATATAGCAGCACTGTCCAAACTCCTTTTTGTTTGCATTGTGAATTTGTAATCAAGTTTCTTACCCCTTTTAACATTTCTGAGAGTGGGTGACTTGAAGCATGGTTTCTTCTTACTCATTGATCCTTAGGTATTCAAAATCCATCTTTGGCTACTTCTGATTTGCAGGTGCCATGCCATACTAGTTTGAGCCCTTTGTGATGTTCTTGGAGTTTGATACATTCAGTTACACAACAACAACCTCATGATCAGTTTGGCTTTCTTTCTTGGAATTAAACCCTATGCTTTTATTCCTTTGATCATTGAGTGCAAATGACTAAAAATGAAGGCTTGAATTTCATTATACTGATACTCTTTGCATTCTTTCCCTTTGAGGCAGTGAGATAATTTATCTTGGAAAACCATGGAGGTCACCAACAACAGCCTCTTCAAATCTTGTCTGTTGTCATCATGGAGGCCTATCATCTTCATTTCATCTCCCTTGCCTATCCCTCCAAAACCTTAGGTTTTTGGGCTGTTTGAGAAGAATCATTAGTGTTTTCTTCTAAGTTCTCTATAGCCCTTTCAAGTTCATTCATTTATGTCCAGTTCACCTCACCCTTTTCCCTTCTTCATTTATAATTTCTAAAAACCTTCAATTCATGCTTGGTTGAACTGGTGTGCCTCTATCCATGTGATTTTCTGCATTGGCTCTTTAGTTGGCACACTGCTGGCCCAATCAATCTTAGGATCCCTGATTTTTCTTGAACATAGGTTGCTTCCTCTTCCATTTGCTTGAGTATATCTCCTAATGATGAGCAGGCCTCTTATCTTACCTATTCTCTGCTGATAGTCACATTGACACTCCTGCAGAAATGTCAAAATTGAACAGTTGCCTTTTGCAGAACTTGATCGTGACGAAGCAGTGTTCCTTGGAGATTTTCTAATATGTTTTGGACAAACAGGTGCTGACCTTCTTTCACATATTATTCAGCTTCTAGCACATGAAGAACAGTGATTAAAAAAACCAAAGATAGCCCTACAACCTATGAAACCCTAGTGACCTAGTGGGAGGATATTTTGACATATCCTTTTGACCTATCCTTTGCTTGACTTGGGGTCTCCAAGCATAAAAAACTGAGTTTTTGACAAATTGATGTATTGAAGATCCAAAATCGAATGTACTTGATTTATCTAAAGAGCCTACAAAGATAGTTCTGAGATCATCATTGTTTGAAGCATCTGGTGAGCATAAGAAGTAGGTTGTTTGGTAACCTTAGAGGGAAAGTGGAGGGGTGAGGCAAAGGAAAAACAGAGTACTGAGGTTATGGGTGGGAAAATAAAATAAATATGAGTGGCATGAGCCCATGCGGAGTCTTCTAGGAGTGGTAAGCTGACCATGACATGATAGAATAGTGAAATAGTGAAAATTTTATCTTAAGGATAATGAAGGGAGTGAGATTTCTAAAACTCACAATATTCATGAATCTTGTTTTTATAAATCTAGGACAAGTAGAAGATATTTCCAAATTTTTCCAAATTTTCTTCCTCTTTCAATTGTAGAAGAATAGGCTTGTGATCCGAGGTAAGCTTGAAGAGGATTTTGGAGGAGATGACTCTCTTTTCCAACTACAATGAACTCTGGACTAGGAACCTATCCATTCTGCCGGAAATATGGTCCTCCCCAACTCTTTTATTGGACTATGTATAGAGACCTCTCCTAGGTTTTAAATCAAAGAGGTCCCATTGATGAACAAGGTCTTTGACAAAAGGGAGCATTTGGTCTCGCTTGATGCTACCTCCTCTCTTTTCTTTTGAATCCAACACTATGTTTAAATCTTCGGCTATGATGATATTCTTGGGAGAATGGAGGTCTAAAAAGGCAGAAAGAGATTGCCAACATTCTCCCTTCTCAGCATAAATAATAGGAACGTAAAGATTGAAAAGTGCCAAGGTTAACTTACTTGTACAATGCCTTATCTTGGTAAATATCCAGTGCTGGGTCTTGAAGGAGTTTTCTAGCTGAAGTTGGTCCTCCTTCCACAGGGTTGCAATTCCTCCCGAGGAGCCCCCATTGAGCTTACTACCTTTCCTGCATTCTTCTGCCATTTCTTCTTGCTGACATCGAGGAGGGTGTCCCCTTCAATTTTAGTCTCTTGGAGCAAGAGGATTTTTTAGGGCTCCATTTTCAAAAGATCTTTGACGGCTTCAACTTTTGATGGGTTACCCAAGCCTTTGAAATTCAAAAAGACTAAATGCATTATTTACTAATGGAGGGGTTTGGAGCTACTCCCTTGGGAGGCCTTGTTTTGGTGTTCCTCCCAATCTACATCTCGATTGTGGGTTGGCTTCCTTGTCTTTTTTTCCTTTCTGACTCTTCCTCCCTTGCTTCCTTATGGGATTTTCTTCCAGATATTTTCAAGGGCCTCTCAAAGGTCTCATCCTCCGAGGAGTAGGGGGAGTCTGATGACTTATTTCTTATTATATCTACACATGAGGGAGAGGAGGAGATGTCAGGGGTAGCTCCAGGGAGGATTGCTTCTTCTTTGTCTTTTTATGTGGAGGTGGGGATGGGTTGTTCCTTGTTGTTCATAGTTGTTTATGGTGGTGTTGTAGCCGCTACAACAGCACCCAAAATTTTGGGTATATTTAAAATTTCGATTTCTCTTTTCCACTCGCTTAGCCAGTAGGGTTTTAACCTGGCTTGTAGTCAATGACATCCTTTTAACCAGTCCCAAGCCCTGGATGAGCCTTCCCATCATCATGACGAGATTCTCTTGCCGCAGCCACGCCATGTGTGGGGGATCACCAGGCATACGCTCGAATAGGAATTTCCCTGTGCATTAAGTATATCTGTTCGAAGCCCTTTCATCATGGATCATATAGGCATTTTGTTTGAGTACTGTAATTAAGCTCAGAGTCTCATGTAAAATTATGTGGGGGGATCATTCTCTGAAAATGACTTGAACTGATTGATATGATAATGTTGCATGCAGGTCGACCCCACAGATAATATATCAAGCATAAAAAGGGCGCATCAATGGAGAAATTGTCAAATCATGGTTGAATCACATCTTTCCGAATGTGCATTTCCATCCCTAAAAGGGAAGAGTTACCTGTTCCAAACGGGGAGTGTCTGATGCAAGTGAAGAGTAGTATTCTTATTTACCAAATGTGAAATGAACAATATCAAGATAGAATTGGATGCTTCACAGACAACCTGCACTTTAACTTGGGATGTAATGGGCTCCTTTTGTTGTTATCTATGGAATCCTACATTTTGTGGGAAGCTAAGGGCGGGGCACCTAAACCTTGCCAAAGTTTGGTTTGATCACTGATAGAATATCTTCATTTCCAAGGTCCGCAACTGGCTATACAACATCCGTAGTATGTGTACATGATAAAAATCATCAAAAAGTAAAAGACCAAGGCATGTCATCAAGATTTCCGACAGTTGTGCCTCCAGTGCAGTCACACAGTAATTTAGATAATGAAAAACCCTCAGAAACTATACATCAAGAGATTGGACTAAATATGAGAGAGATAATAGATGTTGTTTTAGTGAAGCGCATATCCCTCCTTCAACAAATAGAGAAGGTGCTAAGATTAGTGTGCTTGGGAGAAAAATATGGTGCAGATCTGGTTCAACTGTAAAAGGAGACATTTGGGTTCCACAGGGAAAGTCACTTGCATATCATGATGGCCAACAAGTTCCCCAGCCAGACCATCTTATCGATATAGATGAGCTGTTAATCTCCTTGAAGGGAGTCTCCAGTGAAGAAGAACTGTATCAATTGATGGCAATTTGGAAAGGAAGGTTGTCCTTGAGGTTAATGGTGTTGGTACTGATCTCATCACATATAGTACCTTAATCGAATTGGCTAGAAAGGTGAAGGACTATTCAAAAGTGATCTCACTTTTCTCCAAGTTGAGTCCTATAAACTTATATGCCGAATTGATCTTATATAATACAATGATGGATGTCTTTGGCAATGAAAAATGGTTTCAAGAAGCTAAATATCTTCTCAGGGAGATGAGAGAGCAAGATATCACCCCAGATACTGTAAGTTACAACACACTTCTAAATGTGTACATGGAAAACCAAAACTTTTAGATGCACTGTCTATCTTCTATGAGATGAAGTCAGTAGAATGTATAGCCGATCTGACAACTTGCAATACCATGATTGGTGTTTATGGAAAAATTGGATATGATTATTCTGGAGCACGAGAAAAATAGGCATCCTTCTTAACATTGTTACCTATAAGAACATTCTGAAAATGTATAGAGATGCAGAGCCCTTTGGAGGAGCCATTCATTTGTTCTGTCTCATGCAGAAAAAACAATATAGAGCAGAATGTTGTAACATACAATACCATGATCGAAATTCATGAACAAACTCTTAATTAAGAAAAAGCTACAAAACTTATACAAGGAATGCAAGAAAGAGCTATTGGTATCTTAGCAAAGGCTGGTAATGTGGAAGAAGCATCTTGGCCATTTTGGGAAGGTAAAATATATTCCTACTTTTGAATGTATGGTCGGTCATTATATGAGACTTACAAGATCCAGGCGCAAGGATACCAAGGGGGAGCGATTTGAACCTGCACCCAACAAGGTAACGCTTAGATAAATGAAAAAAAAGGAGGAAGCTAAGGTGTGAACCTTATGCTCCCCTATCAAATCACGCACAAAATCTACACATGCCCCACGACTGTGGACAAGCCACGTAGCATCAGAATAAAAGGCGGGAGGGCACACAGGTATCCAAATCACAGCATAAGTGTTATCAGCGCCGGTGACTCAAACATCACTGTAACCAACTTTTAAAACGAAGCATGTGCAAATCTTCGCAGATTTTCTCATTTCGAGCATTGTATAGCCAACGTGATATGCTTCATAATACCTGGTTATAATTTTTCATATAAATCCTTAGATGCACCTCAGGGAGGAGGATATGACATGTTTTTAGCTGCATGTTTAATAATAGTAATTACGTGCAGAAAGCATGGATGTTTCACTGGTGCCCTTTAAAATCCCGCACGAAGGGCGAGCTCCCCTTTGATGTTTCCATTTTTACTTGCCATTATAATGCTAAGCAGAAACCATACAAGACGCAAGAGATTTAGTACGAAGCAGCCCACAGCACGAACGTTGACTCTCGGCCAGATTAGAAACAATATTTTCGGTCACGCATTTGAACACGGGCACGATGTTACCGAGATAGAGTTTTTTCATATGAAAGTAAGACTTAAAGGCCGAGCATTGGGTTTGATATGTTATTAATAGAGGAATGTGTGCCATTCTAAAAAAATCACGATAGCTTATAGAAATCCCACCCATAACTCATCAGATCGGAATATGTCACACAAACGAGGGTGATTCGAGAAAGGTTAACAGGCTTGAGGATGATAGGAGCGAAGCCACGTGCTTCAAGAGAGATTGCGCGTTGGGCTCAACGCAATGCCAGCTGCACTCCTAAAATCGGCCACATGTTTTAGTAACGGCCATGGCACAAACCAGAAACCGCCCATGATAGATCTTGCGCACACGCTCCTGATATAACTGAAGCATGAATGCCACATACTAAATTGAGTATCGTGCAGACTTTCTCTGGGGTCTAGTTATTGGTATTCGCATGCAGCATGCTCATAATATAATTTCCGCAGAGTGTGGAAGTATTCTGGTCGCGCCACCTACCACCGACAAAGCTCACTCCCACCATGGCCTCGGCATGCCAAACGCAGCGCCATACCCGTTTTCGCAAAGTTTATGTAGCAATGCGTGTCCCTTCATCATGAGCTGGTGCCATGGCTAGAATATGTGGTGTGCATGCCAACGACTATAGACAAATAAGTTGAACAATTTAAAGATCACAAAAGGAAATCAAAGGGAGCCCACAGCTCATACGACTCATCGACCGTGTGAGGACGGAATAAGTCGCAAAGTCGCAGTTAAGCACATCTGAGAAAGACTACGACTGGTGTGACTCTCCGACTGTGCGACCTATGCACCAGAATTGTGACCCCACACTCATAATGATCGCATGCACTCGAGCTATAGTAAATGGTGAGTGCCTTGAGGGGAAATATCATCAAAGGCAGATGTGTATGAGAACGAAGGGGTAGGCCTCTCGCAGCAAAGTGGAAGCATATGCATGGTCGCAAAGAGATACTCCGCAGGCCTCGGGTCGCAAGGTCCCAGATTTTGCTTCCGGTCAACAAATTCAACCTATTTCCCATGCGATTGTGCAACCTCTATGAGGTCGCAAGGTCACAAAATATGTGTTTGAAATAAACCGTTAAAATCCCCGACTATGCGACCCCGAAGTGCAACCCTTTTTTTTATTTTTTAAAAGGAAAACACCCATGCCCATATAAACGCAGAGTCGCACTCTCAAAATAGGGCAGATATGCATTTGTATTACAAAGGGTATTGAGCTCACATAACAGCGAATGATCAAAATGTTGTTATGAGAGGCCCCATAATTGCATTGTTGGGGGAAAACTAGGAGTGTGCATGTATACATGCACTAGCTTTGCCAGCATCCCATTTTGAAGCCATGCAAAGATCGCACAAGATTATAACCACGAAGGAAACATGTGAATAGAAGCGCGCTTGGTAAGTCTCGGGTAAAAGGGAATAGGAGTATAATATACAAATCACATCACCCAATAAGGTGGAGGCGTGGAAAATATACTATGCAGGAGTCCAAGCTAGTTGTTAAAATCCCCTGATTTTATTTGTCAATATGCTCCTTATGCATCTGCGTTTTCTTTTTGTTGTATTTTTATTATTATTATTTTTTTCTTCAACATGCATAAACATATTTATGTGGGCGAGGCTAATTTAACAAGTTACACGTGGCTAATCTAATATGCGTACGCGCAGGTAACATGAGGAGATTGTGACGATGACCCAGACGAGGAAGTTTTTCGCTTACCCAGAAAATGATGGTTCACGTGGCGGGAGCTAAGACTATCTCAACAAGAGAAATGTAGAAGGGATAAAACCCCCAGGTCGCAGATTTCCTTAGGTCGCTAGGTCGCGGAGTCGTGTTCCATTCCAAATGCTCGATGACGCGACCCAGCGACCCAGTGACTGGGTCGCGAGGTCGCAAAATCCAAGAAGGTCGCAGGTCGCAAATTTATCAAGGTCGCAGGTCGCGGATTGCTGAGGGTCGCAAGTCGCAAGGTCGCATCAGTGGCTCAGGTCGTAAGTCGCAGAATAGACTGGGTCGCAAGGTAGCCCAATGGTCAGGAAGAAGAAAAGTCAAGGAAGCCCAAAGGACAAGCTTTGCTCTATAAATATTTCCTTCGGGAACTTGTAAAAGGGCTTTTGTTTTGGGACTCGAGCTGAGTACACTGTATTACCAGGGTTATACAATTTGAGCATGAATACAAGAATTTTGAAAAATCCCTTTGTGGATCTGATGTTGATATATGTATGAGCACTATGAGTATTATATTTTTCAGTTTCTAAACATCTTTAGATAAATGGAAATGTATCTTTAATTCATATCACGTTTGCATGACAGTTTGTTGAATACATGTTAATGATGGTTGAGTTCTTTTCACTTTCTTAACGAATGTTAATGAATTTGTTTATTAGCATTTGTGTTATCATTCAAAGCTTTCAGGAAGTGAAGGGAATTTTTGCCATAAAGAATTGTTTCTTTTATGGTCAGAACAACCTACAAGCATGACCCCAGTGATGTGTTGTTAACAACACTTCCTTTGGCGCTTATGCTTTATCATTTCATCTTGCTATGCATAGTGTTATATGTACATTTAATGCATCAATCATATGTCTTGTATCATTTGATTAAGTGTGTATCCAGTGGTTTATAGAGTTTACGCGAGACCCAAAGAAAGGAGAAATCAGTGGTAGCCGGACCCACACCTCGGACGGGATCCCTATTCCAAACGGTTCAAGGTCTAATTGGGACTTTTTACCGGGGAGATCTCCTGCTGTTGGCTGGACAAACTTTCCCATCAACAGAATTGGCGCTAGAAGGAGGGCCAGATGACAAGCTAAGGCCTTAGAGCCTGCAATTAATCTCATATCTGTAATGGCTCGTTCCCAAATCATTCTCCCGATATGTTTGTCAGAGTTTTATGAGCCTCGATGTCTCATCCCCGATGAACTTATGTATCACTTGTCCTAGTCAAAATTCAATTGTGAAAACGGAGTGTCCATAACCCAACACCTTTTATATTTCTGTGACTTTGGTGAGTGCTACGAAATTGACAATGAAGGTTTGACTTGTTTTATTTTCTTCCTCACTCTTGAAGGTCGCGCTAAGCAATGGTGCCGCACATTGCTGGAAGCTTCCATCCATTTGTTTGAACAACTCGCCAATGAATTACAACAAGATTTTCACAAGTATGATTTTCAGAACGTATTAATAAAGTTAAATGACATTAGAATGGAACCTCGGGAATGTCTAGATGAATTCTCTATCATATTTGTTCATTATTGTTTTGATTTCCCTGAAAGGGATGTTGATTGGAAATGTTTAAGTGAACAGTTCATATATGTGATCCTCATTTCCCTTGAACAATTTCAAGTAACAACCCAACGTGATCCTAGTGTTCCCTATGATGACTCGTAAGTTGCCAGCTGTTCAGACTGCGTCCCCAATGTTTCCTTGTCCATCTCCCTGAGTCCAGACCACATTCCGGCCTCCCAGGAGAGTATTTCTATTTTTGATATTCTTGCTCATCCTCCTGAGTTGTCGGGTAGTGGAGTTGTGACCTCGAAATTTCTGAGCAAGGATAGACACTTGAAAGAGGATAAAGCCTATTATACTACCTTTGAATCTTTCACGCACCCTGTCGAATCAAGGCTTGAAAACCAGATGGGCCCAACATCCCTCCAGTTTCATGAAACCTACCTCGAGCCCACTCGATGTCTCCCTGGACACAGTCCTAAATCTGACTAGCATACTGATTATGAATCGACTCCTATCCCAGATGAAGTTGATTCCCTTATAGGGCCTGCCAGATCATTGTTTTCTCTGAATGACATGGATGTGCATATTGAAAAACCTTGTACGGTTAATACCCTGTGGCTCAATCTTTTCGTTCATTATTCCCCGATTTATTTCACGAGTTCGCCACACCATTAATTTCTTTGAGACATTCAAAATTTCTTTATATTGGTATTAGCGACAATCATAAGCACACAGATGGTGTTTCACAATCACAGTTCAAAATCGACGAATGTTTTAGATCTGATCTTTCTCACTCGGAATCTTTAGACAGCCATAGGGGCGATTTCCTGTCTGGGCAACCTCAAGATGTCCTCTTTATTGATCCATCCCAGTCGGTAACTCCCGAGGAGCCCTACATGCCAGGTACCCAACTTGATCAAATCGATGGTTACAACGATAACTGCTTATCTGAAAACATATTTAATCATACCGCTGAGGACTGTCACTCATATCTCTTTGCCGACCATATGAAGACACCAGAATTCGATAATATGCTTTGGGAAGATTCAAGTACCCATCATAAAATCAAAGCACTTCCGCTTCTGCCGGACGTTACCCCTAGTCCTTCTGATCCTGACAAGACCCCTCAAACAACTCCAACTAGGGTTTCTCAGCTTAGGGTTTATGAAATAATGACTCCCAAGTACCATGCTCCTCCCAGCATAACCACGTCAGGTATCATTTCATCTGGGCGGATCTTTCATTCTAATAAGGTTTCCCTAAGCACATATTCCAGTCCCCCAGCAGCTGGTGTGCAACAACCGATATACCCCAATTTATTCACTGGTAAGAAAACGCCAGCCATTGTCTCTAATATTTCTAGTTTTTGCCTAGCCAGTACCAGTTGCAATCAGGCACTAACATGTGATTTTTTCCAAATCCCTCAACTACTCGGAAACCTTACGGTAAATCCACCCCATCCTACCAAATCTAAAGAATCTGATACATTGGATTATCAATCTGTCAATGCGCCAACATTTGACCGAATTGATACAAAGCCCACTGACATTTTGCAACTCACCACAATCCATGATCACATCCATTCGCCTGTTGATCTCGCCAAACCGTCAAAGTTGGGAAACTCGTCGCTCGAAGGTCTTGAGTTTGTTCAAGATGGTGAGGAATTTCAGCCTCCACTAAAAGTGGATTCAGATCCTCATATCCTTGACAGATTCCAGGAACAACTTCGAACTAGGGTTTTCAAAATTAGGGTTTATGCTCTCGGATTCGCAAGTATCTATAATTCTCCTGGAACATGCTTGTTGCTTCCACCCCATAAAATAAATCATCCTCACCACCACAATGAGGTTGCTGGTTGGCTCGACCAACCCTATCTAGTGGATGTGCCTGCAAATAGGCAATGGCTTACCCAGCGCCCATCAGACCTAGGATTGTGCATGAATGGATGTGTGTCATTTATAAATGTTGAGTTTCAAGAACATATTGTTGTGTATCAGGATGAGAGTGGAATTCAGCTTGCACAATCTATTCTGGCATGTTCTTTGGTAAGTATCCATGATCTTCTTGCCATTGCACATGCTCTTCAGGTAAGTCTTGATGTTGGTGCACGATTTTGTATGCTGGCTCTGATTGCGAACATTGTCGTTCTTGCAGGTCAAGAACTAATGCGATGGCTGCACTGGAAAGCTGATTTCACATAACTCGACCGCATCATTGGTTAAGCTAGGGTTTTAGGTGTAGGCTAGCTAGGACCTGTTAATAAAAAATTGTTAGTTCAAAGTTTTAATTAGGTTTACTTGCCAAATTTTTTACTTCGTAATTTAAAAAGTGTGTTTGCTATTTTTTTTTATGATTAATATCTTAGGCATCATCATGTTACAAGTATTTTCCACTCATTTATTTTTCATTTGCTGGTTGTTGCATAAATAATCACTGCTTGTATTGCGCCTCTTTTCCACCTAAAACTAGTTGATCGTTCTCGCACATGGCGTTGCATTGCATCTTGAGCCTCGCCTATTACATTGTGTCGTACACTCTCTTCCTCACATCATTTTTGTCATATCGCCTGCCACTTCATGAACCCTCATTGCAACCCTACCACCTTGCGGTCTTATTTTGCCCCAATTGCTGAAACGGTAACCCCATTGTTTGTGTGAGGTTGCGGTGGCTATCTCAAGAGGCAGCTTTCTTTCAGGACAGGTCATCAAAGTCACTTTCTCAACAAGATGCCTATGAGTCTAAACTTATTTAGCCAGGGAGATATGAGCCAGTTGCTTATGGGAGACCTAATGAGTTTGAATGGCCCATACCCGTAGCCTAAGCCTTGTGCCCAGCATAGTCTTGGACATCTTAATGATTTGTTTTGCATGCTTCGCCTATTGTGGTAGATGGGATGTGAAGGTTTCGCACCAGGGAAAACCCAAATCAGGTTATATTTTATTTTATGTAAAACAAGAAACAACCTCTTTTGCTCGTAAAATAAGTCAGGATCCCTCATCAACCCATGAAAAATAAGTGCCACGAGCACATGAAAATAAGTGCTGCAAGCACATGAAACAAATAAGGGTAAAGGATCGAGAAAGACTTCCTGCGCAGACAGGTAATGAAACGACTCTGCCGGGGTACTAACTAGGCTTGCTGGCAGCGGAGCAACGCTTGCGATTTCTTGAAGTGACTCCACCGGGGTACTGTCCAGGCCTGCTGGCAGCTGAGCAACACCGGAAACTTACTTTAAAAAATCCTGAGAATAATAAACCCGTTGCCTTGCTCTTCACATCATCAACAAGCTACTGGCATCTGTGAGCTCTCTCTTTGATGTGTTCTGATTAGCAAGACCTAGCAGAGGCACAAGGACTAGGCATACCCGTAAAGGCCAAAGTAATACAAAGGGTACCCGAAGAACTTGTTCAATATTCTCTTGCATCACTATCTGGACTCAGACTATTGTTGCGATATCGACAGAGATACTGGATTCTACCAGTGGTTCGCCATTTGTTGTAGCCGCTACAACAGCAACCAAAATTTTGGGTATATTTAAAATTTCGGGTTCCCCCTTCCACTCACTTAGCCAGTTGGGTTTTAACCCGGCCTGTAGTCAATGACATCCTTTTAACCAGTCCCAAGCCCTAGCTGAGCCTTCCCATCATCATGACGAGATTCTCTTGCCGCAGTCGCGCCATGTGTGGGGGATCACCAGGCATACACTCGAATAGGAATTTCCCTATGCATTAAGTATATCTGTTCGAAGCCCTTTCATCATGGATCATATAGGCATTTTGTTTGATTATTGTAATTAAGCTCATAGTCTCATGTAAAATTATGTGGGGGGATCATTCTATGAAGATGACTTGAATTGATTGATATGATAATGTTGCATGCAGGTCGACCCCACAGATAATATATCAAGCATAACAAGGACGCATCAATGGAGAAATTGTCAAATCATGGTTCAATCACATCTTTCCGGATGTGCATTTCCATCCCTAAAAAGGAAGAGTTACCTGATCCAAACAGCGAGTGTCTGATGCAAGTGAAGAGTAGTATTCTTATTTACCAAATGTGAAATGAACAATATCAAGATATAATTGGATGCTTCACAGACAACCTGCACTTTAACTTGGGATGCAATGGGCTCCTTTTGTTGCTATCTATGGAATCCTACATTTTGTGGGAAGCTAAGGGCAGGGCACCTAAACCTTGCCAAATTTTGGTTTGATCATTGATATAATATCTTCATTGCCAAGGTACGCAATTAGCTATACAACATTCGTAGTATGTGTACATGATAAAAATCATCAAAAATTAAAAGATCAAGGCATGTCATCAAGATTGCCGACAGTTGTGCCTCCGGTGCAGTCACACAGTAATTTAGATAATGAAAAACCCTCAGAAACTATACATCAAGAGATTGGAGTAAATATGAGAGAGATAATAGATGTTGTTTTAGTGAAGCGCATATCCCTCCTTCAACAAATAGAGAAGGTGCTAAGATTAGTGTGCTTGGGAGAAAAATATGGTGCAAATCTAGTTCAACTGTAAAAGGAGACATTTGGGTTCCACAGGGAAAGTCACTTGCATATCATGATGGCCAACAAGTTCCCCAACCAGACCATCTTATCGATATAGATGAGTTGTTAATATCCTTGAAGGGAGTCTCCAGTGAAGAAGAACTGTATCAATTGATGGCAGTTTGGAAAGGAAGGTTGTCCTTGAGGTTAATGGTGTTGGTACTGATATCATCACATATAGTACCTTAATCGAATTGGCTAGAAAGGTGAAGGACTATTCAAAAGCAATCTCACTTTTCTCCAAGTTGAATTCTATAAATTTATATGCCAACCTAATTTTATATAATATGATGATGGATGTCTTTGGCAATGCAAAACGGTTTCAAGAAGCTAAATATCTTCTCAGGGAGATGAGAGAGCAAGATATCACCCCAGATACTGTAAGTTACAACACACTTCTGAATGTGTACATGGAAAACCAAAACTTTTAGATGCACTGTCTATCTTCTATGAGATGAATTCAGTAGAATGTATAGCCGATCTGACAACTTGCAATACCACGATTGGTGTTTATGGAAAAATTGGATATGATTATTCTGGAGCACGAGAAAAATAGGCATCCTTCTTAACGTTTTTACCTATAAGAACATTCTGAAAATGTATAGAGATGCAGAGCCCTTTGGAGGAGCCATTCATTTGTTCCGTCTCATGCAGAAAAAACAATATAGAGCAGAATGCTATAACATACAATACCATGATCGAAATTCATGAACAAACTCTTAATTAAGAAGAAACTACAAAACTTATACAAGGAATGCAAGAAAGAGCTATTGGTATCTTAGCAAAGGCCGGTAAAGTGGAAGAAGCATCTTGGCCATTTTAGGAAGGTAAAATATATTCCTACTTTTGAATGTATGGTCGGTCATTATATGAGATTTACAAGATCGAGGCGCAAGGATACCAAGGGGGAGCGATTTGAACCCGCACCCAACAAGGTAATGCTTAGATAAATAAAAAAAAGCAGGATGCTAAGGTGTGAACCTTATGCTCCCCTATCAAATCACGCATAAAATCTACACATGCCCCACGACTGCGGACAAGCCACGTAGCATCAGAATAAAAGGCGGGAGGGCACACAGGTATCCAAATCACAGCAAAATTGTTATCAGCGTCAGTGGCACAAACATCACTGTAACCAACGTTTAAAATGAAGCATGTGCAGATCTTCGCAAATTTTCTCATTTCGAGCATTGTATAGCCAACGTGATATGATTCATAATACCTCGTTATAATTTTTCATATAAATCCTTATATGCACCTCAGGGAGGAGGATATGACAGGTTTTTAGCTGCAAGTTTAATAATAGTAATTACGTGCGGAAAGCATGGATGTTTCACTGGTGCCCTTTAAAATCCCGCACGAAGGGCGAGCTCCCCTTTGTTGTTTCCATTTTTACTTGCCATTATAATGCTAAGCGGAAACCACGCAAGACGCAAGAGATTTAGTATGAAGCAGCCCACAGCACGAACGTTGACTCTTGGCCAGATTAGAAACAATATTTTCGGTCACGCATTTGAACACGGGCACGATGTTACCGAGATAGAGTTTGTTCATATGAAAGTAAGCCTCAAAGGCCGAGCATTGGGTTTGATATGTTATTAATAGAGGAATGTGTGTCATTCTAAACAAGTCACGACGGCTTATAGAAATCCCACCCATAACTCATCAGATCGGAATATGTCACACAAATGAGGGTGATGCGAGAAAGGTTAACAAGCTCGAGGATGATAGGAGCAAATCCACGTGCTTGTGAGAGATTGCGCATTGGGCTCAATGCAATGCTAACTGCACTCCTAAAATCAGCCACATGTTTTAGTAACGGCCATGGCACAAACTAGAAACCGCCCATGATAGATCTTGCGCACACGCTCTCGATATAACTTAAGCATGAATGTTGCATACTAAATTGAGTATCGCATAGACTTTCTCTGGGGTGCAGTTATTGGTATTCGCATGCGGCATGCTCATAATATTATTGCTGCAGAGTGTGGAAGTATTCTGGTCGCGCCACCTACTGCTGACAAAGCTCACTCCCGCCACGGCCTCGGCATGCCAAACGCAGCGCCATACCCGTTTTCACAGAGTTTATGTAGCGATGCGTGTCCGTTCGTCATGAGCTGGTGCCATGGCTGGAATATGTGGTGTGCATGCCAACGACTACAGACAAATAAGTTGAACAGTTTAAAGATCACAAAAGGCAATCAAAGGAAGCCCACAACTTATACGACTCATCGACCGTGTGAGGACGGAATAAGTCGCAAGGTCACAGTTAAGCACATCCGGGAAAGTTCGCGACTAGTGCGACTCTCCAACTGTGCGACCTACGCACCATAATAGTGACCCCACGCTCATAATGATCGCATGCACTTGAGCTATAGTAAATGGTGAGTGCCTTGAGGGGAAATATCTTCAAAGGCAGATGTGTATGAGAATGAAGGGGTAGGCCTCTCGCAGATTTTGCTTCCGGTCAACAAATGCAACCTATTTCCCATGCGACTGTGCGACCTCTATGAGGTCGCAAGGTCGCAAAAGATGTGTTCAAAAGAAACCGATGAAATCCCCGACTATGTGACCCCGAAGTGCAACCCTTTTTTTTTTTTAAAGGCAAACACCCATGCCCATATAAACGTAGAGTTGCACTCTCAAAATAGGGCAGATATGCATTTGTATTACAAAGGGTATTGAGCTCACATAACAGCGAATGATCGAAATGTTGTTACGAGATGCCCCATAATCGCATTGTTGGGGGCACACCAGGAGTGCGCACGTATACATGCACCAGCTTTGCCAGCATCCCATTTTGAAGCCATGCAAAGATCGCACAAGATTATAACCATGAAGGAAACATATGAATAGAAGCACGCTTGATAAGTCTTGGGTAAAAGGGAATAGGAGTATAATATACAAATCACATCACCCAATAAGGTGGAGGCATGGAAAATAGACTACGCAGGAGTCCAAGCTAGTTGTTAAAATCCCCTGATTTTATTTATCAATATGCTCCTTATGCATCTGTGTTTTCTTTTTGTTGTATTTTTATTATTATTTTTTTTCCTTCAACATTCATAAACATATTTGTGTGGGTGAGGCTAATTTAACAAGTTACACATGGCTAATCTAATATGCTTACGCGCAGGTAACATGAGGAGATTGTGACGATGACCCAGACAAGGAAGTTTGTCGCTTACCCAGAAAATGATGGTTCACGTGGCGGGAGCTAAGACTATCTCAACAAGAGAAATGTAGAAGGGATAAAACCCCCAGGTCGCTAGGTCGCGGAGTCGTGTTCCATGCCAAACACTCGACGATGCAACCCAACAACCCAGTGACTGGGTCGTGAGGTTGCAAAATCCAAGAAGGTCGCAGGTCGCAAATTTATCAAGGTCGCAGGTCACGGATTGCTGAGGGTCGCAAGTCGCAAGATCTAGTCAAGTCGCAAGGTCGCATCAGTGGCTCAGGTCGCAAGTCTCAGAATAGACTGGGTCGCAAGGCAGCCCAACGGTCAGGAAGACGAAAAGTCAAGGAAGCCCAAAGGACAAGCTTTGCTCTATAAATATTTCCTTCAGGAACTTGTAAAAGGGATTTTGTTTTGGGACTCGAGCTGAGTACACTGTATTACCAGGGTTATACAATTTGAGCATGAATACAAGCATTTTGAAAAATCCCTTTGTGGATCTGATGTTGATATATGTATGAGCACTATGAGTATTATATTTTTCAGTTTCTAAACATCTTTAGATAAATGTAACTGTATCTTTAATTCATATCACGTTTGCATGATAGTTTGCTGAATACATGTTAATGATGGTTGAGTTCTTTTCACTTTCTTAACGAATGTTAATGAATTTTTTTATTAGCATTTGTGTTATCATTCAAAGCTTTCAGGAAGTGAAGGGTGTTTTTTCCATAAAGAATTGTTTCTTTTATGGTAAGAACAACCTACAAGCATGACCCCAGTGATGTGTTGTTAACAACACTTCCTTCGGTGCTTATGCTTTATCATTTCAACTCGCTACGCATAGTGTTATATGTACATTTAATGCATCAATCATATGTCTTGTATCATTTGAGTAAGTGTCTATCCAGTGGTTTATAGTGTTTAAACGAGACCCAAAGAAAGGAGAAATCGGCGGTAGCCGGACCCACACCCCAGACGGGATCCCTATTCCAAACGGTTCAAGGTCTAATTGGTTTTCCTACCTAATGAAAAAGTTCATCGAAGATTGTTGGTTGTGCAGAAACAATGTAAGGAGTTCCATTATGCATTTGGAAGAGGGATAAACTGGTGATAGTTGTTGCTATTCCAAGAGTTTTAATTTGAAGTGGTAGGGAAACTAGGAAGCACAATGTTGGACTAGACCACTTATTCATGCTTAAGTTAGAGGAGACTGGGGGAAGCTTGGATGATGATCTACAAGATGTGCAATTATTTAGCATTGATGTTGTCGTAGATCAATTTGCTATGTATACCAAATTCACCATGTATACCATTATCTATGCATTCGAACATGCAATTCATTTATGTGGTAAAAATAATGAGCAAGAGGAAGAGTTTTCCTAAGTATGAAGATGTGTGCTTAGTTCCCTTGTGTTTACATATATAGGGCCTCCAAGATAAATGATGGTTTGGAAACAATAAAAGATAATGGATTTGGGTTATGGGGTTCAATAGTGAATAAATATCCCCTTCATTGAGCATAGAGAGTATTTGCCACAGAAAAATTTCTAGATCATATCGTGGTAATTCAGGTGATTGTGCTTGTATCTGAGATGCCCACTTGAAAATATCAAAGCATAGGTCTTCTGATTGTTGTTTCAACACTTTTACAATGTCATCTACATCACTTCAACATTGTTGTTTCAACACTTATACAATGTCTTCTGTTTGAAACTCTCACTGTCACTCTTATTTTTGTTATTATCATGATGCCAATCAAAGGCTTCAAAATTAAGGGCTTCTTTTTGTTTTGATATCAATTACAACATCTTAACAATCTCGCCTATGCTTGACAATTACTTTGACATCAATGCAAATTCCTTAACATGGATAACTACCTCACATATTTTATCCCATAATTTCTAAATATTATTATGATATTTATGCATGAGATTTAAATATTTGTGTAGTTATATTTTTATTCCTAAGCTTTGTAAGAAAGCCATCCAAAATTAAGATTTTTAAAAATATTTCATACTTAGGTAAATAACATATTTACCTTTAGTTACTTCCCACCATAATTTAAACAAGTATTTGCATAAAAAAGAAGAAGATAGAAGTAATATGTAAATAATTTTTTTTTATGAGGAGTTACTTCTCACCATCATTTATGCGTGAGTAAAATTGTAAATTCCATTTGCTTATTAACTATTGTTAATTTAGCTTTAACCAATGCACATTATAATGTTTTATGCATTTTTTTCCAAGAATATAATTTCTAACTTGAGAGAGAGGCACTAAATTGCCTTAGAACCCTTATTTTAAATGAATTTTTAATTTTAGATTCAATATTATTTATATATAATCGAAATTTAACCTTAATCACAATTTAACCTCTTCCTCTTTTGTGTTCCCTTTTTCTATTTTGAGAATATGTTAGTTACTCGAAGAATACTTATGTAACTCTTTATTTCCTTGTTAACCAACCTAGATCCTTCTTAAGTCTGTATCTACCAAGTGTCGAGAGGGATAAAATATTTTTTTGATCCCTCTCTTATCAAGAGTTAAGATGGATTTAGGTTGGTTTAATTCCCCCTTTAAATAAGCTATTTTCCACTTTTTTTGGGTAAATATTACTTTATATTATTATAAAAAAACGAGGGAATTACGTAAGAGCTTTCTTTTGAAAACTATCTTGACTATATGAGCCCCTTTGTAGGAAAATCCCTTTCTCGGTAAACAAAAATGTGAACCCTTCTAGACTTTGATAACGGACCATATAGTAGGGTGTTCCTCAAGGCATACTTTCTTTCAACCACCCTTTACAAAATGGGATAATATGACCAAAAATAAACATAAAAATGTTTACTACAAGATTTTTAAACCAGAACAAAGTAACCAAAGTACATATATACTAGCTGCAATATGAAAGAGCTAATCAAGGATGATGATTGGTACATATATACTAGCTGCAATAAGAAAAAGCTAATCAAGGATGATGATTGGCAAGCCTGGAAAACCTGCATCATTGGAGTTAATTGTTGGAGAGACTGAGTTGGCATTGATGTAATTGATGGGAACTGTGTTGATAACAATATCTGCTTCTTCATGGCCATTGATTTTAGTTTATGAATCTATGGCAATGTATTGTTCCACCCGGGTTAATCTTGCAACAACGTCATCTAAATTGTAGTAGATGTCCCTCATTATATGCTTGAGTTCTTCTTGACCTGCGAAAATTTTATAGTTGTTAATTTGTTTATCTCTTATAACCATACTCAACAGTGTTTCCATTTATCGATGGTGGGTAATGGAGTGTAAGAAGTGAAGGCATCTTTTCTTGAATTTTCCAGGGTCTGACGCCCATTTGAGGCAATTTCCACTAATATCTAAATTAGAAAAGTATTTTCAATTTCCAAATTCTTTGGATTCTAGGCATAGTATTTCCTTTTGAACTTCCAATGGAGCATATTAAAAAAATTTGGCCATAGACTCCCATCCGAAGAGACGATGATGTTTGGTTGAGGAAGACCCAAAAACTCCGCCTCTTCATGTCAATTGCTGCATCCTTGGAGCCATAAGTAAATTTCATCCAACAAAGACCACTACTGCAACAAACCACATGAAATGATTGGTGGAGAGAGAGAGAGAGGAAGAGTGTAATACTTGAATGTAAGTTGTGACACTAAAACCAGTTGTATGGCTAGGAAAAGAGAATTGAACTAGAATATGATCTGTAGGGTAATCCTAACAACGGAAGCTAAAGGTGACTTGTGAAGACCGATTGGGAAGATCAATAAGCACGACTAATAAAGAGACCTGAGAGCGCTCATTAGGTTGACGAAATGTAGCTTGACTCGAGAGGAAAAATTGATCTTTGGGGAGGTGGAAACACTTAAATATGCCCTCAAAACCTGATAGAAAAGGTCTCTGCATACCATACTCCACATACGAGCACCGGAAAATTAAATGAGACCCCAGTAGGCCCTGCACTTTGCAAGGAAGTTGGGGACAGAATGACCACAACCCAAAAGACGGGATACCCCCGTATTGTGCAAGAAAAGCACAAAATACATGGAGTAACTCGCCCAACCAGAAACCCTTGACTCCTATAAAGACGAGAATGATAAACAATACAATGGTAACAGTATAACATGAGTGAACCAAATCTAGATATGGGGCGAGCTCGTGACAATGAAACCACCCACCCTTGAAATGGAGTGAGCACCCAACAATGAGACCACCCGCCCAATTTGAAACTTAGTTCGATTACCCAGAGAATGACATTATTAGCAGAAACAAGACCTCTCGACCTCTGCCACCCTAATACCATCATGAAGGATTTATAGATTGTTATCTGCACGGCAAGCTTGGTTAAAATGACAAAGACGAGCTAGTGGAAGGTGCACGACACAAGCCACGTGTCCCAAAGATACTTGATACTCCCACAAACCGAACCATAACACATTATGAGCCCATTAATTAGAAAAATCTGGCTGTCAAGGAAACCTTTGGTGATAGCCAGTCAACCATGAGAGGAGGTCACCATGATCACAGAGACAAGAGGAATGAGCAAGTACACTGATCTAGATGAATTGGTTATGTCAAAGTCTATAGGTGTAGCATTTAATACCCGATATTGTAACTTGTGAAATATTGCACCCAATACACATGCTTGCCACGCGATTAGCATGCAGAGGAAGTGGGGGGGTCTAGAGAACTTAACGAGGGCCGCTAGAGGTCGGAGCCCATGCCAAGAGTTCACATGTGGAGTAAATGGGTTATTATAACTTGTGTCTGTTGGAAAGCGATGTTTCCCATCGTTAAAAATTTCCTTTATTAGCCTCTCTCATAAAACAATAATAAATCCAAAATAAATTAATAAATTAAATATTAAAAGTTAGGAATTTATGCCCAACTCTCTAGATTGGGTTGTTCCTCTAAGTTAGGAGTTAGTTTAGGTAGCTCCTAGATTGGTGTGTGAATGGTTGAGAAATTGTCTCAACCAAAAGTGTCCATGATAGAACGCACTATCTTGAAACATAGTCTCCTCATCTATTTAATTGTAATATTACATTCTTTTAATAATGAGAACTTGCCATTTGTCTTTTGGGTGCATTTTCGATAGTGTTTGACACCCTTTATTTACATAGAATCAAGTGAGTGAATGAGTTTTAACTCTAAAGCAAACAAACAACAAGTTCACATCTCCTGCAAGTGAGCGTGAGTATTCATTCAAGTGAGCGTGAAGTAATAAAGAAAGTTCAAGCGAGCGTTACAGCAAAGCGGTCCTCATCAAGCGAGCATGAATTCAAGAGTTCAAGCAAGAAATTTCTACAACTCTAGCAAGTGTTCAAAGTAAGCGTAATAAGCAACAGTACAAGCGAGCATGTCATTCAAGAAAAAAATCAAGCAAGTGTGCCATTAAAGCAAAACATCAATCGAGTCTATCATTCAAGTAAAAAAATCAAGTGAAACAGTTTAAAGCACGATATCTACGAAAAGTGAGCCTAAATTCAAGCGAGCGAGTTCACAACACATCCAATTGTTACAAATTCTTCACAATTTGATCCTCTCAAGTGATGAATACATGTTGCAAATCAACAAAGTAACTCTTGTTGATCTTTCATGGCATCTACAACAAATAAATGAAACAATTGAGTTCCTTCAACTGGAGTCGCAACTACAAACAAATGAGTTGCAAGAGAATAGTGATGCTTCCGAGTCTTTGAACCATACAGCTAAAGATGATTCTAAGTCATTCATCCAAACAACTTCAAGTGTCGAAGTTGTTCAAGTTCAAATTTCTTCCAAGCCAATCATCAACCCATGTGAAGAAATCCAAAGTAATAGAAATCGACGAGGCTTAGGATATGTCAAAGATGATTCCAACTTGCATATCCCCAATTATTCAAAGCCCATTAAGTTCTTCAGTGCATGATTTCTTGAACAAATCACCTCAGCACATTTTTATAAAGTTGTAGACAAACAGAAATGCACGCAAACAGAAGTTGTAGTCAAACCAAAATGTTCTCATTGTCAAAGAACCGGACATATGTAAGATCAATGTTTTGATCTCCATCCTTGTCGCCATTGCGGCAAGCTAAATCATTCATCTGATAAATGCTGCAACCAACAACAATCAGCCAGATTGAAGATTGTCAAATCAGGAGGTAACTCCTCAAATCAGAATGTGTTATTGAATGAAGAATGAACATGTATTTATACATGGAGGTGAGGCTATTGGGATTCATCTCCCAATGACTCTTGGCCTTCCTTATTTCCTAATATTATTTATTATACAATATTACATATCCACACCCAACCCATAGGATTAGGTGTCAACATTCCCCCTTTAATCCGAAGGGATGTTGGTGAGCCCAAGCATCGATCTGAACTTTTCAAACTTTTCTCTTCCAAGTGCTTTGGTGAAGATATCAGCAGTTTTCTCATTTGTGGAACAATGATGTAGATGGATGGTTTTGGCCTGAACATGATGTCGAATTAGATGGTATTTTGTATTGATGTGCTTTGTTTGATCATGGAACTTTGGGTTCTTGGCCAACTTTATTGCAGAAGTGTTGTCAATCATGAGTGGTGTGGAATACATTTGTTTCATCTGCAAATCTTCCAGGATCTTCCGGAGCCACACAATTTCTTTTGTTGCTTCAGCTGCTGCCACATATTCTGCCTCGGTCGTTGGAATCTGCTGGAACTGACTGTTTGTGTGATCTCCATGAGACAGCTCCTGATCCAAGACTCATGGTGTAACCTGTAGTAGACACCCATGTTTCTTTGTCGCCATCAAAGTCTAAATCAGAGTATCCGATCAAGCTAAAGTCGCCTACCTGTGTATATTTGAGTCCAAAGTCTTGAGTCCCCTTCAAGTACCTTAACACTCTTTTTGCAGCAGACCAATGTCCTTCACAAGGTTTTTGCATGAACCTTGAGAGGATTCCAACAGCAAATGAAATGTCAGGTCTGGTGGTGGTCATGTAGATAAGACTTCCTATAAGCTGTCTATACTTAGTTGCATCCTCAAATTCCTTCCCTTCAATAGATGTGAGCTTCAAGTTTTGTTCCATTGGAGTGGTTAAGGGATTACATTCATCCATGCCAAATTTGTTCAAGAGATCTAGAATGTACTTATTTTGAGAAACAAATATGAATTTAGGATGTTGAATTACTTCAATACCCAAATAGTAATGAACATGACCCAAATCAGTCATTTCAAAACATTTCTTCAACTCTTTCTTCATGGATGCAATATAGCTCTCATTGTTCCCTGTTATCAAAAGATCATCTACATATACCACAAGATATACAAATGTTTTTCCAAATTTCTTAACAAACAAAGTTGCATCATCAAGATCAAAATGTTTGAAGTCAAGTTTCAGAAGATGCTCGGTTAATTTCTCATACCAGGCTCGTGGTGCTTGCTTGAGGCCATACAAGGATTTTATAAGCTTGCAAACTTTGTGTTCTTGACCCTTTACAACAAATCCTTCTGGCTGGGACATATAAACATTCTCCTTTAGATCTCCATTCAAAAAAGCTATTTTTACATCCATCTGATGGACTTTCCATCCATTCTGAGCTGCTAAGGCAAAGAGAGTCCGGATGGTTGTCCATTTTGCTGTGGGAGAAAAAGTTTCTTCATAATCAATTCCTTCTTTTTGTGCAAAACCTTTTGCCACAAGCCTGGCCTTGTGCTTGTCAAGTGAGCCATCTGCTTTATACTTGTTCTTGTAGACCCACTTACAGCCAATTGGTTTTTTTCCCAAAGGTGGATCAACCAGCTTCCAAGTGCCATTCTTTATCAAGGAATCATACTCCTTCTGCATCGCTTCTTTCCATTCATCATGAGAAGCGGCTTCTTTGAAGGAAGTTGGTTCATGATCTGTAGACAAACTCAATTCACAGTTATAAGCAATATCCATATCAACAGGGGAATCAGAATTATCTACATCACCTTCGATTTCTTGAGTGGAACTTCTTGTTCCCGTTTTTCCAACCTCATCAGGATGAACATCCTCCAGTGTCTTTGTCAGCCATTTGGGGGGACCTTTCTGAGATGGCCCTGGCTGGTCACTTGACTGAGTTGGGATTGATTCAAGATTCAATCTCCCAATTCTGTCAATCACATCATTCAATGTGTCATCCGTGGTTGTTTCTTCATGTGGGGGAGAGAGTGCTTCAGGACATGATTCCACAGTTTGATTCAATATAGGAATCCCCCCTTCAAGATGTGGAATCTGATTATCAAATTCTTAGAAAGACTTTGCATGTGTGAATCTATCCAGGCGATCAAGTTGCCGCTCAACAACCTTGTCACTCTTGGAAGATTCAAGGAATATGACATCTCTTGTTATTACAAACTTCTTATTTGCTTCATCATAGAGACGATATCCTTTGGAATTATTGGAATACCCCAAGAAGATACATTTTCGACTTCTAGCACCAAGTTTGTTCCTTTGACCCTTGGGTATCAAGGCATAACAGGTGGACCCAAAGACCCTGAAATGCTTTACCGAAGGAATGTGGCCATGCCACATTTCAAAAGGAGTTTTGCTTCTAATTGAACTTGAAGGACACCTATTCTTTATGTAAACAGCACATAGAACTGCATCAGCCCAAAACATCAATTTTACATTCTTGAAAAATAACATGGAGCGAACCATATTTAAAATAGTTATGTTCATTCTTTCAGCTACACCGTTCTGTTGGGGATTATATGGCACAGTTGTTTGATGTTTGATTCCATGTTGACGAAGATAAATTTCAAATTCATTTGAAGTGTATTCTTTTCCATTATCAGTACATAGAGAGCCAATATGAGTTTGTGCATCATTTTCTATCCATGCATGAAAATTCTTGAATGTTTGAAAAGCATCAGACTTGTTATTCAATAAGTAAATCCAACACATTCTGGTGTAGTCATCAATAAATGTCATCATGTATTTATTTCCATTTGCAGAAGCAATAGGCATAGGGCCACATAAATCTGAATGAACAAGCTCAAGTTTTCTATGTGCTCTGGAGTGTGAATCATGAAATGGTTGTTTGCTACGCTTTCCTAGAATACAAGCATCACATTCCTTAGGTTTTCTAGGAATTGTAGGCGTCCATTAACACCATTTTTCTTCAACAAATGAAGGCTTTCATAGTTTAAGTGTCCAAATCTAGCATGCCATAAAAGACTTGATGGGAATGTACCTTCATCATGATGTGAACTGAATGCAAAGTTTTGAGCATGAGCAGATGAACCTTTCACCTTCAAGAGTCTCCCTTCTTCTATTCCCTCCATGACAAGTGAGTGATCTGATGCTTTTCTGACCTCTGCCTTGCCATCAAACAAGTGAATTGAGTGTCCTTGCTACCGGATTTCGACCAGGGACAACAAGTTTCTCTTCAACTCCGGGAGGTATAGAACCTCATGTAGGATATGATCAGGAAGACCAGGCAGTTTAAGCCTGATTGTGCCAAGCCCTGATGGCTTGAGTTTGGATTTATCTGCGAAATATACTGCTCCATCAACTTTGTCAGTGAATTCTTCAAAAAAATCTTTTCTAAATGTCATGTGACATGTTGCTCCTGAATCTAGCAACCAATCATCTCTCCATGAAGTAAATGAAACATCAAATAGGTTTTCAGTTACTCCATTGTTACAATGTGCTAGAACAGAATGAGCTAATTCAGGTGATTTACCTTTGTCTTTGTCATTAGTTTTACCTTCGTCTTGATTTCTTTGCTGCTGAGTTTTAGATTGTCTGCCCCCCTTTTCTCTGAAGTTTCTTCTTCCTCTTCCTCTTCTGCCATCTCTTCCTCTGGATGAATCTGAAGCATGACTCTTTTCTCTATGTGCCAAGTATGCAGCCTCTTTAGAAGATGAAGGGATTGTCATCTTCTTTTGAAGGAAGGGAAAAAAAAACTTTGCTGGAAAATCTCTTTTGAAGGAGAGAAAACAAAAACACTCTTTCCTGGAAAATATACTCAGTTTAAAAGGACAGAAACATTGCTAAAAATATGAAGACTGAATTCTACACAAAAATATAATAAAAAAATAAAATAATAATAAAATAAAATTTGTTTGGAGAAAAAAATTGTATGGGACGTAGTATTATGAAATGGGAGGGCGATATGGAATGTTATGGGAGGGCGGTATGGAATGTCATGGTAGGGCGGTATTATGAAATGGGAGGGCAGTATGGTATTATAAGGTGGTAAGATGGAGCGGTATTAAAAGTGGAGGGCGTAAACGGTATGGTGGGAGGGTGGTATTATATATTGTGTGACAGCGTATATTGTGACAGCGTATTGGAGCGGTGTTATTACATGACAGACAGCGAGTAGACAGCGTGTTATGATAACAGGGACAGCGTATAATATATATGACAGCGTATTAAAATGGTATGACAGCGATGAATGTATACGTGAACGCAGAGTGTAGATGTTGAGGCGATGTATACCATGCGTAGTATTGAATATGCAGTGGTATTATATGACAGTATTGCAGGGTTGTAATGCAAAGGAGGGAGCACCATGGAGCGGTGTTGTGGTGGCGGTATTATATGCAGACAGCGTATTGTATGCAGTTAAAACAACGTAATATGTATTTTTTGGGCATATTGTAATATGGATATGAATAATGGACAAGCGCTATGCGTTGTAAGGTGTGCGCAGACAATAGACAGCAATGCCACGCTCGGGGATGATCGACAGGCTGGAGGGGGCGTAATGTAATGTGGTTATTATAACAGAGACAGCATATGAATGAACAATCTTTACAACCGTGACAACGTATAAGTGAAGAGGGTAGCGTATTACATATATGGATAGAGAGCGTTGTATCAGTGGAATGTTGTATTACATATGTGATAGAGAGCGTTGTATTATTGACAGAGAACGTTGTATGAATGGAGGGGATGGCGTGAGGGAAGTGTGAGGGGGCATGGGGAGTGTGGAAGGACTTAGGGAGAGCGTTGGAGAGAGGGAGGCCGAGAGGCCGTTACAAAAAAATTTAGGAATGGGATCTTTGCAGGACTGCAGAGGGGGTTGCAATTTGCAGTGTTTCAGGAACTGCAGGATTGCAGAATCTTCAGGAGCTGCAGGAGCTGCAAATGTCAGAGCTATGCAGAGAAAAAAAATGCAGAATAACAGTATAGCAATAAGTAGGAGCAGCAAAAACTATTATTAAAAACTGACTGAGCAAAGAAGAGGGAGTTACACCACAGTCAGAAATGCCAATAGTGGGACTGGCTCTGATACAATGTGTTATTGAATGAATAATGAACATGTATTTATACATGGAGGTGAGGCTATTGGGATTCATCTCCCAATGACTCTTGGCCTTCCTTATTTCCTAATATTATTTATTATACAATATTACATATCCACACCCATCCCATAGGATAAGGTGTCAACAAAGATAAATTATGAATGGATTGATCCTTGGGAATGGTCACCCACAATCAAAATATTATATCAGTTCTACAACCGAATATAATCACACCTAGTGGAGCTGAAAGTGAAAATAAAATGGTACTCTCATGCAGTTGAACGGGGGAGTACACCAGTGCAACACTCCTACACCTGAAGGGGGGGAGTTTAGGAATAATTTGCAGAGAATTATCTCTCCTTTTAGCTAAAAAAGGGGGGGAAATGTCAATGAAATTGACGGTGGTTGTCAGACTGAAAGTCTCGACAAAACTAGAAAAATCATTCAGTGGGCATCAACAAATTCGCTAGTGGGCAGTCGACAGCAAAGCAACAGTTAGCAGTTTTCAACACAGCAAAAGCAACAATGAGTTGTTTTTGACATCATCAGCCAGTGGGCGTTCAACAAATTTTTTCATTGGACAAAGGATGTTGATTTCACGCAAATGACAGATGGATCACTTTGAAAATTTGCATGTGATGGAGTTGTCAAGAGAAATTCAGAGATGAATCAAACATGCAGCTGACTCATGGTCTCTTTAGATTGCATTTTTTTCAGCATCCAACTTTGGCGGTTTTTCAAGCAATGTTTTTTGAGGATCAACATGAGAACTTGGAAGATGGTTCCTCGTTCTTATTTTGGATTTATCATTGAAGGGGGGAATGTTAGCCTCTCTCATAAAACATTAATAAATCCAAAATAAATTAATAAATTAAATATTAAAAGTTAGGAATTTATGCCTAACTCTCTAGATTGGGTTGTTCCTCTAAGTTAGGAGTTAGTTTACGTAGCTCCTAGATTGGTGTGGGAATGGTTGAGAAATTGTCTCAACCAAAAGTGTCCAAGATAGAACACACTATCATTTGACCCAGTCTCCCCATCTATTTAATTGTAATATTACATTCTTTTAATAATGAGAAAATATGTGAGGAAGTCGTGAGGCTGAAGCCTTTTCCGCCATGACTGTGTCTGAATATAAATCTATGTGTTTTTATGTGTGTTAATGGTGTGTGATTATTACACATCCTTTAGTGATTGCCCCATGGGAGAAGCTATATTCCACATTAATAACATAGATTTTCATACTATACGTAAATACCATGAAATTATTTTTATTTTAATGTTATTTTATTTTGATTAACTTACTTGATTTGTCACTTATTGCCTAAATAATTTTCCTAAAAATAATTAACCAATTTTATGATTAATCAAAGTGAAGTAACTATTTTTTTTAATATCTTTCCATACATGGCCAATTTATACTCTCTTTTATATTTACCACCATGCTTTGCCTCCCCTTTTTATGGATACATAATTGCAATTTCAAAAGAGATGCACTATAACACTTTCACAATCACCCGGTGTCCCCCCAATAAAAAAAGGATCTTGATTGTTCACGGGCAGATCACCCTGTTATCTGTCAAAATTAGGGATGGGCACGACACCCACTGTAAAACTGACTGTGATCTTGTACAAGATAAATTCGAGGCCTAAAATTTCCTTACAAATGAAAATAATGTTGCAATAGTTTCAAGATTTCGTGATAATTTCAAGATTTCTGAGAGCGTCAGAGCATGAGAGCACCAGAGCGTCAAATGTGAAGAAATAATAATGTACTTTTTGTTGTTTGTAATTTGCAATTTTCTTCCGTGGAAGAAGCTAAATTTATATAGCTTCGATCTTGGTTTATTTTTCTTGCCACTTGCTTATTGGGGTGCCATATTATTGGTGAAAATTTAATTATAAATGAACAAGTTTTTGGCAACTACCTCCCAGAGGAATGAGCAAGTACGTTAATCCCGATGAATTGGTTATGTCAAAGTCTATAGGTGTAGCATTTAACACCCAATGTTGTAACCTATGAATTATTGTACCCAATACACATGCTTGCCACGCAGTTAGCATGTAGAGGAAGTGGGGGGGTCCAGAGCGCTTAACGAGGGCCGCTAGAGGTCGAAGCCCTTACCAAGAGTTCACATGTGGAGTAAATGGGTTATTAGAACTTGTGCATGCCGGAAAGCGATGTTTCCCATCGTCAAAAAATTTCCTTTAGTGATTGCCCCATGGGAGAAGCTATATTCCACATTAATAACATAGATTTTCATACTATACGTAAATACCATGAAATTATTTTTATTTTAATGTTATTTTATTTTGATTAACTTACTTGATTTGTCACTCATTGCCTAAATAATTTTCCTAAAAAATAATTAACCAATTTTATGATTAATCAAAGCCAAGTAACTATTTTTTTAATATCCTTTCCATACATGGCCAATTTATACTCTCTTTTATATTTACCACCATACTCTGCTCCCCCTTTTGAAGGATACATACTTGCAATTTCAAAAGAGACGCACTCTAGCACTTTCACAATCACCCAGTGTCCCCCCAATAAAAAAAAAGGATCTTGATTGTTCACGAGCAAATCACACTGTTATCTATCAAAATCAGGGATGGACACAACACCCACAATTACATGTAAAAAAAAAAAAAAACCGACTATGATCTTGTACAAGATAAATTCGAGGCCTAAAATTTCCTTGCAAATGCAATTAATGTTGCGATAGTTTCAGGATGCTGTGACAATTTTAGGATTTCTGAGAGCGTTAGATCGTGAGAGCATCAGAGTGTCAAATGTGAAGAAATATTAATGTACGTTTTGTTGTTTGTAATTTACAATTTTCTTCCGTGGAAGAAGCTAACTTTCTATAGCTTCGATCTTGGTTTATTTTTCTTGCCACTTGCTTATTGGGGTGCCATATTATTGGTGAAAATTTAATTATAAATGAACAAGTTTTTGGTAAAAGTAAAGTGATTTGCAATACTATTTCTTTCTTTAAACTAAAATGATTCGCAATACTATTTTTTTCTTTAAATGCAAGAGCAACTTTATATTGATTACACACTATGTTTTTTGTAATACTTTCTTTCTTTAAAGTAAAAGGATTTGTTTTCTTTGCTTAAATGCAAAAACAACTTTATATTGATTGCACACTCTGTTTTATTCTTCTATAGAGAAAAATAACAAAAATAGTATAGTAATATAAAAGATTATTCATCTTGCAAATAAGATATTCTATTTCTACCCTGGATGCGGGTGGTTCACAGCTTGTCTGACCTCCACGAGGCAGCCATGTGGCTCACCACATGGCGCGCCAATGAGCCCCTCCCTTGGGCCGCACACTGTTATCAATTTTCTTGTGGGCAAGGACTTAAATTCCCATGCGCCACCTTACCTCATACGTACCCAGCGAGTTGGATAATTACTCCTCTGTTTAGTATGGTGATCTATCTTCCCGCCCCGCCTTTAGCTTTCCATCCCTCCTTGGTTGTTATTCCTCCACTCCTCCTGCTTCAGCCTTCTTCGGCTCTAGTGTGGTGTCTTTGGGCCCCTGCCTCTGCAGTTGCGCCTCCATCTTCGCGAGTTTCATCTGTGTTGTCCATAATGTCGCATCGCCATCACCAGCCTAGCCGTAGAGGGGGAAGACGAATCCCCTTGTGTCCTCTCATGCCCATGGATATCCCTTTGGACTTGAATTCCCCAGCCTCTTGGGACCTCGTCGATTTGTTTCCTCCCTTCCCTATGCCTGCTCCGCACTTTGACCCCCTCGTCCCTTCTGGTTTGCCTTCGCCTCCTCTGGCTGCACCATCATGCTCCCGCGGTAAGAAGCATGCCCGCAAGTCGACCTTTTCGGCCGAGCCGCCCTTCCTTCCTCGCAAACTCAAGGCACTTCCAGTGCAGCCAGCCTCCAGCCCCTCTTCGGACGATGATGACTTCAGGCCAGATGAGGATTTGCAGATCCCAGGGCTCAGTTTATTGGATTCTATGAAAGGCAAGGAAACTCTCCAAGCTGCTGGTGCTTTGGACATTTCTACTTCTCTACAGGATGTTGGTCCTCCGGACATTCCCATAGAAAGGTTCGGTCTTCTACCCTCCCCTCGCGAGCAGCATGAAGACATTGATCAGCTAGATTATGGGTACATCTGCCGCATCCTCGAGGAGGATTCTCCATCCAGTGATGAGCACGGAAGCCCTCCCTAGCAGGTCTTTTTTGAGCTTCTTAGTTTGCAGGATTTGGAAGCATCTCTTGTTTGTCTTTTTAGTCTCTTTTTGTACAATGTTAAAGGCTGGTTTCCTGCCAAGGGCAGCCTGGTATGTTTGGAATATATTGGCCGGTTTCCCCACCTAGGGCGGTCTAGTTTTGACCAGCAGTTTTCTGAACTATCCCTCAGACATGATGATGATGATGTCCAGTAACCCATCACTTCCTTTATATTTCCTAGGCGGTCGATAGATATTACAATATTTCTACGGTTCAACTTACGCCCACGAACTTCCGCTCGCACGATATCCATGGCGTCGACTGCGAGGAGGACAATGCTTTCAGTTGCTCGACGTTCCTTCCATAATTTCAATGGAACCACCAACGCGCGCATTAGAATATTATGTCACACCCACAGGCTTCAAGAGGCAGTTTAGGCATTCGACCATCTGCTCAGTTAAATCTAAGTCAATTCCCACTCTCATTACCTGTAATCTTTTGTTTAGTAGCCTACTTTGACGGAATCAACATGAATCTGCATTGTCTCTTTACAGGCTGATGATTGAAGCAAACATTCTTCCAGATCTCATAACTATGAGCATTGTCATCAATTGTCACTGTCAAACAAGTAAAATTGATTATGCATTGAAAGTGTTTGAAGGAATGGAAGAACATGGGTATGTTCCAGATGTCGTAATCTTCACTACCCTCATCAAAGGGCTTTGCAGGAAGTTCAAAATTGAGGACTCTATCAATATTTTCAACCGAATGATGAGCAAACGACAAGTTCCTGATCTTTTTACTTATAATACCCTAAGAGATGGGCTATGCAAGACAGGGAAAACCCACAAAGTGTTCGCGTTGATAGCTGTTATGCTGCAAAAAGGCTATCAGCCGAACACAATCACATTTAACATGCTCATGGATCGACTATGCAAAGAAGGTAAGGTCCAAGAGGCCAAGAAGCTACTGTATCAGATGTTAAAAGAAGGGCATAACCCAGATGTTATTACATATAGTACCCTGATTGATGGTTTCTGTAAGGAAGGCAAGCTAGAAGAGGCTATGGAGCTCCTCCATGAAATGCCCGGCAGAAACATATGCCCTAATGTTGTCACCTACAATGGGCTTACTAATGGTTTTTGCAAGGAAGGCAAGCTTCAAGAGGCTATCGAGCTCCTCCATGAAATGACCAACAAAAACATATGCCCTGATGTTGTCACTTGCAATGGGCTTATTGACAGTTTTTGCAAGGAAGGCAAGCTGGAAGTGGCCGGGGAGCTCCTCCATGAAATGACCAGCAAAAACATATGCACCAATGTTTTCACTTACAATGCGCTTATTGATGGTTTTTGCAAAGAAGGTAAGCTGCAAGAAGCGATGGGTTTCCTCCATGAAATGACCAGCAAAAACATATGCACCAATGTTTTCACTTACAATAAGCTTATTGATGGTTTTTGCAAAGAAGGCAAGCTGCAAGAAGCGAGGGTTTCCTCCATGAAATATCCGATAAAAACATACGCCCTGCTGTTGTCACGTACAATGGGATTATTAATGGTTTCTGCAAGGAAGGCAAGCTGCAAGAGGCTATGGAGCTCCTCCACGAAATGACCAGCAAAAGCATATGCCCTAATGTTGTCACATACAGTATGCTTATTGATGGTTTTTGCAAATAAGGCAAGCTTCAAGAAGCTCTCCAATTGTTATGGGGAAAATAGGCTACCAGCCTGATGAAATCACATACAATACACTACTAAATGGATTTTGCATTGTGGGTAATCTAGATAAGTCAGAGACGCTCCTTCAAGAAATGTCGGAGAAAGGTTGTAGGCCTAACATAGTTAGCTATATTACATTAATAAATGGCTTTTTCAAGCATGACAGGATAAACAAAGCTATGCAAATCTTCCATGAGATCTCAAAGCAGAGTTTGAGCTGTGATGATGTGACATATAACACATTAATGGTTGGACTCTACAAAGTGGGTATTCTTAAGGAGGCAATAAAGTTATTTAAACAGATGACAGATAGTGGTCATGTCCCAAATACGATTACATATAGTATTCGCATGGATGGAATATGCAAGGAAGGCACACAACAAGAGGCCAATAGACTACTGCATGAGATCTTAAAAATTGTTTGACACTACAATTGTGACATATTTAACTGTAAATACGGCCCTTTGTAACATACCGCTTAAATGCACCTAATGAGATTTAGTAATACAGAGTGAAACATAGTTGATGAAGTTCAACTGTGACTTTGATAACAATGCACTAGTCGGGTACCTGAAATGGACTACCCCTCTTTTACTCAGTCAATTGCCAGTTCTTTTTAATTTTGAAGCTTGCTTTGGCATGCCTTCCTTTTGTGTTAAATTTTAACCATGGTATGTTCTATGCTTAAATGCAGTTTTACCTCAATCTTCTTTAAGGCCCAATTCAGATTTAGCAATAACATAAACTTGAATGTAAAATGTTGATAGAACATAAAAATAGATCAAAAGAAGACAAGCCAAATAACGTATTATAATTTTTAATTCTCATTGTCTAGCAAAGGGATAGATAAATGTTTGTTACAGCAGTCAACAGGATACCCTAGCCAGCAAAGTCTTGAGTTGGTCAAACCAACTTCTCCAACAGTCAAATCAGCCTTCTTCCAAGTGTCACACACTCCCTTCAAAAACAGCTCCAAAAATTCAACGCAAGTCAACCCAAACTAGTCAACGCAACATTCAATGTTGCAATCAAAGTTGCAGTCAATAGAAGGTTAGGAACTTGACCTTCCCCTGGGGCTTCATGAGAATATCTACAACATGCTCAACAGTTCCTATGTGATCGAGCCTTACGGTGCCTCGTTGTACCATATCCCGGATAAAGTGGTACCTAATATCAATATGCTTGGATCGATCGTGGAACACGGGATTCTCAAAAAGATGAATCACACTCCAGTTATCACAAAGGATAACGGTGGTATCTAGCACATGTCCAAACAGCTCACTAAAGAGCTTTCTCAACCAAACAACTTCACAACAGGCCATACTCGCTACAATGTATTCAGCCTCATCGGTGCTCAAAGTCGTCGATTTTTGCTTCCTACTCATCCAAGATATCGAAGCAGAACCCAACGTGAAGCAACATCGTGATGTGCTCTTACAATCCATCACATTTCCAGCCCAATCGGAATCACTATATCCATGGAGTCTTAAACTCTCAGCAATGTATCTCAGTCCATGGTTGATTGTGCCCCAAAGATATCTCAATAGATTCTTGGCACCAACCCAGTGAATGCGATGAGGCTCAACCATATGTTGACTCAAAGTGTTCACTGCAAAACATACATCCGGATGGGAGTTCACTAAGAACATCAGGGCCCCTATGAGTTGTTGATGCTTGGTGGAATTTCCCAACTCGGGCCAAACAACGCTTCCACAGAACTTCTTAAAGTTGAGTTCCATCAGTGTTGACACAGACTTACAATCCACCATACCAAATCTCTCTAGTAGCTTCACGACATATTTTCCTTGAGAAAGGAAAATCTCGCCTGGTCTTTGCCAGACCTCCAAGCCTAGGAAATAATGCATCACTCCTAGGTCTTTCATCTCAAACTCAGAAGCTAGCTCCCTTTTACATTGATGAATGAGAGGGTCAACACCTGTCAGGAATAGATCGTCCACATAGAGAACTAGAATGAGAGGCCTTTCTTTATCAACCTTAAAGTAAAGTTTTGGATCAACATCACTTCGAGTGAAGCCCGACTTCATCAAGTAGCTATTGATCCTCTCAAACCAAGCCCTAGGGGCTTGCTTCAACCCATAAAGTTCTTTCTTCAACATGCATACATATGAGTCTCTATCTTGGACTTCGAACCCCAAAGGTTGCTCCACATAAACCTCTTCTTTTATTGAACCATGCAGAAAAACAATCTTCACATCCATCTGATGCAGACTCCATCCTTGCGTTGTAGCAAGGGAAATGATAGATCGGATGGTGGTATAGCATGCGACAGGTGCAAATATATCAACATAATCTATGCCTTCTTTTTTAGAGAAGCCTTAGGCAAAAAATCTCGCCTTGTACTTTTCAACACTTCCATCGGCTCCATGCTTGATCTTGACGAGCCATTTCGAGGTGACTGCAGATTTGTCCTTCGGTCTCGAGACCACTTCCCAGACATCATTCTTCATAATGGACTCATATTCTTCGTGTATAACATCCTTCCAAACTTGATTCTTTACGGCTTCTTCAAATGATCCAGGCTCAGATTGTACAATTGTACTCATGGATGCTAGGTACCCTTGGTACCTATTCGACTTCTTGCTTTCACGGAATGTCCCCCTTGTGGCAATATGTCTCTCGGCATCTCTGAGAGTGTCCCTGAGCCATGAGGGTCTCCTCTTATTTGAAGGAGGTGGATCAATAGGATCCATTTGTCTTCCAACATCGAGCATAGGTTCATCCTTCGATTCTTCCTGCCTTCCAACTTCTTCTTCTTCTTCTTCTTCTTCTTCTTTGTCTTCCTTAGAGCTAGGAAGATTTCTTACTTTCTTGAGGGAAACATCTTCATCGAAAGTGACATCATGGCATATCTCCACTTATTTTTGACCACACACATAGATTCTATATGTCTTCGAAGTTTCACCGCAGCCCACAAACATTCCCTTCTTTCCAGAACTATCCAACTTGCTTCTCTTTTCTTTCGGCACATGAAAATAAATAGGACTTCCAAAAATTCTAAGGTGAGAGACATCAAGCTTCTTACCAAAGAAGACTTCTTCGGAATTTTTGGAGTCCAAAGCGGAATGCAGGCATCTATTTTGAACATACACAACAATGTTCACAACGTCTCCCCATAGAAACTTCGGAAGACCTTGGTCATATAGCATGGCACGGGAAACTTCCACAATGGTCATGTTCTTTCTTTCAACAACACCATTTTGCTCAAGAGTATACACAGTTGTGGTCTCCCTCTTAATGCTAGCTTCCCTTCAAAAGTCATTGAATTCGTTTGACTCATACTCGATCCCATTATCAGTCCTCAAAATTTTGATTTTCTTCCCGGTTTGATTATCCACCAAGGCCTTGAAGGTAAAAAACCATTTGAATGCTTCGTCCTTCTTCGTCAAGAAATATATCCAGTTCTTGCGGGAGAAATCATCTATAAAAGTCATGTAATAGGAACATCTTCCCAAAGATGTTACAGGTTGCATACCAGATGAATCAGAATGTATCAATTACAAGATATCAGATGTCTTTGTGACACTTGAGGGGAATTGTCCCCTTGTATGCTTCCTTTTGGCACAACCCTGACATATGCCTTCATGATCATCTTTAAACTCGGGCATCCCTATCACCACCTTCCTTGCTTCGGAAAGGGCTTTGTAATGAAGGTGTGCAAACCTCCAGTTCCATAGTTCAATTTGAAGATTTGTATCACATGACATAGCCCCCAACGGACTTCCTCCAACCTGATAGAGTGTATCAACTCTAAAACCAATAGTAAGAGCTTCTTTGAAGTTCTTCTTCCAGGTGCGTACCTTTCCATCAACGAATGCCACCTTGAATCCTTTGTCTTCCATTGCCGAAATAGACACAAGCTTCTTCTTCAAATCAGGTATGTACAACACATATTGTAAGCAGAGGACTTGACCTTGAGATAGATGAAGGGTCACAGTCCCTGTCCCTTTCACGAGATAGGTGGCATTATCTCCAAGGATAATTTCTAAATTAGTATCACTCTCAATCAAATCAGAGGGCTTCTTTATAACCATTGAGGTGCCTTGAAGCACCACTATCAATCAACTAGACATCCAGGGTGTTGGGAGGAGATGCAACAGAGAAGGAAAATACAAGAATGTATTCATTTTTCATATTATCAGCAACATTGGACTCATCGTACCTTAAATTCCTTGACCTCCTGAAAGGTTGGCCATTTCCACTTCGATCAAAAGGAGCCTTCCTCTTTCCTTTGAACCTGTTGTTCCTTAGATTGCCATTCCCCTTGAAGTTTTTTTTGTCAGCACCCCTGGGAGAGTCCCTTCTATTGGGGCACTCTCTTGCATAGCGACCAATCTTGTTTTAAGTGTAACATCTTCCCTTTCTTCCTTTGGGCCCCGCTCTTCCATGGTTTTGATTTCTCGGTCCACCATGGTTCTTCTTCTTTGCATGAGCGCTGAAGGCAGTAGGGTCACCGCCATTTCCATTAGAGGGATGGTCTCTCTCCATCATTCATGTCTCCTCTTGAGTGCATCTCGTCAAAAATTCATTAAAAACAAGAATCACATTATTATTATTAAGAATCCTAGTATTAAATACATACCAGTCTCGAGGAAGTCATCCAAGAGTAACGAGGACGAGCTCTCAATCAGCTACTTCTTCTCCTATGGCAAGGAGATCATTCCTAATTTCTATGAGCCTCATAAAATTTGATTGGATGGATTCATCTTTGCCCTTCTCAATATTCTTCAACTTGTTCTTGAAGAAAAGCACTTGATTAGCATTGCTAGCCCTAAACATGCTAACCAGCGTATCATACATCTCTTTAGATGTGCCCAGCTTGGAGATGTAAGCAACAAAGTGTTTATGTATTATGTAGGGAACAAAGTGTTTATTCCCCATTTCTATACTTTGTCTTTGTGGTAGCTGGTGCATTTGATGGAGGCTCATGGATCTTCCCCTGCACATAGTCCATGACATCATGGTCTTCCAAAACCAAATCCAAGGACATCTTCCATGCATGATAATCAGACTTGTCAGTCAACTTATCATCAGACTTGAAACCCTTGTATGTGGAGGCCATTGATCCTTCATAGGACTTCTTGTTCGGTGATTGCTTTTCACACTATCTTGGGCTTTGTCTTCACCTCACCTCTGATACCATATTAAATTTTAACCATGGTATGTTCTATGCTTAAATGCAATTTTACTTCAATCTTCTTTAAGAATCAATTCAGATTTAGCAATCACATAAACTTTAAAGTAACATGCTGATGGAACATAAAAATAGATCAACAGAAGAAAAGCCAAATAATGTATCAGAATTTGTAATTTTCCTTGTCCAGCAAATGGATAGATAAATGCTTGTTACAACAGTCAACATGATGCCCTAGCCAGCAAAGTCTTGAGTTGGTCAAACCAAATTCTCCAGCAACCAAATCAGCCTTCCTCCAAGTGTCACACACTCTCCTCAAAGACAACTCCAAAAAGTCAACACAAGTCAACCAAAATTGGTCAACGCTGTAGTCAACAGACATCAGTCAAAGTCAATGTTTCTCCTCAATTTTTGTACCCTCCAATGCGTCTCGAAGAAATCGGAATTTCTGTCCAAAAATCGAATTCAAAGTCCAAGAGTTGACCCAAAGTTAACGCTGCTCAACGCTGTCCAGAAACCCTAAAATAAGTTCGAAAATTACAGCAACTTCTTCAGGTTCATATTCAAACGTATGACGGAGGGAAGCCTCTCCTACGTTGTATGAACCAATCAAATCACAAGAAGAATGTGTGTGTTCAGTTCATGATGAAATGGACATCATCTCTCTCCAATTTATATCCATCAATGAGGGTGTGTGACACATCTATAGGGCTTGTGAGCCTACATTACAAATATGGCCGACCTTGCACATGTATGGAAAATAAAATCAAAATATATGTTCTGCTCATCCAAACAAGATGATCTTTAGATCAATCTTGCATCTGTGCGAAAGAGGAATCCAACAAAAATATAATCATCATCATATGAGTAGTGCAACATGGAGTTTGGCCCTAGTTGCCCAAAGTTAACATTTTGTTATAGTTTTGACTATTTAGGCTGTGTGAAAAAATTTGTTGCATAACTTGCATATCTTGATCTTCGATCTATGGAGCAGTACTTTGCACCCTGGTCAACTACAATACCATTACTACATTAAGACAGGGGTCCAAATTTGGCATGACATGTACATACCATCCTAAAGAAAGGATCATTCCCACACCAAACTGAACCCTTAATCCTCTTGGTCCACTCCCATGTCTTGTAAGACTTTGAAGCTTTGCTTATTCCTTCTCTCATGTTCTGATTTAATTTGTCTTCATAAAATTGGAAGTAGATACTTGTGCCAGATCTTGCTTTGATGTTGATAATGTTTATTGTATTTTAATTGTTTACCTTGTTGCATTATATCCCACATTTCTATGTATTTTTTGTGGATGAGGTGTAATAGTTTTTATTCCTTTCCTTCTTATGCACAGTGACACAAATTAAAACAACTTTTGTATGTAGGGTGCATTCTTTTTCTGCAGTTTGGAAGTTGCTTTAATATGTGACGACTATTGTCGCTTTCTTTTGGATGATTCACTTCCCTGTCACATCAATAGTCAATGCAAACCATGAAAATGACATTCCACTTTATAGATGCAGTTCTCAATGATGCATATTTCCTCTCTAAGCACAACTTAGCATCAGAACTTACCATTAAAATGAACAAATGCTTTCTTGGAGGTACTTCAACTCGAGTATGTTAACTTTAGGTTTCGAGAATCCTTGAGCAGTACAAGGATTTGGAGTGAACCTGGAAATTTTTACATCCTATCTAGCTATTTAAGTTTGATAGCAATGATTTATCTGGCTTAAGGTTATAGAGTGAACAAATAATGTGGTTGCTTCAATTTTTGTGGTATACCCACTAGAATTGCATTACCGTTTGTTTCAGTACAGTCAACATTCACACACTTAGTAGAGTAATTAATGTTCAAATGTGATATTATTCAGAGCCTCTTGTACAAAAGGAAGATAAATTCAAGATAGTATATATTAATTATCATGTGCTTTGGTGTTTTTGGAAATATTTTAGCCAAATGTATGTTTTTTTGATGTGTTTGCAAGGAAAACAAGCAATGTTTGTTTGTTGTGGACTTTAAATATTGAATATTGTATTCTTACACATTGGAGTAGTTTTCTTTATAATTAATGTTCAAATGTGATATTATTCAAAGCCTCTTCTGATATTGGTCTTCCATTTGTGTCTTTGTCCTTTGGAATGAAAAGATATAAAACTAACATGAAAATGTAATGTACTTACTAAATGGCTCCTCTTGTGATATTTATCTTGAAACAAGGTTTTGGTATTTTGCAAAGTAATTGGGAAACATATAACATTTATTCAAATCATTTTTTAGTTTCCATACTTATTTTGAATCATGGTTTTGTTATTTGACAAAGTAATTGTAAAGCATATAACATTTATTGAATCTGTTTTTCCCAAAGGGTTAATATTGGTATTAATTTCCATAGTGGCACTATTTACATTTTTCAGTTGGAAATGGAAACAATTTTTTTGGTTGCTATTTATGAATGCAGTTTGGGGTAGGCTTTTAACTTTGCGAGATGCCTTGGACTTTCACTTACCTTGATACTAGTACAATGTTAAGGTGTTGTCATAGTATTGATGCCTTGGATTATCACTTAACTTCCTTAACACCATCTGATTAGGTGGTTTGGGCTAAATTCTTCATCCTCGTGTGAGAAATCGAAATGAGGGTAGTTGCAGGTATGGCCAAAACCAATTTAAAAGTTACCTTGATTTCAATACTTATATTGTATCTTCCCTATGTAGATTCACTTCTAATAGTGAATAAAAGGTGAAGGATGAAGTGGGTAGTGTCAAGGCATTGGGTTTTGGGTCTTTGAATGGCTCAAGGAGGTCAGTGGACGGGATTCTTCAAGAGTATAAGAATGAGTGGAGGAAGCCTTTGGAATGGAGGGATTTTGCATATCGAGTTTCATATCCCCTTTCGGCTTTCCCTTGCACCTCTCGGTGCAATTGCTAGTTACTGCTTTTGTTGATGGTTTGTTTGGCTGTTACCGCTAATGTTAAAACCTGTAATGCTCATTCTTGTTGGGTATTTCATACTTCAATTTTAGTAATGGGGTTGATTTTAGGAGTGTCTGCCAAATTTAGTGGGTGGAATTCATTTGGCTTATCCTGTGTTGGGGTGGCATCTACAATTGCACATTTTTTATACAAATTTTGTTTAAACCTATGTTGCACTGGCTGTGGGGATGGAGGGGACGGGGGGATGAGTTTCCAGAACGGCTAGAGTACACCCCAAATTTTCATGGGACGACGGGTTGGAGACGGCAAGTGCGGCAACTATTTATTATATTTATTATTTATTAAAAAAATAAAATTAAATAAATTAAACATGAATCAAAATAAATAAAATACTAAAATGATAAATCTAAAGACTAATACTAATATTCTAATAGTATCTAATCGTCATTGAGAATTGTGCATCACAAAAACAAATTTGGTCATCATTACATAACATAAGTACTATTAGTTTCATACAACTTACAACCTACAATCTACTAATGTCTAAAATCTACATAATCATTCTATGATCATTGATGCATGATGAATTATTTCAAAATTTAAATAGCGGCTAAAGCATAAAAGTAAATAGTACTAAAATTTAATAAAGATGTAAACATGAACAATTCATTAAAATTTAAATATAAATCTCAAATTAAGAGTTTAGGAGTAGAAAACCATGGATTATAAATTTATAAATTATAGTCATAGACTGTAGTCCAAGAACCAAAATGACAAAAATTAAAATTTAAAAACAATATTGTCACTAGTGTAGCTGCCAAGCCTTTAGGTTAGGGTAAATGTAATTTAGGAATTTACATTTTTTTTAAATTAAAATTTTGTTTTAATTTTTTTTATAAAAATGAAATATTTTAATATTTTTTTAACTTATGATTTGAAATTTTATTGGGGACATCCAGAAGTCCCTGATTTATCGAGGGACGTTTTGGAAGTCCCCAAAAAGTCCCTGAATTTTTGAGGGACAGCTAGGGGACAACCTTGAAGTCCCCAAGTCCCCGATGGGGTCCCCAATAAATCCAGAACGTTTCCGACGAGTTCCAAAGACCCCAAAACGTCAGAACGGAGGGAACGACATGAAATTATGGCGGAGACGGGTCCCCGTGCAACATAGGTTTAAACTATTTTACATGCTTCACATTTTTTTCATCTCACATCACAATTAGTCACTATGCAACATATACTCTTCCATTTTTTATATAGATTTTGTTTAAACTATTGTACACACTTTGCAATTTTCATGTCAGATCATGATTATGAATGAATGTTAATTGGTTAGGAATTATACACATAACAACATGTCAATTCCATTTTCAATGCAATTAACTTCATTCTCACCACAACCCTAGGGGTAATGGTGCGAAATTTGGAGGCAATAGGAACACATTTTTCCCTATTTCCCAACCTCATAGAAGTACCAAAAAAACACATCATACCCCAATTTGTGAATTTCACAAGTTGGTAAGACATGATGTTACTGCTGAATTTGATGAACAAATAATTGACGCTTTAAGGTTCAAGAGGAGACAAAATGGGGCTAATGTGGCAGTTTCTAGGGAGGCCCAAGAGGATGATTGTGAGGTAGAGGTCAAGGAAGATATAACTATGGGGAGGGAGGTCACCTAGTGAGGTTTTGTACCCAAACCTGCATGCATTGTAGATACTGTGACAACATTGTTGATTTTTGTAACTATGGTCGGTCTTCATAATTTATAATTGAGTCCTCAATGTATTTACAAGCATGTTCTTCATGCTAGAATCAAAAGGGAAATTTCAAAAGACATGTTCTTCGCGTTGGTTGTGTTGTATCTCCTAGAAACAGCCTAGAGTTTCCATAGACCAGTTCCTAGGACATCTTATCATAGCAAAGAGCATATAATATAACTTGGGTGTCAATCCAAAAGCTCTCCTGTTATCTATTGTAAAACAAGGAAATTGATTGAAATGGGAATTGGGACCCAGCTGGGAACCGTCACAGAAAGGATTGTCGCAGGCAGATGCAAGTTCCCACATAAAGACATCAAGAGAAGCAGACAATTTACCCGTAAAGAGGGCCGTCGATTCAAGTAATATGCTACAAACAATATCGTATGCATACAGAAATAAATATTCAGAAGATACTAGTTATCATTGGGATGATACCCAGATACACAAAAGAACCACATATGGGCTTATCAATCTAAGAATCCATACATGACAATGGCGTTTTAAAAGCACCCTCCCAAAGCAACTAATATAGCAGAAATATGGATGAAATGATCATGGAACAATATATCATGCTTGAGCCATATTTAAAGTGCTTGAATGATCCAAGTATGGGTATCAACTAGGATAAATCCTTATCTAAAATCAGTGAGCCACTCGCATTCTAGTAACATGATACAAGAAGATGAATGAAATGAAATGTTGTATTAAACACATTAGAGAAGGTTACATACTGTGAGATACCAAAGACTAGAATCCTCTAAGACAGATAGAACTCCTCCTCACTGAGACCCTATGGGCTCTGAGCCTTCATACAAGAGCTTTTACAGAATGTATACAAAAATGCCTTTCACTGCATGATTTTCTGATAAAAATCGGGAACCTTAACTAATTCGTTCTCCTCCAATTTATAGGAGAAATGGAAACCTAATGAAAGTGGTAGGTGATAGACATTTAATTTGCCTTATTAAAATAAAATGATGAAAGTGTGTGCCCGTATTGCTTGGTGGCTCAAGAAGGCTGTAGGTACTCTGCTGCTAGCTTCCTAAAGTAAATGCTGGGGAAAAAGTCTCTTCAGGAACGTGGCTCAAAGAGGAAATAATATGCACACTCTATACTTTCCTGAGAGAAAAATTTGCTGAAACAAAACCTGGAAGATATGATTTTTATGTATTTGTACTTCTTGCCTTCTGAACTCTGGATTAGAATTTAAAATCCTCAATGCCGGACGCTGAATCCCTTGATCTTCAACTAATGCTCCTTGCCGCAACATTAATATCTCTATCCGTAAAAATCTGACTTTTAAATTGCTCTGGAGGGTTTGATAGATCTTTACCCTGGCTTCTTTAATGAAAGTTATGTCGCAGCAACTACCCAGGGCTCTTCTTCATAAATTTTTCCTCTGCAAGCTGATCCTCTGATGCATCTTCGATTTCTGTAATGGAGGCAATGATTAATGGTGGTTTTCCTCCTTTCGCACCCTGCAAAATACACAAACTTGTTAAGAAAACCAATGTACGGGAGGGTGAATGCAGTGGAGGTGGCCGTGTGACAAAGTGGCGTGGTAACATGGCGGAAGTATGCAGGGTGGCGGTGAAGACACAGTGGAATGATGGTGGACAAACCGGGCGGAGGTTTATAACGCAAAACATTTAAAATTGAATGAAATGCAGAATGGTGGATGGAATATAACAAATACGCGGAGATGGTGACGTGGAGGAGTACGGGGTGGACCGGGCGGAGACCATGTTAGAGGGGTGACGTGGAGTGCGGACGGTGGGCCAGGGGTGTAATTTTCCTACGATTAAACTTTATGCAGCTTCGAAGCACGACAGCCGTTGGATGAAGGCTCCCAGATCTGACGGCTCCTAATCATATCGCTGAGCGTCTTCCGCTGAACAATAATGCGCGATGATCGGTGGTTTTAGAATCGTACATTGGGACGCATGGCGCGCACTGAGTGGAATCGCTGTGTTTGAAAGAAGACCGCTTGCCCTGGATAAGTGGTGTGATGAAAATAGGCTGGTTTCGGAATGACGTACAGCGCGGGGACCACCGGGACAAATAGGCTGCGTACCGTTGATTGGTGTTTGATCAGATGGCTTGGGATATGCCCAATGCATTTTGATTAGGCGCCCTTTGGTCTGACATAGGGTTTAGCGCCCGGGTCTCGTGAACGACTAGTTGTAGGAGGCTAGGACCAAAGGGACTGGGGCTCATGTATGTTCGGAAATGAATCTGCGGTCCCTTTTTAATTGCATTCCAGGGGGTGGGAATGGTAACGATAGGCAGGAGATGGAGCTCTTAGGACACAAAAGAGGTTTTAAACAAATTCAAATGGGACTGCTGGCCAAAAACTTGAATGGAGGGGTTGATATGGGTAACATCGACTCCATCTGGGGACGACACATTCATTCTTGGACGTGTTGAGAACTGCGCAGACCTTTCTGATCATCATTTATGTAAATTCTATTCTTCAGCCCCCCCTACATTTCACTTCATAATTCATCAGCACACACACCTTATTCACACAAAAACTAAAACAGAATTTATATACAATATGGTACATCAGGCTCTCTGCCTGAATCAGAATTGGAAATAGGGTTTAAGAAATTGACCATTTACAAGGGCATCCAACAAGTCACCTTATAAATTCTCCAACGTGAAAGTATTATTACCTCCCTGTTCCACAATTTTGAAGGGACCAAACCAAAGTGGATCGAATTTACCATGTTTTCCTTTTTCGGCTCTTCGTACATCCCCTCTGAGCACTAGATCACCAATCTGTAGTTTCCTGTCTTTTTCATGTTGATCAAATACGTGCTTCATTTTCTCCTGATATTCGGCTAACCTTTGATTCACTTGGTCTCGAGTTTCCTCTAACTCCACCAATTGATTAATTCTCTTGATCATATCATCAGGTTCCTCCTGACTTTCTTGCATAAAACGTGCCACTGGTAAGGCCAAATGCACAGGAAACATTGTTGCTCATCCATATACCAATTCATATGGTGATTTCCCAGTTCCTCTTTTGCTGGTGATTCTATTAGCCCACAGAGCAAATTTCAGTTGGGAATCCCAGTTCTTCTGATTTTCGTTGATAATTTTCTTCAAAGCCTTCACTAGAGTTTTATTCGAAGATTCTGCCAAACCATTTCCCCGTGGATAGTAAGTTGTAGAGTGATTCAGTGTTATATTATACTGCTGGCAGAAATTTACAAATTTTGCAGATTTGAAGGCCTATGCATTATCAGTTACTATCTTAGCTGGACAACCAAACCTGGATATGATGTTTTCCTCCATGAATTTGATTATTAAAGTATCTGTAGCATTCCTTGCAGGTATGGCTTTCACCCATTTTGTAAAGTAATCTGTGGCAGTTAATATCCATTTATGTTGTCCACTGGATGGAGGATGTATTTCACCTATAATATCTATTCCCCACTGCTGAAATGGTTCATTTACATGAACAGGAATCAAAGGCAGAGATGCCAGCTTTTGTCTTTCTACAAATTTTTGACACTTATCACATGCTCTAACCCAGGTAAAGACATCTCCAAATAGCTTAGGCCAGTAGAAACCAGCCTTCAAGATTTCATGAGCTGTGGCCCTCCAACTGTAATGCCCTCCACAAATTCCTTCATGGAATTCGGTCATTATACTTTATACTTCATTTTCTGTGAGGTATAGGAGTAAGATACTTGAAGGATCCCTCCAATAAAGTTGTCCATCGGCAACTATGTACTTCTGTGATTTCAATCTTAATGCCCTGTATTTCGTTTTGTCACAGCTAGGAGGACAACTGAGTGTTAGAAGATATTCTACTATTTCTTTGTACCATGGACTAGTGAGATACTTTATGTGTGCTTTCTGAGTGACTATCTCCACTCCTTACTGCTTCCTTTCACTTTCAGATTCTCCATTTGCTATCATAGACAAATTTATTCCCAGAGATTGATAGTTTGATTTTGATAAGATCTTAGCTAGCCGTTGTCCCTTGATCAACTTGGTAGGATGGATGTCTAGATCATACTTCTGTATTTTAGCAATCCACCTCCCTCTTTTTCCTTCACTATCTCCCTGAATGAGGATGTCTTTGACAGCTGTTGTAGGGACATATGCAGTAATGTGGGACTGCAAAACATACATGCGAAATGCTTTGAGAGATTTTACTAGGGCATATGCCTGCTTCTCTAGTATGTTATATTTTAATTCTGCATCATGAAGCACTTGACTGAAGAAGGCAATAGGTTGTTCATATCCCTCTTCATTTTTCTGCAATAGAACTCTAGCTACTATATGAGGTGATGCAAAAGAAAAGATCATGAATGGTTTGGAATAATCTGGTCCAGCTAGTACGGGGGCTTCAGTAAATGCAGCTTTAATTCTGGCAAAGGCCTCCCGTGACTCTTGTGACCATTTCACCTCATTATTCTTTTTCAGCATATCTTTTATATCCCTAACTATCTCAGCATAGTTAGGGATGAATCTTCTCAGAAAATTGATACGTCCTAAGAACACTTGCACCTCTTTCTTATTTCTGGGGAGAGGAATGCCACTTATAACCTCCACTCTTTTGGGATCTATCCTCACCCCATCTTTTGTTACAATATGCCCCAAAAGTTTGCCTTCCTCTAATGCAAATAAAGATTTTTTTGGATTAATAGAAAGGTCATACCTTCTGCATTTTTCAAAGGTTCTCTGCAAGTGCTGAATGTGCTCAGTATCATCCTTTGAAAACACTGTAATATCATCAAGGTATACCACAAAAAATTTATCCTGCTCACCAACAAAAGCAATATCCATAGCCTTTGAAAAGTGGCCCCTGCGTTAATCAGACCAAAAGGCATTCTGGCATACATGAAAGTACCCCATGGTGTGGTGAATGCAGTTTTCTTCTGATCCTCTGGAATTACAACCACCTGATTATAACCAGAAAAACCATCCATCATTGACATCCTGGAGGCTCCAACCACTTTCTGCAGAATGTGGTCCATCTTTGGCAATGGATAATTGTCTTTCAAGGATGCTCTATTCAGATTCCGGAAATCAACACACAGCCTTATTTCTCCATTCTTTTTCCGGACAGGAACCAGGTTTGCTACCCATTCAGAGTACCTTAATGGTACAATTATTTTGGCCTTCAATAGTTTCTTGATTTCTTTTTCAATAGAAGGAAGCAGCAGAGGATTTATCTGTCTGAGCTTCTGCTTATAAGGTTTTGCATCTTCCTTCAGAGCAATTTTGTGCTGCATTATGTTAATATCAAAAGTTTTTAGGTCTTGGTAAGACCATGCAAATACATCTCTGTAAGATTGAAATAATTTGAGGTATTTCTTCTTGTATTCCTCTGGGACTTTCTTGGATAATTTCACAATTTTGGGCTCAGCTTCAGTGCCCAGGTTTAGGTCTTCCACCTGATCTTCTTCTACCACTTTACTTGAATGCAGGGGAACATCATTCTTGTCAAATAATCTCTCTAGAGGCACCAACCCTATAGGGATGACATTTCCTTTAAGCTGCAATATCTTGCTTCCTGCCAATTTCTTCTCCCAATTTCTTTCTGAAGAACTTTCAGCTTCCTCTTCTTCACAATCATCAATTTCCATATTGGAGAATTCTCCCACTGTCTCCAGGAATATCTTCATCTGTTCCTCATCTTCGAATACTTGCCAGTGCTTAACATTATCTAGGATTGATGGTCGATAATGTACCTCAATTTCATACCTCAAGAGGGGGTACTGAGGAGGACGAAATGTACTAGCAGCCACAGCAAGAGAATCTTCCATTCTATTATGTTCCCGGGGCATGAACTGGATATTGAATGCTGAGAAGAAGTTCTCCACCATGTCCCAAACTTCATTCCTATAGGCTCTCAGCCGTGGATGTTTGGTTTGACACTGATTCCTAACTTGTCTGACTACCAGCTCAGAATCTCCCAAAACTTTTAAACTTTGTATATTCATATTCTTGGATGTCTTCAATCCTAGCAGAAGTGCTTCATATTCAGCCACATTATTGGTAGCCTCATATTCTAATTTGAAACACAATGAGACCCATTTTCTTGTAGGAGAAATCAATAATACTCCAGCTCCATTACCTTCTTTAGAATTTGCTCCATCAAAATGAAGTGTCCACATTCCTGCCTCTAGGCTCTCTAAAGGCTGTTCAGTCTGGATTTGACAGAAGGAGGGTTCCTGAGCATAATCTTGATCTTCTTCAAGCATAAAGCATGAAAAATCTCCTTCTTTACTGTAGACTGGTGAATTTTCGGAGTTGTTAGCCTTAGTTATCATCTTGAAAAATCTGGTTTCTCTGTATAATCTCCTCTCCTGGCCACCAAAAACTGGGATGGTGGCATATGTTAAATCTAATTTAAGTGACCCACCAATTTTTGTCCCTCAGGACCTTGACAACAGCATGCCAAAGCGAGCTGGGATGTTACCCACCACAATGTCCATTACTACACTCTTGGCTGGAATTTGGGCCAAATTGACCACCAAATCCTTGATCATCCCTAGACATTTAACTCTTTTGGAATCAAATGAATAGAGGTCTTTATATGGACGTGTGATTTGTAGTCCTATTTGTTCCATAACTGATAGAGGCATAAGATTATGGGAAGCTCCAGAATCTAACATACAATTATGCAATAACAGGTCATGAATCACTAGAGACACATAGAAGGGAGGAGTAGAGGGATATGTCTCCTCGACATGTGGGCCAAACACGACCATGGGTCTTTCTTCTTGAAGGTTGAGACTATCTGGGATAATTGGTACTTCAGGAGGGAGAAATAAAGAGGTAACTTGAGATTGATATGCAGGTTGTTTCAACAGTTCAGTCAAGGGCACTGGGATTTTGACTTTCTCAAGTTCCTTTTGCAGGTTGAAAGCAGGAGGGGACTTCTCTATTACAACTTCTTTTGACTCCTTATTTTTAGCTGGCAGTTTTGCTTCTTTTGACACCGACTTAGCATTAGGGGAACTGACTACTTTTGAGGAAGAAGGAATTTGATCATCAGACAACAAAGGTTTGTTTAGAGGACTCTTACCTTTATCTGTAGCTTTCTGTGTTGTTAACTCCTTCTGAGCAAGTGCTTCCTTTTGAAGTGGCTCTTCTTCTTGATCTTGAGTCCGAGTCCTCTTCCTGGAAGATCTGAGATCATATTTTCAATTGAACTGGGCTTACATAAAATCAGCAAATTGTTTACAATAATGATCAATTTCTGCTTCTTCTATGTCTCTGGTCTTTTCTTCTTCTTGCCATGGGCACTCAGTTGCATCATTTCCTTGCAAAGGGTATTCTTCTCCATCGCTATTTGAAAAGGCAAGATTTGTATCCTCTATTCCATAGGCAGTGTCTTCAGTAGAATCATCTACTGGACCTTCCAGGTACAATGGGTGTGGTACCTGATCCTGTTGCTCCTTTTCTTCCCTTGGCAATGTCTGTAGGGGTGGTCTCTTATACTGGGGATTGTAACCTCTGTTTGGAGCGTTGTAGAAATTCTTGGAGGCTAAATTCTTGGCCTCCAATTCAAGTTTTCCCAGCTTGCTCGAAATATTCTTGATCATTTTGCTCATTTCTTCCATCCTGTCTGAGCATCATCCAGGGTGACAAGCATTCTTTCCCATAGAGATAAACCAAATTCTGAGTCAAAAGCTGCTATGAAAACAACTTTGGCAGCATTTTGATGAGGTTTCATATCAGGAGGAAGGCTTAGATACAACTTATTAAATCTCTTGATAAACTCTGACACCCCTTCATTATGTCTTTTCTTCAATGTATTAAACTCAGTAAGGCATTGTCCATGATCTTTCTTTTCTCCCCACTTTCTGAGAAAAATTTCCTCCATTCTTTCCCAAGTAGTGACAGAACGGTCTGCCAATGTCTTAAACCATTTTCTGGCTTCACCATTCAGAGATTGAAAAAATAGTCTTAAGACTACATCCAAATGTTCTACGTTAAAATTTTATGCAAAAGAGCAGAAGGTCTCAAGATGTTTTTGAGCACCAATCTCATTTTCTCCATTAAATCTGGGCAGAATCTTCAAATAATCCTGTGGCATATCATTTAGTACTTGGGGTAAAGCCAAGGGAGCATATTTGTTCAACGGGAAAGCAGGAACATTGGCCATTGGAGGAGGTGGGGGTTGTGCAATAGTCTGATGTACAAATGGAGGAAGAGGAGGAGGTGGAAGTGGAGTATGAATAACAATAGGAATATATTGTACAACCGCCTGAGGTGTTGATGGAAACAATTCACAATTAACAGCAGCTACTTCTGTGACTTCTTTTACTTCTTCAGCCTCAGGAGTAAGATGAGGATTATCTTCAGTTCTGACACCTCCCCTGGGTGGGCTTTCAGAGTAGTATTCTATATCTCCCACGGTGGAGCCGGGATTTTCTACTTGGACTTCTTGAGAAGAAGAGGATGGATAATCTTCTACAGAAAACTCAGGGATTTGAGCACGGGCTAGTTGCCTTTCTTTCCAACTTCTTCTATGTATAATATTCTCTGGGTCAGACACAGAAGCTGTCCTTGGCTTAGATGTATTTGACCTTAAATGTGGCTTTCGAGGAACCAGGACTACAAATGGATTTATCAAATAAACAAATGTGGAGTCGCCAAGGTGAGAGATCTACAACTCTTCAAATCTCTGTGCTCACCTGATTAGAGAGTGAATATGATTTTTCGAGGCCCAGGGATACTGATTTTCTTAAATTTGTCCCCGGCAACGGCACCAGAAAGATGTTGTATCTCATATAATATAACTTGGGTGTCAATCCAAAAGCTCTCCTGCTATCTCTTGTAAAACAAGGAAATTGATTGAAATGGGACCAGAATCTATAGAAACTGTCACAGGGAAAGGACTATCACAGAGGCAGGATGCAAAGTTCCCACATAAAGACATCAGACAGTTAAGAGACAATTTACTGTAAAGAGGGCCGATTCAAGTAATATGCCACAGAAATTGAATATCAGAAGGTGTATGCAGTGAAAGAAATATTCAGAAGATACTAGTTATCATTGGGATGATACCCAGATACACAGCAGAACCACATATGGGCTTATCAATCTAAGAATCCATACATGACAATGGCGTTTTAAAAGCACCCTCCTAAAGAAACTAATATAGTAGAAATATGGATGAAATGATCATGGAACAATATATCATGCCTAAGCCATATTTAAAGCGCTTGACTGATCCAAGTATGGGTATCAACTAGGTTAAATCCTGATCTAAAATCAGTGAGCCACTCGCATTCCAGTAACATGATACAAGAAGATGAATGAAATGAAATGTTGTATTAAACACATTAGAGAAGGTTACATATTGTGAGATACCAAAGACCAGAATCCTCTAAGACAGATAGAACTCCTCCTCACTGAGACCCTATGGGCTCTGAGCCTTCATACAAGAGATTTTACAGAATGTATACAAAAATTCCTTTCACTGCATGATTTTCTGATAAAAATCTGGAACCTTAACTAATTCGTTCTCCTCCAATTTATAGGAGAAACGGAAACCTAATGAAAGTGGTAGGTGATAGACATTTAATTTGCCTTATTAAAATAAAATGATGAAAGTGCCTGCCCGTATTGCTTGGCGGCTCAAGAATGTTGTAGGTACTCTGTTGCTAGCTTCCTGAAGTAAATGCTGGGGAAAAAGTCTCTTCGGGAATGTGGCTCAAAGAGGAAATAATATGCACACTCTGTACTTTCCTGAGAGAAAAATCTGCTGAAACAAAACCTAGAAGATATGATTTTTATGTATTTATACTTCTTTCCTTCTGAACTCTGGATTAGAATTTAAAATTTTCAATGCCAGACGCTGAATCCCTTGATCTTCAACTGATGCTCCTTGCCGCGACATTAATATCTCTATCCGTAAAAATCTACCTTTTAAATTTCTCTGGAGGGTTTGATAGATCTTTACCCCGGCTTCTTTAATGAAATTTATGTCGCAGCAACTACCCAGGGCTCTTCTTCATAAATTCTGCCTCTGCAAGCTGATCCTCTGATGCATCTTCGATTTCTGTAATGGAGGCAATGATTAATGGTGGTTTTCCTCCTTTCGCACCCTGCAAAATACACAAACTTGTTAAGAAAACCAATGTACGGGAGGGTGAATGCAGTGGAGGTGGCCGTGTGACAAATTGGCGTGGTAACATGGCGGAAGTATGCAGGGTGGCGGTGAAGACATGGTGGAATGATGGTGGACGAACCGAGCGGAGGTTTATAACGCAAAACATTTAAAATTGAATGAAATGCAGAATGGTGGATGGAATATAACAAATACGCGGGGATGGTGACATGGAGGAGTACGGGGTGGACCGGGCGGAGACCATGTGAGAGGGGTGACGTGGAGTGCGGACGGTGGGCCAGGGATGTAATTTTCCTACGATTAAACTTTATGCAGCTTCGAAGCACGACAGCCGTTGGATGAAGGCTCCCAAATCTGACGGCTCTTGATCATATCGCTGAGCTTCTTCCGCCGAACAATAATGCGCGATGAGCTGTGGTTTTAGAATCGTACACTGGGACGTGTGGCGCACACTGAGTGGAATCGCTGTGTTTGAAAGAATATCGCCTACCCTGGATAAGTGGTGCGATGAAAACAGGCTGGTTTCGGAATGACGTACAGCGCGGGGACCACCGGGACAAATAGGCTACGTACAGTTGATTGGTGTTTGATCGGACGGCTTGGGATATTCCCGATGCATTTTGATTAGGCGCCCTTTGGTCTGACATAGGGTTTAGCGCCTGGGTATCGTGAACGACTAGTTGTAGGAGGCTAGGACCAAAGGGATTGGGGCTCATGTATGTTCAGAAATGAATCTGCGGTCCCTTTTTATTTGCATTCCAGGGGGCGGGAATGGTAACGATAGGCAGGAGATGGAGCTCTTAGGCCACAAAAGAGGTTTTAAACAGATTCAAATGGGACTGCTGGCCAAAAACTTGAATGGAGGGGCTGATATGGTTAACAGGTTGTGAAAAAGAAAAATTGAATATTTTGAAAAAGGATTTTTGGCTTTCTAGTCAAGTCGGCCCTTCAAATGCTCAGGCTCGCTCGAGAAATAGACACACCCATTTGACCTCAAGAAAAGATTGATTATATATCATTTTTTCCTCCTCCAAGGAAGGGCAAGCTCGCACCTTTTGAGGAATTTCGTATGGTCTAAGGAAACATTTCGTATGGTCTGAGGCAAGCATTTTGTATGGTTTGAGGGAAGTATTCAGGGGTCTATGGCAAGCTAATATGTCTGAAGTCAGCAAGAATGATAGCACTTTCTAAAGAAAGCCGAATCTTTATGGAAACAGTTTATCTGTGTGGAAACAATTTATTGAAGAACAAATATCTGTCTTTCTGTGTGAGTTGAAATTTTGTAAAGAATTTATATGGAAAGTTTGAGATCTGTGGCAGAATCTTGTGGGAAGATGACTTGACTAAGAGGGTGGACCATCGACCAAGTTTGACCTAGTTATTGACTAAGATGTGTCTATTTAATTGAAGATTTCTCCATTGAAAATGTTGTTGGGTTTTTCCCCATGTGGATTTTCCCAAGGTAAAATAATGTGTTCTTGTTTTGCTATCTCTTTATGATTTCTTGACATATTGTTGAAGTTTTCCGTGTAATTAATTTATGATGCATAATGAATGTATTATAAGATCTGAATAAGAAAGAATCATAAGAAATCATTATCAGCATAGAGAACTCGTTAAAAAACAACACACAGAACATGCTACTTAGGATTGTCCAAAGATTTTGCCAAAGTGGGAGGAAAACAAGGGATGCCTTAATATGGTGACTGCAAAGCCACAGGAGGATTAGAAGCTAAAGGGACTTGCACAGGAATGGGTTATCACTTGAGGAGGGATAAGGATAGGGGGATGCTTGATAAGAGGTGAATGCATAGAACAATGGTTGTGCAAGCGTCACCTAAGTTTGATGTTGTATAGTAGAAATGGTGATGGAAGAGGCACCTATACATGTGTGGTTGCATGAAGAATCGTTGCACGAGGAACCATTGCCAAACATATTGATGCATAGGGGAAATTGCAAGGGAGATGCCTTTGGTTGAACCTTGCATATCTAGTGGACAAGGAAACAATGCTTATGGTTTTTGGTCTTCCATGCAAAGGCAACGATCTAACAGATGCTATTTTAGTGTGTGATGCATCAGTGGAAGATATATTTCGTCAATTTAACACATGAAGAGGCTCTAAGGTATGCCATTATATCAAGCATCACATATCCCATAGTCAAGTTTGCCATGAAACTATTGGCTTGCAAAGTGATCGGAAAGTGCAAAAAGGAAAAACATCCTTTAGGGATACTCCTTACGGTACATCGATGTGTCCGAGGGATAAAAATGAATTGGTCTGCCTACCTAATGAACAAGTTCATCGAAGATTGTTGGTTGTGCAGAAACAATGCAAGGAGTTCCATTATGCATTTGGCAGAGGGATAAACTGGTGATAGTTGTTGCTATTCCAAGGGTTTGAATTTGAAGTGGTAGGGAAACTAGGAAGCACAATGTTGGACCAGACCACTTCTTCATGCTTAATTTAGAGGAGACTGGGGGAAGCTTGGATGATGAGCCACAAAATGTGCAATTATTTAGCATTGATGTTGTTGTAGATCAATTTTCGATGTATACCAAATTACCATGTATACCATTATCTATGCATTTGAACATGAAATTCATTTATGTGTTCAAAATAATGAGCAAGAGGAAGGGTTTTCTCGAGTATGAAGATGTGTGCTTAGTTCTCTTGTGTTTACATCTGTAGGGCCTCCAAGATCAATGATGCTTTGGAAATAATAAAAGATAATGGATTTGGGTTATGGGGTTCAATAGAGAATAAAGAGCCCCTTCATTGAGCGCAGAGAGTAATTGCCACAGGCAAATTTCTAGATCATATCATGGTAAGTCAGGTGATTGTGCTTGTATCTGAGATGCCCACTTGAAAATATCAAAGCATAGGTCTTCTGATTGTTGTTTCAACACTTTTACAATGTCATCTACATCACTTCAACATTGTTGTTTCAACACTTCTACAATGTCTTCTGTCTGAAACTCTCATTGTCACTCTTATTTTTGTTATTATCATGATGTCAATCAAAGGCTTCTTTTTGTTTTGATATCAATTACAACATCTCAACAATCTTGCCTATGCTTGACAATTACTTTGACATTAATGGAAATTCCTTAACATGGATAACTACCTCAAATATTTTATCCCATAGTTTATAAATATTATTATGATATTCATGCATGATTTTTAAATATCTGTGTAGTTATATTTTTATGCATAAGCTTATTTTATCCCATAATTTCTAAATATTATTATGATATTCATGCATGATTTTAAAATATTTGTGTAGTTATATTTTTATTCCTAAGCTTTGCAAGAAAGCCATCCAAAATTAGAAATAATATGTAAATAATTTATTTATTTATTTATTATTATTATTATTATTATTATTTTTTAATTTATGAGGAGTTACTTCTCACCATCATTTATGTGGTAGTAAATTGTAAGTTCCATTTGCTTATTAACTATTGTTAATTTAGCATTGACCAATGCACATTATAATGTTTTATGCATTTTTTTCCAAGGATACACTTTCTAACTTGAGAGAGAGGCACTAAATTTCCCTAGAACCCTTATTTTAAATGAATTTTTAATTTTAGATTCAATATTATTTATATATAATCAAAATTTAGCTTCTTCCTCTTTTGTGTTCCCTTCTTCTATTTCGAGAATATGTTAGTTACTCAATTAATACTTATGTAACTCTTTATTTCCTTGTTAACCAACCTAGATCCTTCTTAAGTGTGGATCTACCAAGTGTCGAGAGGGATCAAATCTCTCTCTCTTATCAGGAGTTAAGATGGATTTAGGTTGCTTTAATTCCCCCTTTAAATAAGCTATTTTCCACATTTTTTTTGTAAATATTACTTTATATTATTATCAAAAAACAAGGGAATTACATAAGAACTTTCTTTTGAAAACTATATTGACTATATGAGCCCCTTTGTAGGAAAAATCCCTTTCTCGATAAACAAAAATGTGAACCCTTTTAGACTTTGATAACAGACCATATAGTAGGTTGTTCCTCAAGGCAAACTTTCTTACTTTCAACCACCCTTTACAAAATGGGATAACGTGACCAAAAGTAAACATAAAATGTTAAGTGCTACAAGATTTTTAAACCCGAACAAAGTAACCAAAGTACATATATACTACTTTCAATATGAAAGAGCTAATCAAGGATGATGATTGGCAAGCCTGGAAAACCTGCATCGTTGGAGTTAACTATTGGAGAGACTGAGTTGGCATTGATGTAATTGATGGGAACTGTGTTGATAACAATATCTGCTTCTTCATGGCCATTGGTTTTAGTTTTTGAGTCTATGGCAATGTATTGTTCCACCCGGGTTAATCTCGTAGCGACATCATCCAAATTGTAGCAGATGTCCCTCATTATATGCTTGAGTTTTCCCTGGCTTGCGAAAACTTTATAGTTGTTAATTTGTTTTTCTCTTATAACAATACTCAATAGTATTTCCATTTGTCGATGGCGGGTAATGGAGTGTAAGAAGTGAAGGCGTCTTTTCTTGAATTTTCCAGGGTTTGACGCCCATTTGAGGCAATTTCCACTAATCTCTAAATCAGAAAAGTATTTTCGATTGCCAAATTATTTGGATTCCAGGCACAGTATTTCCTTCTAAACTTTCAATGGAGCAAATTAAAAAAAGTTGGCCATAGACTCCCATCCGAAGAGACGACGATGTTTGGTTGAGGAAGACCCAAAAACTCCGCCTCTTCATGTCGGTTGCCACATCCTTGGAGCCATAATTAACTTTCATTCAACAAATACCACTATTGCAACAAACCACATGAAATGATTGGCAAAGAGAGAGAGAGAGAGAGAGAGAGAGAGAGAGAGAGAGAGGAAGAGTGTAATACTTGTATGCGGGTTGTGACACTAAAACCAGTTGTATGGCTAGGAAAATAGAATTGAACCAGAATATGATCTGTAGGGTAAACCGAACAATGTAAGCTAAATGTGACTCACGAAGACCGATTGGGAAAATCAATAAGCGCAACTAACAAAGAGACCTGGGAGCGCTCCTTAGGTTGATGAAATGTAGTTTGACTCGAGAGGAAAAATTGGTCTTTGGGGAGGTGGAAACACTTAAATATGCCCTCAAAACCAGATAGAAATGGTCTCCGCGTACCATACTCCACACACGAGCACTGGAAAATTAAATGAGACCCTAGTAGGCCCTGCGCTTTGCAAGGAAGTTGGGGACAGAACGACTACCAACCAAAACGATGGGATACCCCCATATTGTGCAAGAAGAGCACCAAAAACATGGAGTAACTCGCCCACCCAAAAACCCTTGACTCCTATAAAGACGAGAACGACAAACAATACTGTGGTAAGAGTATAACATGAGTGAACCAAACCTAGATATGGGGTGAGCACCCGACAATGAAATCACCCACCCTTGAAATGGAGTGAGCACCCAATAGTGAGACCACCCGCCCAATTCGAAACTTAGTTCAATTACCGAGAGAATGACATTATTAGCAGAAACAAGACATCCCGACCTCCACCACCCTAATACCATCATGAAGGATTTATAGATTGTTATCTGCATGACAAGCTTACTTAAAATGACAAAGACGAGCTGGTGGGAGGTGCACAACACAAGCCGTGTGTCCCAAAGATACTTGAGACTCCCACAAACCGAATCATAGAACATTATGAGCCCATTAATTAGAAAATTCCGCCTATTAGGGAAACCTTTGGTGATAGCCAATCAACCATGAGAGGAGGTCACCATGATAACAGAGACAAGAGGAATGAGCAAATATACTGATCCCAATGAATTGGTTATGTTGAAGTCTATAGTTGTAGCATTTAACACCTAATGTTGTAACCTGGGAAGTATTGTACCCAATAAACATGCTTGCCACACGGTTAGCATGCAGAGGAAGTGGGGGGGTCTGGAGTGCTTAATGAGGGGTGCTAGATGTCAAAGCTTGTGCTAAGAGTTCACATGTGGAGTAAATGGGTGATGAGAACCTATGCCTACCGGAGAGCAATGTTTCCCATTGTCAAAAAAATTCCTTTAGTGATTACCCCATGGGGGAAGATATATTCCACATTAATAACATAGATTTTCATACTATACATAAATACCATGAAATTAATTTTATTTTAATGTTATTTTATTTTGATTAACTTACCTTATTTGTCGCTCATTGCCTAAATAATTTTCCTAAAAAGAATTAACCAATTTATTGATTAATCAAGGTCAAGTAACTCCTTTTAATGTCCTTTCCATTCATGGCCAATTTATACTCTCTTTTATATTTACCACCATACTCTGTTGCCCCTTTTGATGGATACATACTTGCAATTTCAAAAGAGACACACTCTAGCACTTTCACAATCACTGGGTGTTCCCCCCAAAAAAGGATCTTGATGGTTCACAGACAGATCACCCTGTTACTTGTCAAAATTAGGGATGGACATGACACTGACTGTTACGTGTCAAAATCAGGGATAAACAAAAAAGAGACTGACTGTGATCTTGTACAAGATAAATTCAAGGCCTAAAATTTCGAACAAATGCAAACACTGTTGCAATAGTTTCATGATGTTGTGATAATTTCACGATTTTTGAGAGGTGTGCCATATATAGCAAGGTTTGAGTAGATGGCATGCTTTCCAACTTACAAAACAATGCCACATGTCTGAGCAAAATGAAATTACATGTTGATATTCCTATACATTGTCTGAGGTATATAAAGTATCAAAACAATGCCACATGTCTGAGAAAAATGAAATTACATGTTGATATTCCTATACATTGTCTGAGGTATATAAGATATTTAAATTTCATGAAATCTTAGGTTGAAATATAATTGTTGGATTGGAGATTGTATATTTAATTTTAAATATAAATGGAAATGGATTATTATATATAATGATATAAACTATGAATTTTATTGTCTTTGATTTAAAATTACTCTTAATCTATATATTTTAAATTGTTTTAGTCACACCCCATACTTGTGATTTGCAATACTATTTCTTTCTTTGAATGCAAAAGAAATTTTATATTGATTACACACTATGTTTTTTGCAATATTATTTTTTTCTTTAAAATAAAGTTATTTGCAATACTATTTCATTCTTTAAATGCAAAAGCAACTTTATATTTATTAGGCACTCTATTTTCTTCCTCAGGAAAATAACAAAAATAGTATGTAGTATAAAAGATTAGTCATCTTGCAAATAAGATATTCTCTTTCTAAGGCATTTCTTGCCTTTAAATGAAATTAAATGAAATTTTAACGTCCAGAGACTAAAAATAAGAACTCTCTATTAATAATACAATAAATGTAATATTGTAAAAAACTAATTTATATTCAAACATGTTTTAGTTTTGAAAATATAGTTCTATTAATGTGATCTTGAACATGATATTCGAGTTATTAGTTCACTTGGTTAGCAAATTAGTACCAAAGAGAGTTATAAACTTGTGTTTAGAAAATTAGTTAAACGAAGAGAGGGAATTATCAAATTGCTAATTGAGTACCTCCTCTTTAAAGTAAGGTATCTACTTAATATCCAACTACCTCCTGGTGGAAAAGGGAAAATTCCAAATAATGTATGAATTGAGTGGCTGTAATTCGGATACATATATATATATATATATATATATATGAATTACAACAACTCAATTCATACATTATTTGGAATATATATATATGAAAATGGTTCTTTCAAATATAAGTTTAACTAATATTTTTTGGGACATGAGTTGGTACAAATGGGTTAATGGGTTTATAGGAAGAATTATACATTTTTAAGTAAACTTATCACCTATAAATCTATCTATTAGAAATGTATTTTAAATAAATAAATATATATATATATATAAAACAAGGTGAAAGAAAATATTTATTCATAATTTTTTAAATATTTAAATAAATAAATAAGTGTATTAGATAAATTGAAATATTTTTATTAAAGATGATTTATAACTTTTTTTTTTATAAAATACCTTTTGGTAATAATTACATGCAATATCTTTCGAACCAACTAGTGTGAATATAAATAATTATTAATAATATAAAAAATTAAAATTTATAAATATATTTATATATTATTTATGATGATGATGATGATGATGGTTAACCTCCATTGACACCAATCTTTGGTCTATCGGACCTAAAGAAAAGAGTTATTTAATTTGATTTAAGATTTTATTCCTATGCTCAAAAAGCTTGGAGAGAAGCCTCCCAAGCTCACTATAATTTTGACATCTTAAAAGGCTAGGAAGGTCACTGTTGCAACAAAGATTATGAAATTGAGCTCTAATGTGGTTGTACGTGGGGCACTCTAAGAGGAAGTGATTTTCATCCTTGATGTTCATATTCTCACAGAGATGGCAAATCCTTTCCATCCATGGTGTTTTAGGAACTGTCCAACGACCTGTTTTACTATGCAGCACTATGGAGCTCATGAGAGTTCGTTCTAATCTTGGCTATATTAATTTTCTTCTTTGAGCTAGTTAAAACACAGAGATACTTTTGATCTTCTAAGGTGGGGTTGATGACCTCCTTATAATACCTTAATTTTCTTTTAGCTGCTAGATCTTTCTCACACCACATTTTTTCTTTGAACTTAGAAGTAACAAATTTTTTAATGTTATTGATGTTTTGCAATGCAACATCTCGTCGATCTCCCAATGGTTTAACTAGGTCATGGTGTCTTTATACCAACCTCGTTTAAGCTCTTTAGTGGTTTTGGCTGGAATTTAAAGCTAGCTTAGGAAGTCTCTGGTCTCCTATGCTATTGAGTTTGTGCTTGTACAACAAGTCTAGACATAGCTAGGCTCTCGATAGGGGAAAGACCCCCTTCTATAAAGAGAATATGATAGGGTGTATTTCTTTTAATTATAAGGTTATACATTATAAAACGCTTCTGGATTTGCTCAATCTTTCTCAAGGATTCTCTAGAGATGCTGCAACTCCAAACCTCACATCCATATAAGATAATTAAATTAGCTATTAAATTTTCTTGGAATATTATAATTTTTGTAAATGTGCATTATGTTGATAAATGTATTTTCGAATTAATTATATTATTAGTGTGCATTATATAAATAAATGTGATAATCTTCATTAAAATAAATATTTTACACAAATAATTTTTATAACAAATCATTAAATTATTAATATATATATAAACTTGAGTAAGGGTTTAAAACAAATAACTATAATTTGAGTAATAGTTTAAAACAAATAAATATAACAATTATTGTAATAAGGATTTGATTGGAGTTTAGATAATTTATATTATTAGTAAATTAGTTTTACGTTTAAGATTAAAAATATGAAAATGAGTGGAGGAGAAAAACTGTCAGTAATTTTTTTTTTCAAAAAATCAAATAATTGAAGTGTTTGAATTGCAATTTTTTTTATGGTGGATTTAGCATCACTCTAAATAGTGAAATTAATTTAATCACTGTAACTCAAATTTTCAAAAATCTTTACCAAAATTTCCAATGGCTTTTTTTTATTAGGGCATGTTTCACTGTCTATGATGTTTTCCCAATAAGTATGTCCAGTAACCCATCACTTCCTTTAGATTTCCTGGGCGGACGATAGATAATACAATCCATCTTAGGGTTTCAACTTATGCCCACGAATTTCCGCCCGCACGACGTCGATGGCGTCGACTGCGAGGAGGACAATGCTTTCAGTTGGTCGACGTTCCTTCCATAATTTCAATGGCACCGCCGACGCGCGCATTAGAATATTATGTCACACCCACAGGCTTCAAGAGGCAGTGCAGGCATTCGAACATCTGCTTTCAGTTAAATCTAAGTCAATTCCCACTTCCATTACCTGTAATTTTTTGTTAAGTAGCCTACTTCGACGGAATCAACATGAATCTGCATTGTATCTTTACAGGCTGATGATTGAAGCAAACATTCTTCCAGATCTCATAACTTTGAGCATTATCATCAATTGTCACTGTCAAACAGGTAAAATTGATTATGCATTGAAAGTGTTTGAAGGAATGGAAGCACATGGGTATGTTCCAGATGTCGTAATCTTCACTATCCTCATCAAAGGGCTTTGCAGGAAGTTCAGAATCGAGGACTCTATCAAGCTTTTCAACCAAATGATGAGCAAACGACAAGTTCCTGATCTTTTTACTTATAATACCCTAATAGATGGGCTCTGCAAGACAGGGAAAACCCACGAAATGTTCGCGTTGATAGTTGTTAGGCTGCAAAAAAGCTATCAGCCCGACCCAATCACATTTAGCACGCTCATGGATCGACTATGCAAAGAAGGTAAGGTCCAAGAGGCCAATAAGCTACTGTATCAGATGTTAAAAGAAGGGCATAACCCAAATGTTATTACATATAGTACCCTGATTGATGGTTTCTGTAAGGAACGCAAGCTAGAAGAGGCTATGGAGCTCCTCCATGAAATGCCCTGATGTGGTCACGTACAATGGGCTTATTAACGGTTTCTGCAAGGAAGGCAAGCTGGAAGAGGCTATGGAGCTCCTCCATGATATGACAAGCAAAAACATATGCTGTGATGTTGTCACTTACAATGGACTTATTAACGGTTTCCTCAAGGAAGGCAAGTTGTAAGAAGCTGTGGAGCTCCTCCATGAAATGACCAGCAAAAACATATACCCCAATATTGTCACTTACAGTGCGCTTATTGAAGATTTTTGCAAAGAAGGCAAGCTACAAGAAGCGATGGATCTCCTCCATGAAATGCGCGGTAAAAACATACACCCTGATGTTGTCACGTACACTAGGCTTATTAATTGGTTCTGCAAGGAAGGCAAGCTGTAAGAAGATGTGGAGCTCCTCCATGAAATGACCAGCAAAAACATATACCCCAATATTGTCACTTACAGTGCGCTTATTCATGGTTTTTGCAAAGAAGGCAAGCTTCAAGAAGCTCTCCAATTGTTAGATGTCATGGGGCAAATAGGCTATCAGCCTAATGATATCACATACACTACACTAATAAATGGGTTTTGCATTGTGGGAAATCTAGAAAAGGCAGAGACACTTCTTCAAGAAATGTCGGAGAAAGGTTGCAGGCCTAACATAGTTAGCTATAATACATTAATAAATGGGTTCTGCAAGAATGACAGGATAAACAAAGCTTTGCAAATCTTCCATGAGATCCCAAAGCAGAGTTTGAGCTGTGATGTTGTTACTTACAACACATTGATGGTTGGATTCTGCAAAGTCCGTAATCTCAAGGAGGCAATAAAGTTATTTAAACGGATGACAGATAGTGGTCATGTCCCTGATATGATTACATATAGCATTCTCATGGATGGAATATGCAAGGAAGGCACACACGAAGAGGCCAAAAGACTACTCCATGAGATCTTAAAAATTGTTTGACACTACAGTTGTGACATATTTAGTGGTCAATATGGTCCTTTGTAACATATCGCTAAATGTACCTGGTAAGATTAAGTAATAGGGAATGAAACACAGTTGATGAAGTTCAAGTGTGACTTTGAAAACGGTGCACTAGTCAGGTACCTGGAACAGTAAAGATAGTTGCATGTTTCTGTTTTATTAAATGGACTACCTCTCTTTTACTCACTAAACTGCAAGTTCTTTGCAATTTTGAAGCTTGCTTTGGCATGCCTTCTTTTTGTTATAGTTTTTTTTTTTTTTTTTTTTTTTTTTTTTTAAACTGAAACGGTTATTTTTTATTTATTTGAAATCTGGTTTGGTCGAGGCCAAATCAACCAGTGATACAAGAGAACTGTCCAGCTTCCCGATACATGATGCTCATCATCTCAAGGAATGCTGTTTTGTGAAGGGTTTTTGTCATTTATGCTAAGATCTCCTTGCGAGAGAAGGCAGCCTTTGTTTGCATTGTGATCAACTTCTTTGTTTGAGCTTCTGAGGATGTGAAAGAATTGGAAAGAGGAGAAGTCAAGCAAGATGAACTTTAGTCTTCAGAGGATCTTGTTTAGGACTTCAACTTTGAATTGATCTTTCGAGTGCAACTTTTTTATCAAGATTTCGGAGTCTCCAAAGGCTTGAAAGTCTTTGATGCCTTTCTCTCGTGCAATTTGGCAAGCTTTTAACAAGCTGAGAATTTTGGCTTGGTTATTTGTTCGTTGTCCGAGGCCTAGCTGAAACTGTATTTTCTTGTACCGTCCAGAGAGTAAAGCACACCTCAGCTCCTACTGTCCCGAGGTTTCCTTTGGAGGCTCCATCAAAGAAGATCGTTGCTTTACCCTACTTCCTCCACCAAACTTGAAATATTTCATCCGAGTCCCTTAAACGCCATCCTGGATTGGCTTGGGGTCTAGCTGCGGTTTGATATCTGTCACGAAAAATAAAAGTCCCCATCCATTTATTTTCTTCTGGGAGGAGAGAGCTATCAAATTTATGGGATTGGTTGCTCATGGTTTCATTGAGAAGGGCTTTGGCTTTGGTAGCAACCGATGGGGGAGGCCAACATGTGTTGTTGAAGATCTAATCATTTCTGGCTAGCCAGATTTTCCAGCATACATACTTGGGGATGGTGTGCCAAACACGAAACCATAGAGCCTTGCTGGAGATGTGCTGAGGGTAGCACTCCTTCCATGTCGAAAATAAGTCCACAACAAAGATTTGAGAAGGAGCTGTAATGTTGAGTCCATGAAGGGTGAAGTTCCATACTTCTTTGGCGAAGGAGCAGTCCACAAAAAGATGATCCGAGATTTCAAGAGCGTTCCTGCAGAGAGCACACCTATGAGGGCCTGTTATGCTTATTTTTAACAAATTTTCCCCTGTCAAGATCTTCTTATGCATAAGAACCCAAAATAAAAGCTTAATTTTTGAGAGACCCATGGGATCCCACACTAGTCTCCAAAAGTTTGTCGGATGAATCATCTCTCGTTGTGATTGAAGAATAAGAAAGCCCTGCGCAGCTATGTAGGTTCCAGATGTACCCCAGCCCCAAGAATCGGAAACTAACTTGTGGACCGGGGCATCATCTCTTTCTACTATGAGAGTGTTTTGTTGTTGTTGCAAATTCTCCAGAGTTCTGGGGAAGGCTCAATATTTCCAGTTATCAGTCTCATCCCACTCAGAAATGTCTTCTAATCTGCGAATACTGTGCTTTGATGGCCAAATCCGGATCTCATTAAGTGCTTCAGAGCTGGAGAGGGGCGAGTGACCCATTATGTTGTCTTTCCATAACTTCATTTTTTTGCCATTTCCAGGGATGCGATATAGATGTTTTTGGAAGAATTTGATTCCTCTCCTGCAGAGGTTCCATATCAGCGAACTTTTCTTGTTAATGTCCGCTTGCAAATTCCTGAGGGATGCGTCTTTTACATATTTAATGCTGAGGATCCGACTTACCAGATGGTTAGGCTCAGCATGTAGTTTCCACAGGATTTTGCAGCCAAGTGACATGTTGGCGTGGGCAGGGTCTCTGATATGCAGGATACCTTCATGAATTGATCGTTTTGTCGTGTCCCATTTAACCAGGTGAAAATTCCTTTGGTTTCCTTTGCCACCTTGCCAGAGAAAATCGCGGATAAGCTTGGAGATCTAGTCGGTGATGGACTTGGGCATTAGCAAGAAAGAGAATTGGTATATGGGTAAGGCGATGAGTACAGATTTTATGAGGATGATTTTCCCACCATTCGTGAGCCAATGAGGTCCCTAGAAATCGATATTAGCTTTGATTTTACTGATAACATCAGCCCACAAAGATCTCTTGTTGATTTCGAGCGTTATAGGCAGCCCCAAGTATTTAATTTTGTCCCAGCAAGCATAGCCTGCAAAGCCTATGATTTGCGCGATTTTCTGAATTTCGTGCTCCAATGCATTCCATCCATACACAGCACTCTTGTTGTCATTTATTAGAGCGCCAAAGACACTGCAAAATCTTTGGAGTGTGGCTTTAAATGAGTTAGCGATCCTGGAGGTGACTCCTTTCAACAATAGTGAATCATCGGCGAAAAATGCATGGTTGATGGGCTCCAGCCTGTTCGCAATCCTTAGACCAGGAGCAAACCCTGTATATTTATCTATTATAAACATCCTGCTCAGAGAGTCTGCCATAAGGATATACAGGAAAGGGGAGAGAGGGCAACCTTGGCTTAGTCCCCTCATGGCTTGGAAGTAGCTGCTTGGTCGCCCATTGACAAGTGGAGCAATCCATGGTTTGTCTGTACATGCTTTGATCAGGTTGACAAACTCAGAGGAGAATCCAAAGGAGAGGAGGACCCTGTAGAGGAAGGATAGGTTGACCCTGTCGAAAGCATTTTCCATGTCCAGTTTGATCAACATTCCTTTCTCCTTCCTTTGGTTGCTTGAATGCATAGCTTCTTGCACCTGGATGACATTGTCCAGAATATGTCTGCCTTTGACAAATCCTCCTTGAGAGATGGAGATGAGATTTCCGAGGAGCAGTTTGATTCTGTTGGCAAGGAGCTTGGCTACGGTTTTGTATGAGGCATTACAGAGTGAGATAGGCCTGAATCTGCCAAAGGATCCAGGATTCACTTCTTTCAGAATAAGAGTTAGGAAGGTGGAGTTAGTGCCTCCCCTGACCTTGGCTTTTTCAGAAACCCTTTGATCATTCTTAACAAATCCACTTTGATGATGTCCCAACAGATCCTGTAGAAATGGATTGAGAACCCGTCAAGACCGGGAGTCTTGTCTGGTTCCATAGACCATATAACATTGCAAATTTCATCATCGGTGAAGGGCTTTGTGAGGGTTGAGTTGTCCTCTCTATTAACCAGAGAGGGGATGTGGGAGAGGAAGTCCATAATGTCCTCTTCGCTGCCATCACACCCTTTGTTGTAAAGGTTCTGGAACTGAGAGACAACATCAACTTTGATTTGTTCAAAATCTTTGCAGACCGCCCCATCAGTGGTCATAATTTCCGAAATATGATTGCGAGAGAGGCGGGCTCTGAATTGACGATGGAAGTAGGAAGTGTTTTTATCTCCTGATTTCAACCATAGGCTGCAAGACTTAATTCTCCAGTATTCCTCTTCAATGCAGAAGGAGTAGTAGGACTGGCTTTGGGTTGTTTGTTCCTTTGCAAGCTTTGCAGAGGTGATGTCTTTTATTTCCAATTCCATCTACAGGTCCTCCAACATCTGGACAGCTTCCTTTCTCTAATTGTTTGGTGTGTTAGTAGGATTTTTTATCCATTCTTTCAAGGCTTGCTTTGTGGCCTTTAACTTCTACTCCCATACATAGCTTGGGGAACCAGTGACTAAAGTGGACCATTCCATGCAAACCTAAGAAACCAGATTCGTTGGGTGGGGCCCAAGAATCCCGAATCCGGCGTATCCAATACGATACGGAGGGATTCGTATAGAAATCACCAGATTCAGTCGTATCCGTACAGGGTACGTCGAACCCCGACCGTACCCTGTATGGATACGGTCGAATCCCGTACAGCTGGATTCAAGCAACCGAAAAGTGCGAGTTTGACTTATAAAAGTCTGATTTCTCTCATTGTTTCTCACTGATTTTTGTTTGTGAAGTGAGCAAGGAGCAAGGGAGTTTTTCAAAGATATTCGAGCATCCAGTAAGTGCATTGTCCCTCTATATTTTGCATTTATTTTGCTATTAGTGTTTTCATGTGCATATGTTTTATATATTTGGTCATTTTTGTTTATTTTTTACAGTATTCATGGCTCAATCAAAGGCAGCAAGACCAGGGCAAAAAATGGGAATAATGTCCCCATTGGAGATGCCCCTCATGTCCCTGTTTCATCAGGGTATGCAAGTATTCCATTTATTGGAAGTGGGGCTGCAACAACAACTTCAAATGTGCAGTGAAAACAAACTCATGACCCCAAATACCCATTGTGGAAATATGTGACAAGAGAGGCAGGGCCAAGCAAAAAGGGAAAGGGAGGAGTAAATTGTTCATGAAAATGTAATATATGCACGACCATTTCACTTCCACATATTTCCAGTTCATCTGTTTATCAGGGTTGTGGCATTCAATCTGTGACAACAATGATAACTCACACAGAGGGAATTGGAGAAAGAACACCGATATACCGTACAAATGTGGCATCAAAATCAAAACAAAACAGGAATGATGACCTCCTTCCATTCTTGAGGGAAAGCAGTAACAAGTTCCCATTTGAGCGTTTTAGTGGGGGACAAGAAGCAAAGAAAGGCAACTGCACTTGGTCCAATGGACAAGATTTTCCAGAAAGAGAAGAGGGAAGAGCTTGATCTCACCATTGCATTTTTTTTCTATCAAAACTTCATATCCTTTAATGTTGCACAGTCACCTCTATTATTGAGATGTGTCGAGATGTAAGTCAAGGGGCTCCATCAGGGTATGTGCCTCCTTGAGAAAGACAAAGAAATAGGTGGACAAAATGCTTGAGCCTATTAAATCAACATGGCCAACATCTGGGGTTAGCATTGTTTCTGATGGATGGACAGATCTAGCACATCACCCACTCATCAACTTCATGGTGTCACCCTTGAATGGTCCAGTTTTCTTGAAATCAGTGGATGCACTTAGACAATACAAGGATGCACAATATATGGGTGTGTTATTTATTAAAATTATTGAAGATGTAGGTGTCGATTCTTGTGTGCAAATCATTACAGATAATGCACCTGTTTGCAAGGCTGTTGGCATGATTGTGGAAGCAAAATATCCACAAATATTTTGGACACCTTGCATTGTCCATTCATTGAACTTGGCACTGAAATCTATTGCCTCTGACGTGCTTTGGATTGGAGCCATTATTGAGGATGCATGACATATCCACAACTTTGTACAAAACCATACAAATGCCCTCACTATCTACAAGGAGTACATCAATCTATCATTGTTGAAGATTGCAGATACACGGTTTGCCTCTTCATTCATCATGTTGAAGAGGTTGAGGGAGGTCAAGACCGCTCTTGGGGACATGGTTATTTCAGAGTTTTGGTCTTTTTGGAGAAAGATGGATCAAGTAGCCTCAAAGAAAGTGAAGGACACAATGTTGGATGATCTATGGTGGGGGAAGGTAGATCTAGTTATTCAGATCATGGAGCCTATCATTTCCTTGCTTCGATTTGCAGATACAGACCAACCCATCCTAGGAGAGGTTTATGAGGGATGGGATTCCATGATTGAGTCTGTGAGGACCATTGTTTACAAAGTCAGTGCCCAGAGTATGAGACATCACTAGAGGCCTTCTTCACCAGCATACATGATATTCTTGTCAGCAGATGGGACAAGAATTGCACACCTTTACATTGTTTGGCTCACTCCTTGAACCCAAAATACTATAGCCATGTGTGGCTGAATGGTGGACCTTCCCGCAGATTCTCTCCTCACATGGATGGTGAAATCTCACAAGGGAGGAAAGATGCATTGAGAAGGATTTTTCAAGAGAGGGCATCCTTTGATGAGGTGGAGGATGCCTTTGCAGAGTTTTCCACTAGCACTGAGCAATTTGCAGGCTATGATGTGATTCGAGACAGGGGGGCTAAGAAGCCCTATTCTTGGTGGGAAACTCATGGGGCAACAAGCCCTCCTCTACAACAGTTAGCCATGAGGCTCCTCTCTCAGGTGACTTCATCCTCTTGTTGCGAGAGGAATTGGAGCACATATGGGAATTTGTATAGTGTGAAGAATAGCAGGCTTGAGTAGTCCAGGGCAGAGACAATGGTGTATGTGCACACCAACCTTCGTCTCATCTACAGGCAGAGGGAGGATCAGTTGAAGGGAAAGACAAAGATGTGGGATGTCTGATATGGGTCTGGACAATAGTGTTGAGTTGGCATTGGCCAACTTGGATCTCAATGTGCCAGTGCTAGAGCCTGTCACATTTGATGATGCCGATACAGTAGAGGCGTCATCCTCCACACCAGCACTGGGCACTAGGCAATTTGCAGGCTATGATGTGATTCGAGACAGGGGGGCTAAGAAGCCCTATTCTTGGTGGGCAACTCATGTGGCAACAAGCCCTCCTCTATAGCAGTTAGCCATGAGGCTCCTCTCTCAGGTGACTTCATCCTCTTGTTGTGAGAGGAATTGGAGCACATATGAGAATTTGTATAGTGTGAAGAAGAGCAGGCTTGAGCAGTCCAGGGCAGAGACAATGGTGTATGTGCACACCAACCTTCGTCTCATCTACAGGCAGAGGGAGGATTAGTTGAAGGGAAAGACAAAGATGTGGGATGTCTTTCCTGATGATATGGGTCTGGACAACAGTGTTGAGTTGGCATTGGCCAACTTGGATCTCAATGTGCCAGTGCTAGAGCCTGTCACATTTGGTGATGCCGATACAGTAGAGGCGTCATCCTCCGCACCAGCAGATGTAGAGATGACAGAGGAGGAGGATGCAGCAAAGGAGAGCAGTGGTGAGCATGATGACCAGGATGAGGACAGTGATGTTGATTATGATGATGAGGATTGATGACTCATTGACTCTGACTCATTGAGGCTTCAGGCTTGTAGTCTTGTAGACTGTAGTTGTTTTTTATTTTCTATTTCTATTTTCCATTGGCAATGTACTTGTTAGGTCCCCGTAATTTGTTAGATTGGTGAGAACAAATGAATATGGGTAACATCATACTAGTCTTTGGAGTCCTAGGACCTAGCCTTCCTGGATTCAGAGAGGGCTCTCTCTATTTGTGCAAAGGATGTGAACTTGTTTGCTTTTAGGATTTGATTTTAGGCTAGTTGTTAATTGTAAGGTTTGTTTGTTTGTTTTTGTTGGGTAAATGATCAAGTAGAATAGATGGAGTGAGGAAATCTTCAAGTCATTGGGCTATGGAGTCTATAAATGTCATGGAAAGTTCAACAATGAATCAGGGTGCATCACAGGGAAAATCTACCATGGTCAATGAATTTTCAAGGTTTGTGTGAGATAAGATGAACATCAATTTTGTGAACAAAGTAGGGCAAAGGGCAACTAAGAATCCTTTGTCAAATACTTTAACAAGAAGGGACTTCAACACTATCTAGCATAAAAAAGGAATAATAAGATAGGGCAAACCAGTAACTCTTTGATTCAACTCAAGCAAATAAGCATTTAAGACAAACAATCCAATGAACTATAGAAGGCAAGAAACTCATTTAACTTCTAGTGATTTCACCTTAAATGTTACAAAAACATTTAAGATAAACATATAACTTTAGTCAAGTAAGAGGGAACTCCTAAACATCATTGATCATAGCTATAAAGATCTCTGAAACAACTATCCAAGCATGGACAAAGGGTATGATCGAAACATAGCCTCTTTGGCAAAACCTAATTAGTGGTACTTCAAAGAAAGATCTCAAGAACAGTGTTTTGGTGACATCAAACAAGCAGGGCTAACCATAAAACATATTTGATATCTACTGTATTGAACCATTCATAAGATAAACAAGCTTGGGTGGGCCTAGAGAGAAACTAAGAATTCTCTAAACTGACCTAGCAGAGCAAAACATGGAGGCAGTGAAGAACAAACAAAGTTAAGGTGCCTTTGAAGAACATTTCTTATTCTAAAACCTTTTTCCTACTGCAATATAGAAGGATGAAACACAATGATACATAAGAAAACAATAACTAAATAGAAGCACGTCACCATTAACCAAGCTCAGAGATCTTGCAAGCAAGCCTTCTCCATCATCAAGCAAAACAAGCTATCCACAAATTCCACAACTCCAATTTCTCTTCAACCTCCAAAAAACTATGTATTGCTCCAAAGAGTCATCAAATGCCAACCTTTTACAATAAGGCCCTCATGCTCTATTTATCTAGCAAAGGAGGGCAAAAACCCTAACTAGGGTTTGAAAATGTCAAAATCATCCATAAATGTCATTTATGCCTAAGAGACCATGCAAGGCCCAAGGCACAAAATATTTCATGAAATAAATGCAAAAATAACTCCTAGCACCTAACTTTGGAGTGATTTGCCTCAAAAAACACTAAAATATCATTTTGCCATTGATGAGTGTCTTTTGTTGACTTTTTGGCCAAAAACGCACAGTGAGGTCTGAACGCGTAGCGTCTGCACGAGCAAAACTGGGTCCACTTGCAGCCATGTTTTGATGACCTTCTCGATGTCGGAATTGGCTCCGTGATGGCCTGTTGGAAAGCTTGCTGAGTCTAATTTCCAAAAATTCCCTTGGTTTTCTGATTGAGCTCCATTAACCTGTCCAAAAGGAAAATTTCCCAAAACTGCTCTAGGCACAGCGCCAGGCCTGAAAATGAGGCGGAAAGGTGAAAAATGAGGTGTTTTTTGGCCTTTTAAGGGGTAAAAAATGCTCCAAATGCTCTGAAATTTAGTGAGCATACTGTACTTGATGTGAGGATTCCAAAAATTCAATTTTTTCCTCCTGGGGATGCCTGAGATGAAAGCGTAGCACCAAGGGTGTTGCGCTTAGAGGCCTGTAGAGAAGCTTCAGCCAAGATTTCAAGGTTTTCTTGGTCTTTTGCCCCTTTTAGTGCTTGTATTTTGGCATGGGCCTTTTTGAGTTCAGCCTTCACAATTTGATTTTTCAATGCATAGTGCTTGGTCATCTTCTTTTGGAGGTCAAGGTCCCTCTTTGCCTTCTTCGGCTGCTTGTTTTCATTCTTATAATATTCAATGTTATACATGGCCATACCAAGGCATCTTTCTAGGTCCTTAATTTCTGCATCCTTGCTTTGGAGTAGTATGCTAGTGGCCCTCTCCTTGTCTTCATTTTCACTGTCAAGGTCCATGATGCCAAATCCTTGTTTAAGATCTCGCTTACCTTTCTTACCTCTCTTCACCTTTTGTTTTCCTTTATCTAGTGGCTTAGTGGATGTGGAAGCCATGGCCCCTTGCCTTTTTGAAGCAGCAAACACATGCCTTTCCCCTCTTTGGTATACCAATGAAAAAGGTTTTCCTCTGCTCATTTTGGTTTTTTCATCATGTCTGCCATCATTTGTTTCCATGTCTTCCTCTTCATCACCCTGACTGTTGCTTACCTCTTCATTGTTGTGATCTTCATTTCCACTACTAGTCTCTTCACTTTCTTCATTGTTTTCATGACTATCATGACTATTGTCTTGACTGTCATGACTGCCCACTTGCTCACTGATGTTGGTTTCATTGGTGTCCATGTTGTCTTCAGCTTCCTCATTTTCTGCATTGTCATCATCTTCATTTTGGCTGCCCTCTTCATCTTTTCCTCATCTCTGTAATGACTATGAACCTCATTGTTTTCACTGTCATTAGGGTTCTTAGTCTCACTGATGTCCTTAGGATCATCCTCTGTTTCTATGTCACTTGCCTCATCTTTATCATTATCCACCTCCATGTTCTCTGCTTCATTACTGACCTCTTGATCATCACTACGTAATCGATTTCCACTGTCAATTTCTTCATTTCCTTCATTGTTATCATCTCCTTTGGTTTCCATGTTTTTTGCCTCTTGTTGGCTCAACTCATCATCACCCTCATCTTCACTTTGGTTTGATTCATTGTCACCCTCACCCTCATTGCCACTTGCTTGTTCACTGCCACTTCCTTCTTGATCTGATGCATCAGGAGAAGATGAGGAAGGGAGGTTTTCTTGAGGAGAGGTTACTTGGGTAGATGATGAGGCATGATCAGTAGGAGGTGATGGAGGAGTAGAGGGAGGAATATGAGATGATGAGGGTAAATTTGGCTGATGATGGGGCTGTGGGCTTGTGAATATTTCATGAGCTATGAACAACTCCCAAGGTATGCCTTTTTGCTCCAACTGATGTAGCACAACCATCTTAATTAAGGAGTGATGGAAAAAACTTTGCATTTGTTGGGAATAGCTTCTTTTTCGGACAACAGAATACATCTTGTCAATACTCCTATAGAGGTAGTAGGACAAATGAAGCATCTTGACCCTAGTGAAGTGCATAAGTAATCTAACATGGTAGGAGTAGAGTCTAGAGTACCTTCCCTCACAGGTAAAGTATTTCATGATTACCCTCATCAAGGGTGCATACCTCTCCAACAAGTGTGAGAAAGGGAAAATATTTTTGTAGCTTTCTTTGTACCTAGGTTTGTTAAATGGTTCATAGCAGCTCATGTCCAACTTTGCCCTTTTGAACCATTTTTCACCATTAGGTATACCAGTAGCACTAGAAATTGCATCTGATGAGAGATCAAAGGTCACCCCTGCCAATCTTGATTGTTTGTTATGTAGGTTAAGAATGAATAACCTTGTGAGCTCTGGGTGATTTTGTACTTGTTGGACCTTTTCAAAATACCAGAAACACCCTACATTTTGAAAGCATGTGAGAATCATGGGAGAGGTAGTAATCTCCACAGTGTCTTGGGGCTCAAATATGTTAACCTTCCCACTTTTGTGCCTCTGCCTCATAGGCTCTTGGCCTCTTTCACTGCTAACACTCCCTTCTTCTCCTGACATGGTGATTAGTGGTGCCTTTAAACAGCCCTAGGCCTGCTTGTAAAACTTGGTAGGAGGAGTGAAATGAAATGATGGTAAAAGACAACTCTTGAAAGTGAGTGTGATGGAGGTGTGGGTTTATGACTGATTTCCTTTGAGCTTTGATGAAGGGTTAACTTGAACTCACTGCAGTTACCCTAATTCACACCCTCCTTGACTGATAATTTCTTGCTTGGAGGTCAAAACAAAGTGTTTGCCATGAAGACTTAGGGTTTCTAGACACTAGTGTTTAGTCAATTCCTTTAAGCATAAAATCATGAATTTCACTGGGCAAAAAGGAAAACATGCACCTACCAACTTTTGACTTCTTTGCAGGTCCTTGGATGCATCTTGGAAGTGCTCCCTTGTGATTTTTTTGGAAATTTTGCAAGTGGAAGAGGGTTTCTGGCCTAGGCGTAGCGCCTGCACGCACAGTCGGGTGTCGGGCCTCCTGGGCACAGCGCCTGCCTGCGTGCAGGCCTGTCGGGCTTCCTACGCACAGGGTTGTGTGTTTCCTGTGCCTGTCAAGCCCTCTGAGCGCAGTGCTTGACATCTTTTGGGCTTGTCGGGCCTCCTAAACGCAACGCCTGGCACTTTCTGGGCCTATCGGACTCCTCCTAGGCGCAACGTTGCACGATGCCTTGCCTGTCGAGAAATTCTGGGCAAACGGGTAGCGCTCGCCTGAACATGCGGCGCGTTCACCTGAACAAGCAGCACAATGTAAAATTACACTGTTGTAAGCAGGGCGCCTGCACGAAAACATAGCGCCAGGTAGACTTGCCCAGATTCTCACTGAAACTCAGAAATTTTCTCCTTGAAGGTTCTTTGCTCTTATGCAAGTGAATAATGAGCTGAGTGATAAACAAAATGACTCTTTATAATCTTAGAAAAAATAAATTTATCCCTTGTAAACCCACTTTCTAATGTTTTTTAATCTCTTATCACTTTTCACTAATATTTCTTTGCCTTTCACTGCAGGTGACTTGAAAACCTTTAAGTGGCTCTTTTCCCTTTTTGGTGGCAGCTTGCTGGAAACATGAAAGAGTCCCTTTTTAGTCTGAGGATTTGTTTTACCCATTTTGTCATATCAGAACCCTAAAATTGTCTTTCACCTCTGTTTTGAAAACTATTGAGGGATTTTTTTTTATTATAGTTGTTTAGTTAATTTAGTGTCTTAAATTGATAGCATAAATCATCGACCAGGGCTAGTAAACTGATGAAGTGTAATGCACTGTATGTGCCTAAGTATCTATTTTTCTTACTTCATTGTTTTTAGTGTTGTATTGATGTTTTGGGGTTTTTTATGTTTGATTCTTAGTATGCTACTTTATGCTAAAAAGATGAAGTTAAATCTATGTCAAGAGGAAGAAAATGAAATGTTAATAAATGAATTAAAACAGAGTTTATTTGCAAGTTCTGTTCCTAACTAGGAAATGATAAAAACAGAGAGTCTTAATCCATGGATATTACAGCTTCTAAATGAACATTCATGAAATGAAAAGTAACTCAAAACACTACAACTTAATCTGATTCATTTAGTTAGAGATTTGTTGAAAGAGCTTGTAAAAAAGATTAATTCTAATGCAATGAGGATCTCCTAAAACATAAAAGGAAATGCTGAAACAAACAATAACTTAGAACATTACAGTGAAATCTCATTCATTTGGTAGAGATTTATTGGAAGAGCTTGAGAAAAAGATTCCTATAATGTAGTAAGGATCTTCTATGAAATGTTGAAACAACTTATAACATTACAACTAAATCTCCTTCATGAGTTAGAGGTTTATTGGAAGAGCTTTTGAAAGAGATTAATCATAGTGTGATAAGGATCTTCTATGAAACAAAAAAATCAATAACTCACAATATTACAACTAAGTCTCATTCGTGAATTAGAGGTTTATTGGAAAAGCTTTTGAAATAGACTAACTGTAGTATAATGAGGATATTTTTTTTAACTAAATGACATAAAATGAAATGCTAATAACTCAAAATATTACAATTGAATCCCATTCATTTAATAGAGATGTATTGGAAGAGCTTGAGAAAGAGACTAACTGCAATATCATGAGGATCCTTTATCTAAGCAAATGACATGAAACATAATGCTAAAAGCTATGATTTCATAACGCAGTCTAAGTAAGGAAATATTACAAAACAGAATTGAAAATGACTTATCTAGAAAACATGTAAAACCTCCTCGAATAGCAGGGGTCCTCTGCTATCAATTCAACATTAATCCTTTAACTCCTCAAGATTGTATTCAGAACAACATCAAGGTTAAACTCCTTTTCATTAACACAATGCTTGAAAACATAGTATCACCGTAATGATAAAATATGTATCAATTGTCTTTCTTGGTATTACAGAGCTTAATTTATATGCAAATTCATAACTAACATTGAACAAAAATAGGTACAGATGTAGTTTTGAAGTTAAAATCAAATTAAAACTCTTTTGGGACTTGTGATTTGCTGTAAAGAAAATCAGGAGTCCTAATTCCTGTAGAAAACAGCTTCTTTGATCTTTGCTTTGACCACGTGCTTAGACACCTCCAGCTATAGATTCAGTCCTTGTGGATGGGAAGGAATGATGTAGGGAAGATTTGGAATCCACCCATGTGTGTCTTTTCTCCAGATGACACCTGTAACATACTTAAACACCAAAACAACGACGAAACGCTTGACTGGCTACAGAATGACTGTATTCTGTAGCTAAACTGTTCAAAAATCATTAAGACAACAAAAATCACAAGAGTACAGTAAGTTAATCATTGTATGCAACCTTTAAGCAATCTTAATCATTCTCATTGATTTTTAGGTTTATGAAATGATAAATGAATGATAAAATGAAGTGAAGTTTGCTAAAAGAGAAGACAATTTCAAGGCTCAACAATAGCAGCGTTGTCAAAACTCCTTTTTGTTTGCATTGTGAAGTTGTAATCAAGTTTCTTACCCCTTTTAACATTTTTGAGTGTGGGTGACTTGAAACGTGGTTTCTTCTTTCTCATTGATCTTTAGGTATGCAAAATCCATCTTTGGCCACTTCTGATTTGCAGGTGCCATGCCATACTGATTTGAGCCCTTTCTGATGTTCTTGGAGTTTGACACATTAAGTTACACAACAACAACCTCATGATCAGTCTGCCTTTCTTTCTTGGAATTAAACCCTATGCTTTTATTCCTTTGATCATTGAATGCAAATGACTAAAACTGAGGGCTTGGCCTTCCTTATACTGATACTCTTTGCATTCTTTCCCTTTGAGGCAGTGCGATACTTTATCTTGGAAAACCATGGAGGTCACCAACAACAACGTCTTAAAATCTTGTCTGCTGTCATCATGGAGGCCTGTCATCTTCATTTCATCTCCCTTGCCTATCCCTCCAAAACCTTAGGTTTCTGGGCTGTTTGAGAAGAATTATTAGTGTTGTCTTCTAAGTTCTCTATAGCCCTTTCAAGTTCATTCATTTATGTCCAGTTCAACTCGCCCTTTTCCCTTCTTCATTGATAATTTATAAAAATCTTCAATTCATGCTTAGTTGAACTGGTGTGCCTTTATCCATGTGATTTTCTGCATTGGCACCTTGGTTGGCACACTGCTGGCCCAATTAGTCTTAGGAACCCTGATTTTTCTTGAACATAGGTTGCTTCCTATTCCATTTTCTTGAGTATATCCTCTAATGAGCAGCATGCCTCTTACCTTACCTATTCTCTGCTGGTAGTCACCTTGACACTCCTGTAGAAATGTCAAAAATGAACAATTGTCCTTTGCAGAACTTGATCTTGACGAAGCAGTGTTCCTTGGAGATTTTCTGATATGTTTTGGACAAACAGGTGCTGACCTTATTTCACATATTATTCATCTTCTAGCACATGAAGAACAGTGATTAAGAAAACCAAAGATAACCCTACAACCTATGAAACCCTAGTGACCTAGTGGGAGGCTCTTTTGACTTGTCCTTTGACTGAAAGCTTCACTTGGGGTCTTCAAGCATAAAAAATAGAGTTTTTGACAAATTGATATATTGAAGATCCAAAATCCAATGTACTTGATTTATCTAAAGAGCCTACAAATATAGTTTTGAGATCATCAATGCTTGAGGCATCTGGTGAGCATAAGAAGGATTAGGCTATTTGGTAATCTTAGAGGGCAAGTGGAGGGGTGAGGCAAAGGAAAAATAGAGTACTGAGATTATGGGTGGGAAAATAAAATAAAGATGAGTGGCATGAACCCATGAGGGGTCTTCTAGGAGTGGTAAGCTGACCATGACATGATAGAATAGTGAAATAGTGAACATTTTATCTTAAGGATAATGAAGGGAGTGAGATTTCTAAAACTCACAATATTCAGGACTCTTGTTTTTAGAAATCTATGGCAAATATTTTTCATCTACAAAATAGCAAAAATTATTGAAGACTAACAGTGGCTTCACTTGGGGAGGGCATCTCCTTTTCGGGAGGTGTCCAGAACTTCAGATATCAAATCTTTGATTTTATGAAGACCAGTGCCTCATCCATTGGGTGGATTTTTCTTCCTTCATTTGTTTATGTTTCTCTTGAAACTATGATCTTAAGAATCTGAAAGACATTATTGTTTCAACCTCATCTCTACCTACCCATCATACCTTTGCCTGTCATTTTTTCTTCTTGTGGGTGCACTTAGACTGGCAAACCCTTGACATTCTTTTTCTTTTGAAAGCAAAACAAGCTATCTACTTGTACCCTTATCCCTTCCAAGAGTTCAAATTGTGCTAGTGAACTATTTTATTCTCTACCTAGACTATTCCTCTGTCAAGATTAAACTGTATGACAGACTTCATTCTCTAAGCTATTGACATGATATTGAAAACATGATTTGAACCAGGATTGAGCAATCTGATTCACCATGGGCTGTGGCATTGGGACAAGCTGCACATAGACATTATTTTTGTACAAACAAAACTAGAAAGTATGAGGGTTGTGTTTCATCATTTGTTAATCATCCCTATCTTTCTCCTTGGTTCAAATTTGAGCATTGAGAACCAACATCTTTTCTCCTAATCTATTCCTACTGACAAGTCGAGCTTAAAAGATTTGACAAGCCTTCTTTCACTAACCTAACAGAAGAAATTCAAAACATGTTCAGCCATGATTAGGCTACATGACTGAACGGGACTCTTTTTCTTAACAAGTAGTGGCATATAGGCTTGCTCACTTTCAGTTGTACTATTTTTTTTTCTTTTTTTCTTTTTTTTGGTATGGGGTTGTACATGTTCTTTAAATCTGCCCTCTTTTTTCTTCTTTCTGTTTTTTGTGTTTTTGTTTTACTGATTTTTTATCATGCAATGTTATGTACAATGAATGAAGGTTTCAAACTAGGGGTTCTGTTAGTAATAGTGCTTGGGTATCCTGCCATTGACAGGATCCCCTAATAACTCTTCCCCATCCAGCTCTTGTAAACAAAAAGCATTGTTGTCCCTTCTTGAATGGATGATGGAATGATATTTCCAAAAATTATTAAACTTGTCATGCTTTTCTTTGTACTTTCTCAATGATTCTTGCTTCCGAACTTTGTTTCTATTAAAGATCCTTCTTAGGTGAAAAAGGTATTCTTCATGATTTTTAAAACAGACAATGATGTCATCAATGTATATCATGGTGGAGTAACTCAAATCAGGAGCCATGGCCCTTTGGAAAGTAGCTTCTGCACTTCTTAACCCAGAAATCATTTGATCATACATGTAGATGTCCCAAGGTGCTTTGAAAGTGGCTTTATGTTGATCAGTTGGAAGTATTATCACCTTATTATAATCTAAAACACTATCAAGCAATGACATCTTGTTAGAACCTTCTACCCCTTGCAGTATATGATTTGTCTTAAGAAAAGGGTATTTGTTCTTTAAGGAGGTTTGATCTAGGTCTCTAAAGTCTATATATAGCCTACACCCCTTTGCTTTCTTTCTTAGTGACACAATCTGCTCCAAATATTTCTGGTTTTTCTTGAAAGGGATCATACTTTGAACAATGTTTGTGTCAAAAGGCTTTAAGCTCTCATCACCACATGCAAGAGCATATCTAAACTCTTTGCATAGTCTTATGTATTTCAATTTTATGTGAGGTGACAAAGTTTTGGATAACCTGATCATCTTGGGTTTTTCTAGGTTGCCTATGTTGTATTCTTCTATTTCAGCATCAATAGATACCACTTTAGGCTTCGCAACACCATTTTTGGGATCCAACAACTCTTCCGAAGTAACAAAACCTTTTGGTGATGAGTTATCTTTGTATTTAAGGTCTTTTGATCTAGGTTCCTAGAAATTTCTGCTATATGAAAGTGTTCCAGCATTTTTACATTGTCATAAGGGAATGGTTCTGTTTTTTTATGTTTGTTCTTCATTTGAGCGACCTTGTTCAGATTCTAAGCTTAGTTTTGGTTTTGCAATTTTATCTTCAATTTGTAGAAAATCAAGTTCAGCTTTGCCATTATGTTGTTGTTCCAGAATGCTAGAGTTTTGGCTTTTGAGTTCTTCATGCAGTGCCTGGTTTAACTGTTGTGGTATGTCTAGATCTGTCTCAATTTCATTTACCTACTGATCAATGTCCTCTTCATTACATAAAATGAATGAGTCAAGATTTGAATGGATGGAATAAAGAGGTGTGTTGTTTGGTCTTTCTTGGATGCTAACCATATAATTCATGTGTGATTCCCGGTATAATCTCCTTGTTTGGTTAAAAACAGGGATGGTAGCATATGACATGTCTAGTTGGAGGTTCCCCTAAAGTTTATCTCCCCGGGATCTGGATAAAAGCATGCCATACTTAGGGGGAATGTCAACCACTACTCTATCCATGACCAGGCCCTTAGCAGGGATTTGTGCCAAATTGACACATAGATTCTTGATTAGACCCAAACACTTGACTTTACTTGAATCGAAGGAATATAGGTCATTGTAAGGTTTGGTTATTTCCAGGCCTAATCTCTCCATCACTACCTTTGGCATGAGGTTGTGAGAGGCACTAGAGTCCAACATGGCATTATGCAAGATTTTGTCATGTATGTTTAGGCTAACATAGAAAGGGGAAATAGCTCCTTCTTGGTATTTTCCCTCTACTGCAGATCCAAACAACAGCTTTGGTTTGTCATCAGTCAAGTGTAGAGTGTCGATATCATTTCCCATGTTCAAAAATTTCAAAACTTCGGACCTGTACATATCTTGGGTAATCAATTCAGTGATAGGTATGGTTATCTTGATCTTAGCAATCTCTCCTTCAAAACTAAAAGGTACTTGTGTTTTGGGCATATTTACAACAGTTTTATCAGCCATAATTTGTTCTATACTTTTAATTTGTTGATTCTGATTTGGGGCTTTGGAAAAAAGAGTTTTCTCAGGGCCACTAGTAGATGCACTAGGGCAACTTGGGTCACCACTTTTCTGGCTGATTTTGTCTTTGTTTGGATCAGTTTTCTTAGCCATGGTGTTGGTATTCCCGTTGTCTTATTAGGGGTATTTTCAGGGGTTTTCCTAACAACAGTTTCTGTTTGGTTTCTTTTGGAGGCTTCTTTGTTCTTTTTTCTCCTAAGGTCATATTGCCTATGGACCTCCATTATGGAATTTTCAAATCCTAATTGGTGGTTTTTAGAATCCTCATAGTTTGTTTCAGTTTGATATGAGGAAAATAAACCTTGTTCTTCTTCAGTGAGAAAAACATCACCCTCATTATCAGAACCTATCAAGTTTACATGGTTTTCTTCAGGTTCTTCATTCTCTCTTCCCTCTTCATCTACATAATTGTCTTGAAAAGGAGGCCTAATTTGTTGGCCATTGTCTCTTAGTCTGTTTTGGGGAGGGTCTCTTCTGAAGTTTGGATTCCTATTTTTTTTTTTGGGATTTGCTTGGTTTTCCCTAGGAGGTACTCTTTCATTTAAGTTTATCATTTCCATCATTCTCTCCATTGTTCTAACTAGGTTGTCAATCTTGGCATCAGATGAGGAGGTTGAGGCCATAGTTTCATCTTTGTAAGTAACTCTCTTTTCTAACCTCATCCTAGCCCTCTTTTCAATCAAGTTGGCCTCTGCACTCACAACTCCTCTTTTCATTTCTTCTTAAGGTCTCTCTCTCTCTCTCTCTCTCTCTCTCAATTGGTAGGTCATGTCTGGATCAAAGCCTTCTGGAAATTTCACTAGTGATAAGCCTTGTGGGGGTTTCATGTGAGGTGGGAGAGCATTATACACACTATTGAACCTAGTGAAATAGTCTTGGACACTTTCCCCGACATTTTTATTAAGGTTGTTATATTCTGAGAGGATTTGGAGAGGGTTTTTCTTAATTTCCCACTTTCTTATGAATGTTTCGTAGAGGGCAGGGAGATCATGTATGCTATTAGGATTCAAGCCTTTGAACCATTGCTTGGCTTCTCCTTCTAAGCTTTGGGCAAAGATCCTCATTTTTATGGTTTCCTCTTCTAATTCCATGTAGTCAAAGGCATCATTCATCCTATCTACATGTTGTTGGGTAGTGGTAAATTCAGCTCCAGTGAAGTGAGGGATTTTGGATTGGTAGTCATTTGGCAGAGGTAACAAAGGTTGTGGCAGTGCCAAGGGGGCATAACATGCTACCATGATGGGAGATAATGGAATCCGAGGAGGATTTACAAGGGGAGGGTTTGTGAGAGGAGGTGGAGGATGAAGTGGAGTGTTTTTCATAGTGGATGTGTGGATGGGGGTGGTGGAGGTACTTGGACCAACAAATTGATTTTGAGCAGACTTGGTATGAAAAGAGCCAAAGTGATGGAGAAGCTGAAAATTCAGGAGGAGTGGAAGGAGAGGCTTCTCTACTATAACTCTACTGCAAATCTATGGGATGAAGGTCAGTCTAGTCAATCCCACTTTGTGACTTGGTTCTGAAAAGGTTCCTTGTATGGTGCAAGTCAAACTGGGGATCTTGCAAGGCTGTAAGATGTCCAAGGACAGAAATTTCTCTATGAATGGTCCTGACAATAATTGAATCTTTAGTTTTCGAAGTTTACCACAATATCTTTTCTAGGTCATCAATTATAGTAGGAGGGTTTGGGTCCGGATGAGATCTGGTACTGATGCTTTGTGAAGCCAGATTTCAAACTCAAAATGTAGAGAGACTGAAAGTTTAGGATTGTTTTCAGAAGGCTGACCTCTCTCAGTGTTTGCTAAACTCACACAGTGTGTGACTAGGCCTCTAAACTTCTCAGGGCTGATTTGACACAATCCTAGGGAATTCTAATGACAACTAGAGAAGTAGCAGGCCTACTAGAGGCTAATGGAGTCGCCAAGTGGATGTTTTTAGTTGCTTTGAGGATATGTATGTATGGTCGACCATTAATAACCGACAAAAACCAATCTAGTGATGTTTTTGGGGTTTTCTGAGTTCCTTTATGTAGCCCTAAGGTTTCTATTAGTGTCTTCCAGTTGAGTCATCATTTTGCTAGGATGGCGAGACAATTAGATTCTACTATTTGGCTAACAATTTGAGTTTTCTATGATTTCATAAGGGTTTCTGAAGTTCTAAGGAGTACTTATATTGTCACTAACTTAGAAATCTTATCACCTTGATTGCCATTTATGTTAGGCGATGAGTTGGTGATAGATCAATAGATACTGTGTGATAAGGGACTTCTGAATTTTCTAAGGATGTCTAAACTTGCTACTTACTTAGAAGGTCCCACTATGATCGCCATTATGTTAGGGTCCCCGTAATTTGTTAGATTGGTGAGAACAAATGAACAGGGGTAACATCAGACCAGTCTTTGGAGTCCTATGACTTAGCCTTCCTGGACTCAGAGAGGGCTCTCTCTATTTGTGCAAAGGATGTGAACTTGTTTGCTTTTAGGGTTTTATTTTAGGCTAGTTGTTAAGTGTAGGGTTTGTTTGTTTGTTTTGGTTGGGTAGATAATCAAGTAGAATAGATGGAATGAGGAAATATTCAATTCATTGGGCTATGGAGTCTATAAAAGTCATGAAAATTTCAACAACGAATCAGGGTGCATCACAGGGAAAATCTAGCATGGTCAATGGATTTTCAAGGTTTTTGTGAGATGAGATGAACAAAAGGGTTGCGAGCAAAGTAGGGCAAAGGGAAACTAAGAATCATTTGTCAAATACTTTAAAAATAAGGGACTTCAACACTATTTAGCATAAATAAGTAATCATAAGACAGGGCAAACCAGTAACTCTTTGATTCAACTCAAGCAAATAAGCATTTAAGACAAACAATCCAGTGAACTATAGAAGGCGAGAAACTCATCTAACTTCTAGTGATTTCACCTTCAAGGTTAGAAATTTTTTTAAGATAAACATATAAATTTAACCAAGGAAGAGGGAACTCCTAAAAATCATTGATCATAGCTATAAATATCTCCGAAACAACTATTCAAGCATGGACAAATGGTATGATCGAAACATATCGTCTTTGGCAAAACCTAATTAGAGGTACTTCAAAGAAAGATCTGAAAAAAAATGTTTTGGTGACATCAAACAAGCAGGGCTAACCATAAAACATCTTTGATATCTACTGTATTGAAACATTCTTAAGATAAACAAGTTTTGGTGAGCCTAGAGAGCAACTAAGAATTCTCAAACTCACCTAGCAAAGGAAAACATAGAGATAGTGAAGAGCAAACAGAGCTAAGGTGCCTTTGAAGAACATTTCTTAGTCTGAAACCTTTGTCCTATTGCAATATAGAAGGATGAAACACAATAATACATAAGAAAACAATAACTTAATAGAAGCACATCACCATTAACCAAGCTCAGGGATCCTGCAAGCAAGCTTTCTCCATCATCAAGCAAAACAAGCCATCCACAAATTCCACAACTCCAATTTCTCTTCAACCTCCAAAAAACTATGTATTGCTCCAAAGAGTCATCAAATGCCAACCTTTTACAATAAGGCCCTCATGCTCTATTTATCTCGCAAAGGAGGGCAAAAACCCTAACTAGGGTTTGAAAATGTCAAAATCATCCATAAATGCCATTTATGCCTAAGAGACCATGCAAGGTCCAAGGCACAAAATATCTCATGAAATAAATGCAAAAATAACTCCTAGCACCTAACTTTGGAGTGATTTGCCTCAAAAAACACTAAAATATCATTTTTCCATTAATGAGTGTCTTTTGTTGACTTTTTGGCCAAAAACACACAGTGAGGTCTGAACGCGTAGCGCGTGCACGGGCAAAACTGGGTCCACTTGTAGCCTTGTTTTGATGACCTTCCTGATGTCAGAATTGGCTCCGTGATGGCCTGTTGGAAATATTGTTGAGTCTACTTTCCAAAAATTCCATTGGTTTTCTGATTGAGCTCCTTTAACTTGTCCAAAAAGAAAATTTCCCAAAACTTCTCTAGGCACAGCGCCCGGCCTGATAATGAGGCGGAAAGGTGAAAAATGAGGTGTTTTTTGGCCTTTTGGGGGGTCAAAAATGCTCCAAATGCTCTGAAATTTCATGAGCATACTGTACTTGACATGAGGATTCCAAAAATGCAAATTTTTCCTCATGGGGATGTCTGAGATGAAAGCGTAGCGCTAGGGGTGTTGTGCTTAGAGGCCTCCAAATTTGCAAAAAACCAAAATTTGTCAAAATTTTCTCAAAATTGGTGGATGTCTTCCTCATGGGGTTTGAGAGGCCTCTAGAGAAGCTTGAGCCAATATTCCAAGGTTTTCTTGGTCTTTTTCCCCTTTGATTGCTTGTATTTTGGCATGGGCCTTCACAATTTGATTTTGCAATGCATAGTGCTTGGTCATCTTCTTTTGGAGGTCAAGGTCCCTCTTTGCCTTCTTCAGCTGCTTGTTTTCATTCTTATAATATTCAATGTTATACATGGCCATACGAAGGCATCTTTCTAGGTCCTTAATTTATGCATCCTTGCTTTGGAGCAGTATGCTAGTGGCCCTCTCCTTGTCTTCATTTTCTCTGTCAAGGTCAATGATGCCAAATCCTTGTTTAAGATCCTGCTTACCTTTCTTACCCCTCTTCACCTTTTGTTTTCTTTTATCTAGTGGCTTAGTGGATGTGGAAGGCATGACCCCTTGCCTTTTTTAAGCAGAAAACACATGCCTTTCCCCTCTTTGGTATAATAATGAAAAAGGTTTGCCTCTGCTCATTTTGATGTTTTCATCATGACTGTTATCATTTGTTTCCATGTCTTCCTCTTCATCACCCTGACTGCTGCTTACCTATTCATTGGTGTGATCTTCATTTCCACTACCAGTCTCTTCACTTTCTTCACTGTTTTCATGACTTTCATGACTGTTGTCATGATTGTCATGACTGCCCACTTGCTCACTGATGTTGGTTTCATTGGTGTCCATGTTGTCTTTAGCTTCCTCATTTTTTGCATTGTCATCATCTTCATTTTGGCTGCCATTTTCATCTTTTCCCTCATCTCTGTCATGACTATGAGCCTCATTGTTTTTACTGTCATTAGGGCTCTTAGTCTCATTGTTGTCCTTAGGATCATCCTCTATTTCTCTGTCACTTGCCTCATCTTCATCATTATCCACCTCCATGTTCTCTACTTCATTGCTGAACTCTTGATCATCACTACTTAATCCATTTCCACTGTCAATTTCTTCATTTCCTTCATTGTTATCACCTCCTTTTGTTTCCATGTTTTCTGCCTCTTGTTGGCTCAACTCATCATCACCCTCATCTTCACTTTGGTTTGATTCATTGTCACCCTCACCCTCATTGTCACTTGCTTGTTCACTGCCACTTCCTTCTTGTTCTGATGCATCAGGAGTAGATGAGGAAGGGAGGTTTTCTTGGCGAGAGGATACTTGGGTAGATGATGAGGCATGATCAGTAGGAGGTGATGGAGGAGTAGAGGGAGGAGGATGAGATGATGAGGGTAAATTTGGCTGATGATGGGGTTGTGGGCTTGTGAAAATTTCATGAGCTATGAACACCTCCCAAGGTATGCCTTTTTGCTCCAACTGATGTAGCACAACCATCTTGATTAAGGGGTGATGTAACAAACTTTGCATTTGTTGGGAATAGCTTCTTCTTCGGACAACATAAAACATCTTATCAATACTCCTATAGAGGTAGTAGGGAAAATGAAACATCTTGACCCTAGTGAAGTGCATAAGTAATCTAACATGGTAGGAGTATAGTCTAGAGTACCTTCCCTCATAGGTAAAGTATTTCATGATGACCCTCATCAAGGGTGCATACCTCTCCAGCAAGTGTGAGAAAGGGAAAATAATTTTACATCTTTCTTTGTACCTAGGTTTGATAAATGGCTCATAGCATCTCATGTCCAACTTTGCCCTTTTGAACCATTTTTCACCAACATCAGGTATAACTGTAACACTAGAAATGGCATTTGATGAGACTTCAAAGGTCACCCCTGCCAAGCTTGATTTTTTGTTATGTAGGTTAAGAATGAATAACCTTGTGAGCTTTGGGTGATTTTGTACTTGTTGGACCTTTTCACAAAACTGGAAACACCCTACATTTTGAAAGCATGTGAGAATCATGGGAGAGGTAGTAATATCCACAGTGTCTTGGGGCTCAAATCTGTTAACCTTCCCACCTTTGTGCCTCTGCCTCATAGGCTCTTGGCCTCTTTCACTGCTAACACTCCCTTCTTCTCCTGACATGGTGATTAGTGCTGCCTTTAAACAACCCTAGGCCTGCTTGTAAAACTTGGTAGGAGGAGTGAAATGAAATTATGGTGAAAGGTAGCTCTTGAAAGTGAGCGCGATGGAGGTGTGGGTTTATGACTGATTTCCTTTGAGCTTTGATGAAGGGTTAACTTGAACTCACTGCAGTTACCCTAATTCACACCCTCCTTAACTAATAATTTCTTACTTGGAGGTCAAAACAAAGTGTTTTCCATGAGGACTTAGGGTTTCTAGTCACTAGGGTTTAGTCAATTCCTTTAAGCATAAAATCATGAATTTCATTGGAGGATAAGGAAAACATGCACCTACCAACTTTTAAATTCTTTGCAAGTCCTTAGATGCAGCTTGGAGATGCTTCCTTGTGATTTTTTGGCAATTTTGCAAGTGGAAGATCATTTCTGGCCTAGGCGTAGCGCTTGCATGCACAGTCGGGTGTTGGGCCTCCTAGGCACAGTGCTTGCCCGCATGCAGGCTTGCCGGGCTTCCTACGCACAGTGCCAGGCATTTCCTGTGCTTGTCGGACCCTCTGAGCGCAGCGCTGAACGTCTTTTGGGCCTGTCAGGCCTCCTGAGCGCAGCGCCTAGCACTTTTTGGGCTTGTCGAGCTCCTCTTGGCGCAGTGTTGCACGATGCCTTGCTTGTCGGGCAATTCTGGGCGAACATGTAGCGCTCGCCTGAACACGCAGCGCAGTGTAAAATTACATTGCGAAATCGCCCCAATGCGCAACACTGGGTGTTGTAAGCGTAGCACTGCACGAAAATGTAGCGCCAGGCAAACTTGCCTTAATTCTCACTGAAACTCGGAAATTTTCTCCTTGAAGATTCTTTGCTCTTCTGCAAGTGAATAATGAGCTGAGTGATAAACAAAATGACTCTTTATAATCTTTGGAAAACAAATTTATCCCTTGTAAACCCACTTTCTATTGTTTTTTAATCTCTTGTCACTTTTCACTAATATTTCTTTGCCTTTTACTGCAGGTGACTTGAAAACCTTTAAGTGGCTCTTTTCCCTTTTTGGTGGCAGCTTGTTGGAAACATGAAAGAGTCCCTTTTTAGCCCAAGAATCTATTTTACCCATTTTGTCATATAAGAACCCTAAAATTGCCTTTCCCCTCTGTTTCGAAAACTATTGAGGGATTTTTTTTTTAGAAGCAACACTATCAAAACTCCTTTTTGTTTGCATTGTGAAGTTGTAATCAAGTTTCTTACCCCTTTTAACATTTCTGAGTGGGGGTGACTTGAAACATGGTTTCTTCTTCCTCATTGATCCTTAGGTATGCAAAATCCATCTTTGGCCACTTCTGATTTGTAGTTGCCATGCCATATTGATTTGAGCCCTTTCTGATGTTCTTGGAGTTTGACACATTCAGTTACACAACAACAACCTCATCATCAGTTTGGATTTCTTTCTGGGAATTCAACCCTATGCTTTTATTCCTTTGATCATTGAATGCAAATGACTAAAACTGAGGGCTTGACCTTCCTTATACTGATACTCTTTGCATTCTTTCCCTTTGAGGCAGTGCGATACTTTATCTTGGCAAACCATGGAGGTCACCAACAACAACGTCTTAAAATCTTGTCTGCTGTCATCATGGAGGCCTGTCATCTTCATTTCATCTCCCTTGCCTATCCCTCCAAAACCTTAGGTTTCTGGGCTGTTTGAGAAGAATTATTAGTGTTGTCTTCTAAGTTCTCTATAGCCCTTTCAAGTTCATTCATTTCTGTCCAGTTCAACTCGCCCTTTTCCCTTCTTCATTGATAATTTATAAAAATCTTCAATTCATGCTTAGTTGAACTGGTGTGCCTTTATCCATGTGATTTTCTGCATTGGCACCTTGGTTGGCACACTGCTGGCCCAATTAGTCTTAGGAACCCTGATTTTTCTTGAACATAGGCTGCTTCCTATTCCATTTTCTTGAGTATATCCTCTAATGAGCAGCAGGCCTCTTACCTTACCTATTCTCTGCTGGTAGTCACCTTGACACTCCTGTAGAAATGTCAAAAATGAACAATTGTCTTTTGCAGAACTTGATCTTGACGAAGCAGTGTTCCTTGGAGATTTTCTGATATGTTTTGGACAAACAGGTGCTGACCTTATTTCACATATTATTCATCTTCTAGCACATGAAGAACAGTGATTAAGAAAACCAAAGATAACCCTACAACCTATGAAACCCTAGTGACCTAGTGGGAGGCTCTTTTGACCTGTTGTTGAGGAGGTAAATCCCCTCTGCGGACAGAGGCGATCCCTACTAGCCCAGCAGGGGTCTAGCAACAATCAAACAATGTTATGACGCAAGCTCCTAGTTACGAATGAAAAGACTAGAAGTAGAAGCCTACCTGGATTCCAACGCTATGATCTGAAGAAGAAGCGTCCCCGTTCCTCAGCCTCGGCAGATCACAATCCCTCCACGATCTCCGCGGATGAACACCTGCACATGGAAGAAACGAACAGATACAAGCATAAAATCCAGCACACGTAACTAAACATCAGTCATAAAGGATGTTACTCGCATTAACATGATGGAAAACGGAGTGGAACCATAATCATAATCATCTATTAAATAATGAACGAAGAAAGATTACAACCAAGTTCTGACGTCGCAGTCTCCTTCGGACGGGTCTCCGGTCGTCCACGTCTCGTAAAGCTCGCCAAGGAAAGGGAAAACCTCTCCGGAGTCTCTCGACAATGGTCTCCTTACTTGAGTCGGCCTTAAGGGAAAGAGAGGATTCTTTACAGCACAAAGGCTCTTGGGAATATGGAGATTCAAAGCTTAGGCACTTCAAGACTATCAGCCTTTCAGCCCCTTCATCAATGGATGAAGGCTATATTTATAGAGGAGAGGAGGAGGTTGGGATACCTACAATAGTGGAAGGGAGGCCTTATCCTTTGGGAGGTTCCCCATATGGTGGAAACAAGAGGCTAAAGGAGGAAGGCCGTGGTTATTCAGTCGAAACCACTCCTGATGACTCATCCACGAAGTTGTTGTAATCGAAACTTCGCCTCCTTTAGTAAAAAAAAAATTAACTCTGTCGAAATGTAGGGAGACGGTGCAGATTAGGGGACAGCGCCAATTGGCGCGGCTCGTTGTTAATTTTCCCCAATGCGCGAGTACATAACGGCTACCGCCAATGCAAAAACATGTGTTTTTAGGGGTCTGCTCAGGAAATGATCAACAGAAGGAATGTTGTCCTCATGGAAAGGGATGCAATGATGGTATTTTCAAGGCATGACACTGCTTATTGGTCACAGAAATGACCCTCCAATGGGCGAGATGGGGATTGTAGGGACGGTGACAAATTGTTGTGTAACAGATGCCCCCTAAAGCATGAGGCCCGAGAGAGAGAGAGGGGTGAAATGCTTTACGAGAACATGTTCAACTGAAGCCCCGCCGTCGGAGAACCTGTGCAGAAAAATACAACTGATATCTCAAGTACATGATGTATGTGCGGTATGGGCGCAGCCATCCGAAACAGAGTATACTATAATCCGGATCTAGGGTATGGGCGCAACCATCCAGTGAGGATCGAATAAATAGACTCAGGTATGGTCGCAGCCATCCAATCATTGAGTCATGTACAAAATGATAATAATCCACAATCGCAGCCTGGATTACAACAGACACAATCCAGGGTCTTGCGCTCCATCTCGACCCAAATAAAGTACAAGTTCAAGCATGCGAATATGTGAGCTGAAGTCGAACATGCAAGAACATCGTCTGATTACCAGCCAATGATGAAAGCTGTTAACAGACGCGAGAGAAACCACCAATAATGACAATGGTCCTCAAGGTACTACAGGTACAATCTACGGCGTGCGAATAAATGAGTTGATGTCGAACACCCGCAGAATCACTCGATCGGAGGCCAATGATGTAAACCTCACGTCGAATGCGACGAACCTGCCATTGAGGCATGCAGGCTCCAAGGTACCATAAGGAGTCTCTAGACCAACTTCCTGGATAATGAGCTGAAGTCGACAGGAAGTGACCTCGATCGAAGGTGGGCCATAATGTTTCCCACATCATCGACACGAGACAGAGGAACATGATGTTTTTTTTGTGAATCAGGATCGTATGAGAATCAGAGGAAGGTTGATATTCGCAGAGGTCAACTTCTCTTGAACATATAAACGACACGACAGTGGACTTGGCAGTATTTGACATCAACGGATCAGAGGTCATGGTGACGAGGCAATGAGCAGAGGAGAGGTCAAAAAGGATTATCCAAACCCACGGAGGCAAAGTGAAAAAATGAGATGAGATTTCCCCAACCCGACACGAATGCAGACAAGTGCCATGTTCAAGAGCGACATACTGCCGACGACAACGATTACGGTTCCATTTTTCCCCACCATGCTTGGTGAGTACCTCTTTATTTTTACACAAGCTTGAAGAGGATACCATATGCTTGTCATATAAATCCGCCCTTCGGGCGAATCCATCCTAGTGCATTTAACGAGTCCTAGGAAGGAGAAACTCGGAGAACGTCATTTCGACTAGATCCGATGTCATCATGGTTTAACGAGTCTGACAAAGGAAGAACTCGGCGTCTTTTCATGTTTAGAGAGTTTGAAAAGACAGCAGAAAAGAAAACTCCACAGGTCCCTTTTCGTCAATAGTTCCCCAGATCCGAAAAGGTAGAAAACAATATCCGGGAAAACCTCCTAGTCACAATAGGCTAGGGTATTCCTTTTTCGTAATCAATCCATCCCGGCCCGAAAAAGGGTTAAACTTATACCGGGTGGATGTCGATTCGTGTCCATTTTAACGAGATCGAAACGACAAGGGCCTCGGCGATCTTTTCATATTTAGAGAGTCAGAAAAGAGCTGAAAGATGACTCCTCCTGGAGGAACGAGTGGTATAAAGGGTAGCAACTGGTTCCGGTAATGGTGGAACTACTCAAAACAAGTAAAGGTCAAGAGGTTGGCTAACAAGACCACTCATCGCAGCGGTTCCTCAGGAACGGGTAAAACAACCAAGTGAAGGCATATGATCGGCCAAGCAGATAGTGACGATGGAGTGAGAAAACCAAGGTTCATCTGGCAAAACAGGCTGATAAAATGGCAATCACAAGAGGTAAAATGGGAAAGGTTTCATTTTTACACAAGCTTGAAATCAGGAAACTCTGCTTGAAGTTGGTTTCATTTTTACACAAGCTTGAAACAAAGATAAACTATGCTTGAAACTGGTATCATTTTTACACAAGCTTGAAACGGAAACAAACTTTGCTTGAAAAAGTAAGCATGCCCCCAGCATGATGACTCAATTCAAGGTACATGCCCCCCAAGCTTCAGTCCATATGAAAGGCAGATGGAGTGAAGGTTCAAGTTACGAGATCAAGAGACAGACTCGACTGGGATTTTACGAGAACTTATCAAAGACTCGAATTGAACAGGAACGTGTTTCATTGTTTTAACGAGGTTGACACATTAAAAGAACTATCCTCGGACACCTTGTTTCATGGTTTAAGGAGCTTGGCACAAGACAAGGAACTCTGCTTCGACAACCTTGTTTCATTTTTTAAGGAGCTTGATACAAGACGAGGAACTCTGCTCCGACAACCATGTTTCATTTTTTAAGGAGCTTGACACAGGACAAGGAACCATGCTCCGACAAACTTGTTTCATTTTTTAAGGAGCTTGACACAAGACAAGGAACCATGCTCCGAGATCCTGGTTTCATTTTTTAAAGAGCTTGACCCAGGGAGGAAACCGTGCTCTAACCGACTTACATCAAAATGAACAAGAAGGCGGTGCTTCCAAGAGTTCCACTCCTGATGGAAGGAAAACATCCTGGAAGTCAGGACCCAATGCCCCCAGCACACTATGCACAACAGCATCATCGCTGAGCACAGGCACGAGGTAAGTAGCCACATAGTTGACCTGCGGTGGGGTAGATACAACAGGTGGATAAAAACCAGGAAGGGATGATGGCGGGCCAGCTGCCACATCAGGACCAAAGAATGAAAGCTGATCAATGGTCACAATCCATCCTTCATGTGGAAAACAGACCACACGAAAGAGAGAGGAGACAAGCGCTCCCATGGCATAGGTGTAATCGCGCCCCAAGAGAAGATTGAAATCCAAGGGGCCTGGAACAACCATCACGTCCATATGGACGGTTTTACCTCCCAAAGTAACAGGCAACCTTGGGAGGATCCCTAACGGTTGACTCGTTCTTCTGTTAAATGCCAACAGATTCTGCGTAATAGGCGCAAGCGGCGGCGAACCGAAAGCTTGCCAAGTAGTTGAGGATAGAATACTAACAGACGCGCCTTCGTCTATAATGGTGCTGGGTACGACCAGACCAAAATCCTGTACTGTGATCTCAAAAGGCACATAAGACGGGAGGCGGTATCCTGCAAATCGACTCCAATCGAAGGAAGCGACCAAACTACTTGGAGGGGCTACCATCGAACCAAGATGGTCTTCCCCTAGTGTTACGGAAGAAGAAGGAGCATCCTCCACGACCTCCATCTCGACGGTGGGAGGAATATCCTCCGGAGCCTCGATTACGGGAGGCGGAGGAGCAGCTTCTTGAGGTATAGGGACAGGAGAATCTTTCTCCAAGTCCGAGGAATCTGAAGAAACAAGAAGAACTTGAGGGATGTCAGGTCCACTCTCGACAGAAAAGACCTGGTGCACCGCAGACGGGGCCAGTTTAACCGATCCCACGACCAATGGTTGGTCGGGAATGGATTCCTGAATCTGAATTTCTGGGGGAGCGGGATCGACCAAGGATGACTCTTGACCAATCATGGAATCAGCTGGTGGAGGACTCAAAGAAAGCTGTTTATAACCAGCCAAAAGGCATGGTGTAGAAACAGTCAAGTTGTCCAAAACTCTTTTGGCTTCATCCATATACGGACAAAGGTGAATGGCATGGTGCCCTTCACACAACCTACAGGGATTGGTAATCTTACCCTGCTTCTTAGGAGTTTTACCAACACTAGCTGAAGACGTGCCCCCAACCTGACTTCCGGAAGCCAAAGGCAACGGTGGATGACCGCTGGACCATTCTTCAAGCACCTTGGGAATGCCAGGGCAGTCTCGAAGAATATGGTCTCCCGTGCACAACATGCAAGGGAACTTGACTTTCCGTGGAGGGTTGGAAGGTTTATCAAGAGGGGATGCATTAGAAGCAGTGGCTGCACTTTTAGCCTCTCGCTTATTGGACTTCTTCTTCTTTGTCTTCTTCTTCTTCTTCTTAACCACCTGGTTACTTGAATCCAGACTTTCACCAGGCGAAGTAGAAGAGGAGGACGCAGAAACAGGTGAAGAAGGGGAGAGGTCCACCTTGGAATCAACATGATGTTGTGCAGGTGGAGGAACTGATTGAACAGTAGTCAAGACATTCGAGACCATAGAGGTTGAAAACAACCAAACAGGCAACCCAACAGTTAACCCAGGAAGGGACAACGTTGCCATATAAGGAGCACCAACATTTCCAAAAGGAGGAAACGGACCAGGATTCCCATTGGAGGGGATTCCTTGGTTGGTGAACTCTGAAAAAGTTGCCATCGGAAACGATCTTCAGAACAACACCCTAAGGAAACTAACTTTAACCAGGATATTTCGTGGGCAGTTAATTTTTATGACATTGAAACAAAACTCTATCGTTTCATCTTTTAGGAGTCGAGACACAGGCGAAAGGTGACTCTATCTCTTTCAGAGTTGACACAAGCGTGAAAGGACAAGCGCTTGACGGTCTTTTCAAGTTTAGGGAGTCAGAAAATACCAAATGACTGCTCAGGAAAAACTAGGCACAAAGGGTGTACCAAATATCCGTGAACTGCAATATACACCTTGGTTTCAAAAATGAAACAGAAATCGACCAAGGACTTTCCATACGTGCAGGTAGTCTCCCCGAATGCTGTGTTCGGTGTATCACGGGTATAGGGCGGCAGACTCGGCTTCCTGTGGATAAAGGATTGAAAACCTATAGGGGTCTCCCTTTATATACGCGACGGTACGGGGAGCACAAGTCCGTACTAGCGCTGTCTAAAGCCAGAAGGCGAATGACAGCTGCTAGGTTTAACGACGCCGGAACACGTCTCTAGCCTAGACCTCTAAATATGTTTCGTTAAGTTTCAATGCTTCCTTAGGTAAATTGAGTAAATTTTATGGTTGTTCTTTAATTATGTTTCGGTTTCAGGCCCTACCGTATGTCATATGATAATCTCCTGTATGCAGCTACATGAGAAAAGAAAACTTTTCAATTCGATGAATGCTATCTAATTAAGGGAAGAGCTTCAAACAATGATGCAACAAACAGCAAAACTGAAAATGAAACTTTTCCAAACTAGATGACTTTCACTATCCAAAAGTATTCTAAAACATCCAACGAAGCGAATTATGCAATGTAATCTATGCAAAATTCTTTTTCCGAAAACTATGCAATCGTAATCTATGCACAATTTCCTTTTTCTTTTCAAATAATAAGAATGCACTCAATGCATTTTTCGATGAAATGAGAATCTACTTAATGCATGCTTTCAATGAAAGAGAATGCACTCAAAGCGATTTTTAGTTTTCAATCATTAAACAATGTGATCTAGGTTCAATGATAAATCTCAGAACTACTTTTCAATGCAATGTGATCTAATGCATTTTAACGAAAAGCAAACTATGAGACGAAAACCAAAACAATGCAAATCTTCTTAATGAAGGATGAAAGCAAAAGGGATGCAAACAAACACTAAGAATGCAATCGTTGTTTCAAAACACTTTGTGGCAAAATTCCTCAAAAGTTGACAAAACACAAAGAGGACTTCCAAAGAATGAGATCAAAACAAGGCATTCATTCCCTTTTACATCAAGCAATCATGGAAAGAAGACATCCCAAACAATGAGCAATGTAATCTATGCTCATACAAAGGAAAGGCCGGAAGGGAAAGACACACTGGTGAAGGATTAAGGGAAAAAAAAAAATCTCAATTCTCACACATCCTGAAATTGGCCCGACTTGTACATGGACAACTAGCGCCAATGGCCAATTGGCGCGGGTTGCTAACTGACAACAAGCGCCAATTCCTGAAAATGAAAAAACAAAGAATTTCTCCCAACCAAGACCAGACTTCCCACTTCAAGAAGAATCTAAAACAAACCCAGAAGCAAAGTACTGACCAAAAGAAACTTCCGAACAAGGATAACCCTACCACCTACAGGAAATGGCGCGACTGTCTGGCTGTAATCCGGGCCAGACAGGGGATGGCGCGACTGATAAACTGGCAACCTGCGCCAATTGGCGCGACTGTCAGGGCTAAACTCGCGCCAATCAAGCCAACTATGAAAAGGTGAAAATTCGGAAAAGCAGAGGTCAGATCTGATCCTCTGGGGATGAACCAAAATCCAAAACACAAAAAGAACCCAACCCAGAAGGCCAACCAAGCAAGGAAAACCGCGAAACAATCAAAACGAGACAATCAAAACGAGACAGTGAAATCGAGACGATCCCCAGTGGAGTCGCCAATTTTTTGAGGAGGTAAATCCCCTCTGCGGACAGAGGCGATCCCTACTAGCCCAGCAGGGGTCTAGCAACAATCAAACAATGTTATGACGCAAGCTCCTAGTTACGAATGAAAAGACTAGAAGTAGAAGCCTACCTGGATTCCAACGCTATGATCTGAAGAAGAAGCGTCCCCGTTCCTCAGCCTCGGCAGATCACAATCCCTCCACGATCTCCGCGGATGAACACCTGCACATGGAAGAACCGAACAGATACAAGCATAAAATCCGGCACACGTAACTAAACATCAGTCAGAAAGGATGTTACTTGCATTAACATGATGGAAAACGGAGTGGAACCATAATCATAATCATCTATTAAATAATAAACGAAGAGAGATTACAACCAAGTTCTGACGTCGCAGCCTCCTTCGGACGGGTCTCCGGTCGTCCACGTCTCGTAAAGCTCGCCAAGGAAAGGGAAAACCTCTCCGGAGTCTCTCGACAATGGTCTCCTTACTTGAGTTGGCCTTAAGGGAAAGAGAGGATTCTTTACAGCACAAAGGCTCTTGGGAATATGGAGATTCAAAGCTTAGGCACTTCAAGACTATCAGCCTTTCAGCCCCTTCATCAATGGATGAAGGCTATATTTATAGAGGAGAGGAGGAGGTTGGGATCCCTACAATAGTGGAGGGGAGGCCTTATCCTTTGGGAGGTTCCCCATATGGTGGAAACAAGAGGCCAAAGGAGGAAGGCCGTGGTTATTCAGGCGAAACCACTCCTGATGACTCATCCACGAAGTTGTTGTAATCGAAACTTCGCCTCTTTTTAAAAAAAAATTCCATAAACAGAGTGGCGCGGGTGCAACACTGGGACAGAGCGCCAATTGGCGCGGGCTCAGTGTTAATTTTCCCCCATTGGCGCGAGTACATAACGGGCTACCAGCGCCAATGCAAAAACAGGTGTTTTTAGGGGTCTGTTCAGGAAATGATCAACAGAAGGAATGTTGTCCTCATGGAAAGGGATGCAATGATGGTATTTGCAAGGCATGACACTGCTTATTGGTCACAGAAATGACCCTCCAATGGGCGAGATGGGGATTGCAGGGACGGTGACAAATTACTGTGTAACACCTGTCGTTTGACTGAAAGCTTGAATTGGGGTCTTCAAGCATAAAAAACATAGTTTTTGACAGATTGATGTATTGAAGATCCAAAATCCAATGTACTTGATTTATCTAAAGAACCTACAGAGATAGTTTTGAGATCATCATTCCTTGAGGCATTTGGTGAGCATAAGAAGGAGTAGGCTGTTTGGTAATCTTAGAGGGCAAGTGGAGGGGTGAGGCAAAGGAAAAACAGAGTCTTGAGGTTATGGGTGGGAAAGTAGAATAAAGATGAGTGGCATGAGCCCATGAGGGGTCTTCTAGGAGTGGTCAGCTGATCATGACATGATAAAATAGTGAAATAGTGAAAATTTTATCTTAAGGATAGTGAAGGGAGTGAGATTTCTAAAACTCACAATATTCATGAATCTTGTTTTTAGAAATCTAGGACAAGTATCTAGTCATCTACAAAATAGCAAAAATTAGTGATGACTAACAGTACTTATGTAACACAATTTAATTCTGATGACTTAATGAGAAAACTACAGTATCGTACTATCTTGTCTTTCTGAGTAAATTTGCAAATTGTAATATGTATGATTGACAATTTGACAATTGTATGATGTATCAATGTATTAAATTTCAATGTATCATGTATGAGTATCTAAGATATTAAATCTATGTTTGAATCAATGAATTTGTATGAATTTGTGTAAAAAATATCTAATTTTTAATATATATATATATCATATCCCGGAAGTGTCCTATTCCGGGGATCACCGTATCCCAAATCCAATTCTCGAATCCCCATATCCATCAAATCCTGAATCCTTGTGTCAGGTGAATTAGATGCAAACAATGTCTTTGAAACCTTCCCTATCACTCCATAGAGGACTGAACCTAAAAAGAATCGGTCCCAATTTTTCTTCCTCTTTCAATTGTAGAAGATTAGGCTTGTGATCCGAGGTCATCTTGAATAGGATTTTGGAGGAGATGACTCTCTTTTCCAACAGCAATGAACTTTGGACTAGGAACCTGTCTAGTCTGACGGAAATATGGTCCTCCCCAACTTTGTTATTGGACTATGTATAGAGACCTCTCCTAGGTTTGAAATCCAAGAGGTCCCATTGATGAACAAAGTCTTCGACCAAAGGGAGCATTTGGTCTCGGCTGATGCTACCTCCTCTCTTTTCTTTTGAATCCAAAACTATGTTTAAATCTCCTGCTATGATGATATTCTTGGGAGAATGGAGGTCTAAAAATGCATAAAGAGATTTCCAACATTCTCCCTTCTCAGCATAAATCATAGGAACGTAAAGATTGAAAAGAGCCAAGGTTAACTTACTTGTACAATGCCTTAGCTTGGTAAATATGCAGTGCTGGGTCTCGAAGGAGTTTTCCGGCTGAAGTTGGTCCTCCTTCCACAGGGTTGCAATTCCTCCTGAGGAGCCCCCCTTGATCTTACTGCCTTTCCTGCATTCTTATGCCATTTCTTCTTGCTGACGTCGAGGAGGGTGTCCCCTTCAATTTTAGTCTCTTGGAGCAAGAGGATTTCTGAGGGTTCCATTTTCAGTAGATCTTTGATAGCTTCAAATTTTGATGGGTTACCCAAGCCTCTGCAATTCCAAAAGACTAAATGCATTATTTACTAATGGAGGGGTTTGGAGCTACTCCCTTGGGAGGCCTTGTTTTGGTGTTCCTCCCAATGGACATCTCGATTGTGGGCTAGCTTCCTTGTGTTTTTTTCCTTTCTGCCTCTTCCTCCCTTGCTTCTTTATGGGATTTTCTTCTGGATCTTTTCAAGGGCCTCTTGAAGATCTCATCCTCCAATGAGTAGGGGGAGTCCGATGACTTATTTCTGATTATATCTACATATGAGGGAGAGGAGGAGATGTCAGGGGTAGCTCCGGGGAGGATTGCTTCTTCTTTGTCTTTTTATGTGGAGGCGGGGATAGGTTGTTCCTTGCTATTCATGGTTGTTTCTGGTGGGTCTACTGTGATATTTTCCTCTTCAATAGGATTAGCTGCTATCGATGAGGGGTTGGAGCTCCCTACCCCAAGTGCCTGCCCTGATTTTAGGGCATTTCTCCCTTTTTTTGCCCCTTTTCCTCTGGATTTTGATGAGGCTGCTTTCTGTACTATAGTCCATTGCTCTGCTTTCGAGTTCTCCTTTCTTCTTCTGCCTTCTTTTTGCAATGCCTGGAAAAATGGCCACAGCCATGACAATGCCTGCATTTGAATGGGAGTTGTTCGTAATCCAACTCCTAGATATAATGGCATACACATGAAAAGGCTCTAAGGTATGTCATTATATCAACCATCACATATCCCATAGTCAAGTTTGCCACGAAACTATTGGCTTGCAAAGTGATCAGAAAGTGGAGAAAAGAAAAACATCCTTTAGGGATACTCCTTACGGTACATCGCTATGTCCGAGGGATAAAAATGAATTGGTCTGCCTACCTAATGAACAAGTTCATCGAAGATTGTTGGTTGTGTAGAAACAATGTAAGGAGTTCCATTATGCATTTGGTGGAGGGATAAACTGGTGATAGTTGTTTCTATTCCAAGAGTTTGAATTTGAAGTGGTAGGGAAACTAGGAAGCACAATGTTGGACCAGACCACTTCTTCATGCTTAAGTTAGAGGAGACTGGGGGAAGCTTGGATGATGATCCACAAGATGTGCAAATATTTAGCATTGATGTTGTCGTAGATCAATTTCCTATGTATACCAAATTTACCATGTATACCATTATCTATGCATTTGAACACACAATTCATTTATGTGGTCAAAATAATGAGCAAGAGGAATGGTTTTCCTGAGTATGAAGATGTGTGCTTAGTTCTCTTGTGTTTACATCTGTAGGCCTCCAAGTTCAATGATGGTTTGGAAACAATAAAAGACAATGGATTTGGGTTATGGGGTTTAATAGAGAATAAAGATACCCTTCATTGAGCGCAGAGAGTAATTTCCACAGACAAATTTCTAGATCATATCATGGTTAGTCAAGTGATTGTGCTTGTATAATGCCCACTTGAAAATATAAAAGCATAGGTCTTTTGATTGTTGTTTCAACACTTTTACAATGTCATCTACATCACTTCAACATTGTTGTTTCAACACTTCTACAATGTCTTCTATCTGAAACTCTCACTGACACTCTTATTTTTGTTATTGCCATGATGCCAATCAAAGGCTTCAAAATTAAGGGCTTCTTTTTGTTTTGATATCAATTACAACATCTCAACAATCTCGCCTATGCTTGACAATTACTTTGACATCAATGACAATTCCTTAACATGGATAACTACCTCACATATTTTATCCCATAATTTCTAAATATTATTATGATATTTATGCGTGATTTTTAAATATTTGTGTAGTTATATTTTTATTCCTAAGCTTTGCAAGAAAGCCATCCAAAATTAAGATTTTTAAAAATAGTTCATGCTTAGGTAAATAACATGTTTACCTTTAGTTACTTCCCACCTAATTTAAACAAGTCTTTGCATAAAAAAGAAGAAGATAGAAATAATATGTAAATAATTTTTTTTATTTTTTTATGAGGAGTTACTTCTCACCATCATTTATGCGTGAGTAAAATTGTAAATTCCATTTGCTTATTAAATATTGTTAATTTAGCATTAACCAATGCACATTAAAATGTTTTATGCATTTTTTTCCAAGAATATAATTTCTAACTTGAGAGAGAGGCGCTAAATTGCCCTAGAACCCTTATTTTAAATGAATTTTTAATTTTAGATTCAATATTATTTATATATAATCAGAATTTAACCATAATCACAATTTAACCTCTTCCTCTTTTGTGTTCCCTTCTTCTATTTTGAGAATATGCTAGTTACTCGAAGAATACTTATGTAACTCTTTATTTCCTTGTTAACCAACCTAGATCCTTCTTAAGTCTGGTTCTACCAAGTGTCGAGAGGGATCAAATCTTTTTTTGAATCAAGAGTTAAGATGGATTTAGGTTGGCTTAATTCCCCCTTTAAATAAGATATTTTCCACTTCTTCTTTTTTTTGTAAATATTACTTTATTATTATCAAAAAACAAGGGAATTACATAAGAGCTTTATTTTGAAAACTATCTTGACTATATGAGCCCCTTTGTAGGAAAAATCCCTTTCTCGGTAAACAAAAATGTGAACCCTTTTAGACTTTGATAACGGACCATATAGTAGGGTGTTCCTCAAGGAAAACTTTCTTACTTTCAACCACCCTTTACAAAATGGGATAATATGACCAAAAGTAAACATAAAAACATTAAGTACTACAAGATTTTTAAACTAGAACAAAGTAACCAAAGTACATATATACTAGCTGCAATATGAAAGAGCTAATCAAGGATGATGATTGGTACATATATACTAGCTGCAATATGAAAGAGCTAATCATGGATGATGATTGGCAAGCCTGGAAAACCTGCATCGTTGGAGTTAACTGTTGGAGAGATTGAGTTGGCTTTGATGTAATTGGTGGGAACTGTGTTGATAACAATATATGCTTCTTCATGGCCATTGATTTTAGTTTATGATTCTATGGCAATGTATTGTTCCACCCGGGTTAATCTTGCAGCAACGTCATCCAAATTGTAGCAGATGTCCCTCATTATATGCTTGAGTTCTTCTTGGCCTGCGAAAATTTTATAGTTGTTTATTTGTTTATCTCTTATAACCATACTCAACAGTGTTTCCATTTTTCGATGGTGGGTAATGGAGTGTAAGAAGTGAAGGCGTATTTTCTTGAATTTTTTAGGGTCCGACGCCCATTTGAGGAAATTTCCACTAATCTCTAAATTAGAAAAGTATTGTTGGTTGCCAAATTCTTTGTATTCCAGATATAGTATTTCCTTCTGAAATTCCAATGGAGCAGATTAAAAAAAGTTGGCCATAGACTCCCATCCGAAGAGACGACGATGTCTAGTTGAGGAAGACCAAAAAACTTTGCCGCATCCTTGGAACCATAATGAACTTTCATTCAACAAAGACCACTATTGCAAAAAACCACATGAAATGATTGGCAGAGAGAGAGAAAGAGGAAGAGTGTAATACTTGGATGTAGGTTGTGACACTAAAACCAGTTGTATGGCTAGGAAAAGAGAATTGAACCAGAATATGATTTGTAGGGTAAACCGAACAACAGAAGCTAAAGGTGACTCACGAAGACCGATTGTGAAAATCAATAAGCGTGACTAACAAAGAGACCTGGGAGCGCTCCTTAGGTTGACGAAATGTAGCTTGAATCGAGAGGAAAAATTGGTCTTTGGGGAGGTGGAAACACTTAAATATGCCCTCAAAACCTGATAGAAAAGGTCTCCGCGTACCATACTCCACATACGAGCACCGGAAAATTAAATGAGACCCCAGTAGGGCCTGCGCTTTGCAAGGAAGTTGGGGATAGAACAACCACAACCCAAAAGACGGGATACCCTCGTATTATGTAAGAAGAGCACAAAATACATGGAATAACTCGCCCACCCAGAAACCCTTGACTCCTGCAAAGACGAGAGCGACAAACAATACTGTGGTAAGAGTATAACATGAGTGAACCAAATCTAGATATGGGGTGAGCTCCCCACAATGAAACCACCCACCCTTGAAATGGAGTGAGCACCCAATAGTGAGACCACTCGCCCAATTTGAAACTTAGTTCGATTACCCAGAGAATGACATTATTAGCAAAAACAATACCTCTCGACCTTCGCCACCCTAATACCATTGTGAAGGATTTATAGATTGTTATCTACATGGAAAGCTTGGTTAAAATAACAAAGGCGAGCTAGTGGGAGGTGCATGACACCAGCCATGTGTCCCAAAGATACTTGATACTCCCACAAACCGAACCATAGCACAGTATGAGCCCATTAATTAGAAAAATACGGTTGTTAGGGAAACCTTTGGTGATAGCCAGTCAACCATGAGAGGAGGTCACCATGATCACAGAGACAAGAGGAATGAGCAAGTACATTGATCCCGATGAATTGGTTATGTCGAAGTCTATAGGTGTATCATTTAATACCTGATGCTGTAACCTGTGAAGTATTGTACCCAATACACATGCTTGCCACGCGGTTAGCATGCAGAGGAAGTGGGGGGGTCCAGAGCGCTTAACGAGGGCCACTAGAGGTCGGAGCCCGTGCCAAGAGTTCACATGTGGAGTAAATGGGTTATTATAACTTGTGCCTACCGGAAAGCGATGTTTCCCATTGTCAAAAAATTTCCTTTGTTAGCCTCTCTCATAAAACAATAATAAATCCAAAATAAATTAATAAATTAAATATTAAAAGTTAGGAATTTATGCCTAACTCTCTAGATTGGGTTGTTCCTCTAAGTTAGGATTTAGTTTAGGTAGCTCCTAGATTGGTGTGTGAATGGTTGAGACAATTTCTCAACCAAAAGTGTCTAAGATAGAACGCACTATCTTGAGACACAGTCTCCTCATCTATTTAATTGTAATATTACATTATTTTAATAATGAGAACTTGTCATTTGTCTTTTGGGTGCATTTTCGACAGTGTTCAACACCCTTTCTTTACGTAGAATCAAGTGATTGAATGAGTTTTAACTCTAAAGTAAACAAACAACAAGTTCACATCTCCTGCAAGTGAGCGTGAGTATTCATTCAAGTGAGTGTGAAGTAATAAAGCAAGTTCAAGTGAGTGTTCAAGCAAAGTGATTGTCATCAAGCGTGCGTGAATTCAAGAGTTCAAGCAAGAAATTTCTACAACTCTAGCAAGTGTCCAAAGCAAGCGTAATAAGCAACAGTACAAGCGAGCGTGTCATTCAAGCAACAAATCAAGCAAGTGCGCCATTCAAGCAACACATCAATCGAGCCTATCATTCAAGTAACAAAATCAAGTGAAATAGTTTAAAGCACGATATATACGACAAGAGAGCCTAAATTCAAGCGAGCGAGTTCACATGGTGAAACACATCCAGTTGTTACAAATTCTTCACAATTTGATCCTCTCAAGTGATGAAGACATGGTGCAAATTAGCAAAGTAACTCTTGCTGATCTTTCATGACATCTACAACAGTTAAATGAAAAGATTGAGTTCCTTCAACTGGAGTCACAACTACAAAGAAATGAGTTGCAAGAGAAGAGTGATGCTTGCGAGTCTTTGAACCATACAGCTAAAGATGATTCTAAGTCATTCATCCAAACAACTTCAAGTGTCAAAGTTGTTCAAGTTCAAATTTCTTCCAAGCCAATCATCAAGCCATGGGAAGAAATCCAAAGTAACAGAAATCGACGAGGCCTAGGATATGTCAAAGATGATTCCAACTTGCATATCCCCAATTATTCAAAGCCCAATAAGTTCTTCAGTGCAGGATTTCTTGAACAAATCACCTCAGCACATTCTGATAAAGTTGCAGACAAATAGAAATGCACGCAACCATAAGTTGTAGTCAAACCAAAATGTTCTCATTGTCAAAGAACCGGTCATATGGAAGATCAGTGTTTTGATCTCCATCCTTGTCGCCATTGTGGCAAGCCAAATCATTCATCTAAGAAATGCTGCAACCAATAACAATCAACCAAATTGAAGATAAATTATGAATAGATTGATCCTTGGGAATGGTCATCCACAGTCAAAAGATTATATCAGTTCTACAACCAAATACAATCACACCTAGTGCAACCGACAGTGAAAAGAAAATGGTACTCTCATGCAATTGAATGGGGGAGTACACTAGTGCAACACTCCTACACCTGAAGGGGGGGAGTTCAAGAATAATTTGCAGAGAATTGTCTCTCCTTTCAGCTGACAAAGTGGGGGAAATGTCAATGAAATTGACGGTGGTTGTCAGACTGATAGGCTCAACAAAACCAACAAAAGCATCCAGTGGGCATCTTCAGCAGCCAATGGGCAGTCGACAGCAAAGCAGCAGCTAGCAGTTTTCAACACATCAAATGAAACAATGAGTTGTTTTTGACATCATCAACCAATGGGCGTTCAAAATTTTTTATCAGTGGACAAAGGATGTTGATTTCACGTAAAGGACAGATGGATCCTTTTGCAACTTGGCACGTGATGGAGTTGTCAAGAGAAATTTAGAGATGAATCAGACATGCAGCTGACTCATGGTCTCTTTAGACTGCAGTTTTTTCAACATCCAACTTTGGCGGTTTTTCAGGCAATGTTTTTTGAGGATCAACATGAGAACTTGGAAGATGGTTCCTCGTTCTTATTTTGGATTTATCATTGATGGGGGGAATGTTAGCCTCTCTCATAAAACAATAATAAATCCAAAATAAATTAATAAATTAAATATTAAAAGTTAGGAATTTATGCCTAACTCTCTAGATTGGGTTGTTCCTCTAAGTTAGGAGTTAGTTTACATAGCTCCTAGATTGGTGTGTGAATGGTTGAGAAATTGTCTCAACCAAAAGTGTCCAAGATAGAACGCACTATCTTTTGACACAGTCTCCTCATCTATTTAATTGTAATATTACATTATTTTAATAATAAGAAAATATGTGAGGAAGCCGTGAGGTTGAAGCTTTTTCCGCCATGACTGTGTTTGGATATAAATCTGTGTGTTTTTATGTGTGTTAATGGTGTGCCATTATTCAACATCCTTTAGTGATTGCCCCACGGGAGAAGCTATATTCCACATTAATAACATAGATTTTCATACTATACGTAAATACCATGAAATTATTTTTATTTTAATGTTATTTTATTTTGATTAACTTACTTGATTTGTCACTCATTGCCTAAATAATTTTCCTAAAAATAATTAACCAATTTTATGATTAATAAAAGCCAAGTAACTGTTTTTTTAATATATTTCCATACATGGCCAATTTATACTCTCTTTTATATTTACCACCATACTCTGCTCCCCCTTTTGATGGATACATACTTGCAATTTCAAAAGAGACGCACTCTAGCACTTTCACAATCACCCAGTGTCCCCCCAATAAAAAAAGGATCTTGATTGTTCATGGGCAGATCACCCTGTTATCTGTCAAAATCAGGGATGGACACGACACCCATTGTTACGTGTCAAAAAAAAAACCGACTGTGATCTTGTACAAGATAAATTCGAGGCCTAAATTTCCTTGCAAATGCAAATAATGTTGCGATAGTTTCAGGATGTTGTGATAATTTCAGGATTTCTGAGAGCGTCAGAGCGTTAGAGCATCATAGCATCAAATGTGAAGAAATAATAATGTACTTTTTGTTGTTTGTAATTTGCAATTTTCTTCTGTGGAAGAAGCTAACTTTATATAGCTTTGATCTTGGTTTATTTTTCTTGCCACTTGCTTATTGGGGTGCCATATTATTGGTGAAAAATTAATTATAAATGAACAAGTTTTTGGCAACTACCTCCCAGAGGAATGAGCAAGTACGCTGATCCCGATGAATTGGTTATGTTGAAGTCTATAGGTGTAGCATTTAACACCTAATGTTGTAACCTATGAAGTATTGTACCGAATACACATGCTTGCCACGCGGTTAGCATGCAGAGGAAGTGGGGGGGTCCAGAGTGCTTAACGAGGGCCACTAGAGGTCGAAGCCCGTGCCAAGAGTTCACATGTGGAGTAAATGGGTTATTAGAACTTGTGCTTGTCGGAAAGCGATGTTTCCCATAGTCAAAAAATTTCCTTTAGTGATTGCTCCATGGGAGAAGCTATATTCCATATTAATAACATAGATTTTCAGATTTTCATACTATACGTAGATACCATGAAATTATTTTTATTTTAATGTTATTTTATTTTGATTAACTTACTTGATTTGTCACTCATTGCCTAAATAATTTTCCTAAAAATAATTAACCAATTTTATGATTAATCAAAGCCAAATAACTATTTTTTTAATATCCTTTCCATACATGGCCAATTTATACTCTCTTTTGTATTTACCACCATACTCTGCTCCCCTTTTGATGGATACATACTTGCAATTTCAAAAGAGACACACTCTAGCACTTTCACAATCACCCGGTGTCCCCCCAATAAAAAAAGGATCTTGATTGTTCACGGGCAAATCACCCTGTTATCTGTCAAAATCAGGGATGGACATGACACCCACTGTTACGTGTCAAAAAAAAAAAAAACTGACTGTGGTTTTGTACAAGATAAATTCGAGGCCTAAAATTTCCTTGCAAATGCAAATAATGTTGCGATAGTTTCAGGATGCTGTGATAATTTTAGGATTTCTGAGAGCGTTAGAGCGTGAGAGCATCAGAGCGTCAAATGTGAAGAAATATTAATGTACTTTTTGTTGTTTGTAATTTGCAGTTTTCTTTTGTGGAAGAAGCTAACTTTCTATAGCTTCGATCTTGGCTTATTTTTCTTGTCACTTGCTTATTATTGGGGTGCCATGTTATTGGTGAAAATTTAATTATAAATGAACAATATTTTGGCAAAAATAAAGTGATTTGCATTACTATTTCTTTCTTTAAACTAAAGTGATTCGCAATACTATTTTTTTCTTTATATGATGTTTTATACTATTTTTTTCTAGGGCTATAGTTTATATGATGTTTTAGTTTCTTTGATGTTTTCCCAATAAGAGTATGTCCAGTAACCCATCACTTCCTTTATATTTCCTGGGGCCGATAGATATTACAATCTGTCTACGGTTCAACTTACGCCCACGAACTTCCGCCCGCACGATGGCCCTGGCGTCGACTGCAAGGAGGACAATGCTTTCAGTTGCTCGACGTTCCTTCCATAATTTCAATGGCACCGCCGACGCGGGCATTAGAATATTATGTCACACCAACAGGCTTCGAAAGGCAGTGCAGGCATTCGAACATCTGCTTTCAGTTAAATCTAAGTCAATTCCCACTCTCATTACCTGTAATATTTTGTTAAGTAGCCTACTTCGACGGAATCAACATGAATCTGCATTGTCTCTTTACAGGCTGATGATTGAAGCAAACATTCTTCCAGATCTCATAACTTTGAGCATTATCATCAATTGTCACTGTCAAACAGGTAAAATGGATTATGCATTGAAAGTGTTTGAAGGAATGGAAGCACATGGGTATGTCCCAGATGTCGTAACCTTCACTACCCTCATCAAAGGGCTCTGCAGGAAGGGCAGAATCGAGAACGCTGGCAAACTTTTCAACCAAATGGTGAGCAAACAACTCGTTCCTAGTCTTGTTACATATAATACCCTAATAGATGGGTTCTGCAAGACAGGGAAAACCCACGAAGTGTTCGCGTTGATAGCTGTTATGGTGCAAAGAGGCTATCAGCCCAATACAATCACATTTAGCATGCTCATGGATCGACTATGCAAAGAAGGTAAGGTCCAAGAGGCCAAAAAGCTACTGTATCAGATGTTAAAAGAAGGGCATAACCCAGATGTTATTACATATAATACCCTGATTGATGGTTTCTGTAAGGAAGGCAAGCTAGAAGAGGCTATGGAGCTCCTCCATGAAATGCCCGGCAGAAACATATGCCCTAATGTTGTCACCTACAATGGGCTTACTAATGGTTTCTGCAAGGAAGGCAAGCTACAAGAGGCTATGGAGCTCCTCCATGAAATGACCAGCAAAAACATATGCCCTAATGTTGTCACTTACAATGGGCTTATTGACGGTTTTTGCAAAGAAGGCAAGCTGGATGTGGCGGTGGAGCTCCTCCATGGAAGGGCCAGCAAAAACATATACCCCAATATTGTCACTTACAGTGCGCTTATTGATGGTTTTTGCAAAGAAGGCAAGCTGCAAGAAGCGATGGATCTCCTCCATGAAATGCCCGGTAAAAACATACACCCTGATGTTGTCACGTACAATGCGCTTATTAATGGTTTCTGCAAGGAAGGCAAGCTGCAAGAGGCTATGGAGCTCCTCCATGAAATGACCACCAAAAGCATATGCCCTGATGTTGTCACATACAGTGCGCTTATTGATGGTTTTTGCAAAGAAGGCAAGCTGCAAGAAGCGATGGATCTCCTCCATGAAATACCCGGTAAAAACATACACCCTGATGTTGTCACGTACAGTGCGCTTATTAATGGTTTCTGCAAGGAAGGCAAGCTGCAAGAGGCTATGGAGCTCCTCCATGAAATGACCAGCAAAAGCATATGCCCTAATGTTGTCACGTACAGTGCGCTTATTGATGGTTTTTGCAAAGGCGGCAAGCTTCAAGAAGCTCTCCAATTGTTTGATGTTATGGGCAAATAGGCTATCAGCCTAATGAAATCACATACAGTACACTAATAAATGGATTTTGCATTGTGGGTAATCTAGATAAGGCAGAGACGCTCCTTCAAGAAATGTCGGAGAAAGATTGTAGGCCTAACATAGTTAGCTATAATACATTAATAAATGGGTTCTGCAAGCATGACAGGATAAACAAAGCTCTGCAATTCTTCCATGAGATCCCAAAGCAGAGTTTGAGCTGTGATGATGTGACGTACAACACATTAATGGTTGGACTCTGCAAAGTGGGTAATCTCAAGGAGGCAATAAAGTTATTTAAACAGATGACAGATAGTGGTCATGTCCCTAATATGATTACATATGGTATTCTCATGGATGGAATATGCAAGGAAGGCACACAACAAGAGGCCAATAGACTACTGCATGAGATCTTAAAAATTGTTTGACACTACAGTTGTGACATATTTAGCTGTAAATACGGCCCTTTGTAACATATCGCTTAAATGCACCTGATGAGATTTAGTAATACGGAGTGAAACACAGTTGATGAAGTTCAATTGTGACTTTGATAACAATGCTCTAGTCAGGTACCTGAAATGGACTACCCCTCTTTTGCTCACTCAACTGCCAGTTCTTTTTAATTTTGAAGCTTGCTTTGGCATGCCTTCCTTTTGTGTTAAATTTTAACCATGGTATGTTCTATGCTTAAATGCAGTTTTACTTCAATCTTCTTTAAGGCCCAATTCAGATTTAGCAATCACATAAACTTGAATGTAAAATGCTGATAGAACATAAAAATAGATCAACAAAAGACAAGCCAAATAACATATTAGAATTTGTAATTCTCATTGTCCAGCAAATGGATAGATACCCTAGCCAGCAAAGTCTTGAGTTGGTCAAACCAACTTCTCGAACAGCCAAATCAACCTTCCTCCAAGTGTCACACACTCCCTTCAAAGACAGTTCCAAAAGTCAACGCAAGTCAACCCAAACTGGTGAATGCAACAGTCAATGCTGCAGTCAAAGTTGCAGTCAACAGACAACAGTCAAAGTCAATGCTTCTCCTTGATTTTTGCTCCATCCAATGCAGCCTCAAGAAATCGTAATTTCTGTCCAAAAATCAAAGTCAAAGTCCAAGAGTTGACCCAAAGTCAACGTTGGTCAACACTGTCCAGAAACCCTAAAAACAGTCCAAAAATTACAGCAACTTCTTCAGGTTCAGATTCACACGTGTGAGGGAGGGAAGCCTCTCCTAGGCTGTACAAACCAAATCAGATCACAAGAAGAATGTGTGTGTTGAGTTGATGATGAAATTGAAATCATCTCTCTCCAATTTATATCCATCAATGAGGGTGTGTGACACATCTGTAGGGCTTGTGAGCCTACATTACAAATTTGGCTGACTTTGCACATGTGTGGAAAACAAAATTAAAATATATGTTTTGCTCATTCAAACAAGATGATCTTTAGATCAATCTTGCACCTCTCTGAAAGAGGAATCCAACAAAAATATAATCATCATCATATGAGCAGTGCAACATGGACTTTGGACCTAGTTGCCCAAAATTAACACTCCTTCTCAACTAGGGAGAACTCCATCTCTTCACCTATGCCATCCTGTCATTAATACCATCATGTACTATCATCATTATCATCCTGCAATCCTGCGTCATCCTGCTGTAACATGCTTTGCCGACTCTAAGGGCAAACAAACGAGTGTGAGTCACAAAGACAACACACTCCGCTGACTCGAAGTCAAACTAGAGGGTAAAACCTCAATAGACTCAAAAGAGTCATATACTAACTCGAAGTTAGTTCACTGACCCGAAGTCAGTTTAGAGGTAAGAATCTCATCAGACTTGATCCCAGATCAAGGTGCTGGACACAACCCATCCTAGACATAGAGAGTACGACAATCTCCGATGCGTCCATCAGTCTTGCTATTGGTCTCTATTTACATTTCCCACCTCATTGGCCAAATGAGAGGTACTTCCCATGAGTCCGAAACTCCATGGGTAGGATGCATGCAGGGCATAGATAAAAGAGAGGATGAACCAGCTCAACATCATAACGGTGGGGTAGAAGCACAACAAGGTTCGGCAAGCCTAACCTCGTGTGTGCTTATAGCTCTAAGAAGTTATCCCCAAGCCCCTTGGAGCTCCTAGAGCTCATTGTCCAACTCAGGCAGGACTTTCACAGTAGGGTCTTTCCACGATTCCAAGCTTCTCACTGAAAGTTAGGAACTTGACCTTCCCAGGGGCTTCGTGAGAATATTTGCAACCTGCTCATCAATTCCTATGTGATCGAGCCTTACGGTGCCTCATTGTACCATATCCCGGATAAAGTGGTACCTAATATCAATATGCTTGGATCGATCATGGAACACGGGATTCTCAAAAAGACAAATCCCACTCTGGTTATCACAAAGGATAACGGTGGTATTTAGCACATGTCCAAACAACTCACTGAAGAGCTTTCTCAACCAAACAACTTCACAACAGGCCATACTCGCTACAATGTATTCGGCCTCAGCGGTGCTCAAAGCCACCGATTTTTGCTTCTTGCTTATCCAAGATATCGAAGTAGAACCCAAGGTGAAGCAACATCATGATGTGCTCTTACGATCCACCACACTGCCAGCCCAATCGGCATCAGTATATCCATGGAGTCTCAAACTCTCGGCAGTGTATCTCAGCCCATGGTTGATTGTGCCCTGAAGATATCTCAATAGATTCTTGGCACCAACCCAGTGAATGTGATGAGGCTCAACCATATGTTGACTCAAAGTGTTCACTGCAAAACATACGTCCGGACGAGAGTTCACTAAGAACATCAGGGCCCCTACGAGTTGTTGATACTTGATGGAATTTCCCAACTCGGCCCCAACAACGCTTCCACACAACTTCTTAAAGTTGAGTTCCATCGGGTCGACACAGACTTATAGTCCACCATACCAAATCTCTCTAGTAGCTTCATGACATATTTTCTTTGAGAAAGGAAAATCTCGCCTGGTCTTTGCCAGACCTCCAAGCTTAGGAAATAATGCATTAGTCCTAGGTCTTTCATCTCAAACTCGGAAGCTAGCTCCCTTTTACATTGATGAATGAGAGGGTCAGCACCTGTCAGGAAGAGATCGTCCACGTAGAGAACTAGAATGAGAGGCCTTTCTTTATCAACCTTAAAGTAAAGGTTTGGATCAACATCACTTTGAGTGAAGCCCGACTTCATCAAGTAGCTATTGATCCTTTCATACCAAGCCCTGGGGGCTTGCGTCAACCCATAAAGTGCTTTCTTCAACATGCATACATATGAGTCTCTATCTTGGACTTCAAACCCTAGAGGTTGCTCCACATAAACCTCTTCCTTTATTGAACCATGCAGAAAAACGATCTCCACATCCATCTGATGTAGACTCCATCCTTGCGTTGTAACAAGGGCAATGATAGATCGGATGGTGGTATAGCATGCGACAGGCGCAAATATATCATCATAATCTATGCCTTCTTTTTGAGAGAAGCCTCGGGCAACAAATATTGTCTTGTACTTTTCAGCACTTCCATCGACTCCATGCTTGATCTTGACGAGCCATTTTGAGGTGACAACAGATTTGTCCTCCAGTCTCGAGACCACTTCCCAGACATCATTCTTCATAATGGACTCATATTCTTCGTGTATAGCATCCTTCCAAACTTGATGCTTTACGACTTCTTCAAATTATCCAGGCTCATATTGTACAATTGTACTCATGGCTGCTAGGTACCCTTGGTACCTATTTGACTTCTTGCTTTCACGGAATGTTCCCCTTGGGGCAATCTATCTCTCGGCATCTTCGAGAGTGTCCCTGAGCCATGAGGGTCTCCTCTTATTTGAAGGAGGTGGATCAATAGGATCCATTGGTCCTTCAACATCGGGCATAGGTTCATCCTTTGATTCTTCCTGCCTTCCAACTTCTTCTTCTTCCTCTTCTTTGTCTTCCTTTGAGCTAGGAATATTTCTTACTTTCTTGAGGGCAACATCTTCATCGAAGGTGACATCATGGCATATCTCCACTTCTTTTTGACCACACACATAGATTCTATAAGTCTTCGAAGTTTCACCGTAGCCCACAAACATTCCCTTCTTTCGAGAAGCATCCAACTTACTTCTCTTTTCTTTCGGCACATGAAAATAAATAGGACTTCCAAAAACTCTAAGGTGGGAGACATCAGGCTTCTTACCAAAGAAGACTTCTTTGGGAGTTTTGGAGTCCAAAGCGGAATGCAGACATCTATTTTGAACATACACAATAGTGTTCACAACTTCTCCCCATAAAAACTTTGGAAGACCTTAGTCATATAGCATGGCACAAGCAACTTCCACAATGGTCATGTTCTTTCTTTTAGCAACACCATTTTGCTCAGGAGTATACACAATTGTGGTCTCCCTCTTAATGCCAGCTTCCCTACAAAAGTCATTAAATTCATTTGACTCATACTCGATCCCATTATCGGTTCTCAAAATTTTGATTTTCTTCCCGGTTTGGTTTTCCACCAAGGCCTTGAAGGTACAAAACCATTTGAATGCTTCGACCTTCTTCATCAAGAAATATATCTAGGTCTTGCAGGAGAAGTCATCTATAAAAGTCATGTAATAGGAACATCTTCCCAAGGATGTTACAGGCAGCATACCAGATGAATCAGAATGTATCAATTGCAAGATATCAGATGTCTTTGTGACACTTGAGGGGAATGGTCCCCTTGTATGCTTCCCTTTGGCACAACCCTGACAAATACCCTCATGATCATCTTTAAACTCGGGCATCCCTGTCACCACCTTCCTTGCTTCGGAAAGGGCTTTGTAATGAAGGTGTGCAAACCTCTAGTGCCATAGTTCGGTTTGAAGAGTTGAATCACATGACATAGCCCCCAACGGACTTCCTCCAACCTGATTAAGTGTATCAACTCTAAAACGAACACTCTAAAACCAATAGTAAGAGCTTCTTTGAAGTTCTTCTTCCAAATGCGTACCTTTCCATCAACGAATGCCACCTTGAATCCTTTGTCTTCCATTGCCGAAATAGACACGAGCTTCTTCTTCAAATCAGGTATGTACAACACATCTTGTAAGTGGAGGACTTGACCTTGAGATAGATGAAGGGTCACAGTCCCTGTCCCTTTCACGAGATAGGTGGCATTATCTCGAAGGATAATTTCTAAATTAGTATCACTCTCAATCAAATAAGAGGGCTTCTTTATAACCATTGAGGTGCCTTGAAGCACCACTATCAATCTACTAGACATCCAGGGTGTCGGGAGGAGATGCGGTAGAGAGGGCAGATACAAGAATGTATTCATTTTTCTTATTATCAACAACATTGGACTCATCATACCTGGAATTCTTTGACCTCTTGAAAGGTTGGCCATTTCCACTTCGATCAAAAGGAGCCTTCCTCTTTCCTTTGAACTTGTTGTTCCTTTGATTGCCATTCCCCTTGAAGTTGTTGTTGTCAACACCCCTAGGAGAGTCCCTTCTATTGGGGCACTCTCTTGCATAGTGACCAGTCTTGTTACAAGTGTAACATCTTCCCTTTCTTCCTTTGGGCCCCGCTCTTCCATGGTTTTGATTTCTCGGGCCACCATGGTTCTTCTTCTTTGCATGAGCGCTGAAGGTAGTAGGGTCACCTCCATTTCCATTAGAGAGATGGTCTCTCTCCATCATTCTTGTCTCCTCTTGAGTGCATCTCGTCAACAATTCATCAAAAAACAAGAATCACATTATTATTATTAAGAATCCTAGTATTAAATACATACCACTGTCGGGGAAGTCCTCCAAGAGCAATGAGGACAAGCTCTTGATCAACTACTTCTTCTCCTATGGCAAGGAGATCATTCCTAATTTCTGCGAGCCTCATAAAATTTGATTGGATGGATTCATCTTTGCCCTTCTCGATATTCTTCAACTTTTTCTTGAAGAAAAGCACTTGATTAGCATTGCTAGCCCTGAACATGCTAAACAGCGTATCATACATCTCTTTAGATGTGCCCAGCTTGGAGATGTAAGCAACAAAGTGTTTATGTATTGAATCCCTGATAATCATCTTTGCTTTTATTTTCCTGTTTCTATACTTTGTCTTTGTGGTAGCCGGTGCATTTGATGGAGGCTCATGGATCTTCCCTTGCACATAGTCCATGACATCATGGTCTTCCAAAACCAAATCCAAGGACATCTTCCATGCATGATAATCAGACTTGTCAGTCAACTTATCATCAGACTTGAAACCCTTGTATGTGGAGGTGTTAAAATTGGACAACTAGGTTCAAACTCCAGGTTCTGATGCTCAGATGAAGATACCAATATTCTTATTGGGTTCCTCTTTTGAAGAGGGGTAAGATCGATCTAAAATTGATCTTAATTTGATGAGTAGAACATTTATTTTGAATTTATTTTTAATAATTTCAAATATGTGCAGGTCGGCCTTAAGGTTTTACACCCCCAACAGATGTGTCACACACCCTCAGTGATTGGTATAAATAGAGTCAACGTTGGAGGACTTTCTCACTCATCTCATCCTCACACATCATCTCCTCTTCTGAATGGTACGAGCTCCTTGGAAGCAGTTTCGGTTCACACATGGGAAAGAAGGACGAATTTACTGCAGCTAGGGATTGGACGAATTTACTGCAGCTAGGGTTTCCACGCAAGTTTGACCAGCGTTGACTTTGGTCAACGCATGGTCCAAAGAGGCTGAAAATTGGTGGAGACTTTGATTTTGGAAGGCCGTACACATTGGCACAAGAACCGAGGTCAAAAGGTTGACCAAATGCCGAGCTGCGTTGACTTTCTTGTTGTTGTCCTGCATTGACTTTTCTGTACAACGTTGACTTTTCTGGGGTTGACTTTGAGTTGACCGTGTGGCTGTTTTGAGGGCTGTTGTGACACATGCTGGGTTGGCTGACCAAGGAGACTTTGCTGGTTGAAGCATCCTATTGACTGCTGTAACGCACTACCACATTTTTCTATTTCTAGTTTGTCTTCTGTAGATCCACTGGTATGTTCTATCAACATCTTACTTGATTGTTTATGTGATTGTTGTAGTGAAAAGTAAAGTTGCATCAAGCATAGAACTTCTACATAAATTTACATGGTATCAGAGGAAAGGTGAAGACAAGCCCTATTTGTAGCAATCACCGAAGAGGATAATGGATTCCACAAACTATGGCTTCAAGGAGGATGACAAATTGACTCGGAAGGATGACTTCCATGCTTGGAAGATGATATTGGATCTCAAATTGGAAGAACAAGGTGTCATGGACTATGTGCAGGGTAAAATCCAAGAACCTCCATCCACTGCTACTGCCGCTGCCAAAACAAAGTACAAAAAGGGGGAGATCAAAGCAAAGTTGATGATCAGGGAATCCATTCATAAAAGTCTGGTGGCCTACATCTCTGAATTGGGCACATCCAAAGAGATGTATGATAAATTGATTCTCATGTTCAAGGCCAACAATGCGAATCAAGTACTATTCTTCAAGAATCAATTGAAGAGTCTGAAGAAAGGGTAGGGGATGGTCGTCTGGTAAAACTAACTTTTGCGAGAAGCCGTTAAAATCGGGAACAATCTCACGCTGTTAGGGAGACAATAGTGAGTCGAAAATAGATGTCACACTTGGAGGGCTCTGTTCCCAGGAATGGCATGTTCAACACTACCATTCTAAATAATAATGTGATACCTGACTTTGACGAAGTATTGTCAAGATGCGTTCAAGAAGAATCAAGAATGAAGGAGTATGGAAATGAAGGAAATGCTGCATATGCTGCTCATTCTAGAAAGAAGAACTCTGGTGGCCCAAAGAACAAAGGAAAAGCAGGGGCCCAAGGGAAGAAGGGCAAGTGCTTCACTTGTCATAGGCCTGGTCACTACGCTAGAGAATGTCCTTTCATGAAGGATTCTCCTGATGGTGATGACAATAACAACAAATGGAGGAATGGCAATCAAAGGAACACCAGGTTCAAGGGAAAGAGGAAGACTCCCTCCGGCGGAAATGATCAACCTTTCAAAAGGTCAAGAAACTCCAGATATGAGGAATCACATGTTGTTGATAAAAGAAATGTATACATTCTTTTATCTGCCCTCTCTGCTGCATCTCCACCCGACACTATGGATGTCTGGTTAATAGATAGTGGTGCCTCAAGGCACATCACTGGGTTCAAGGAAGCACTCTCTGATATGGTTGAGAAGGATACTAATCTAGAAATTATCCTTGGAGATAATGCCACAAAAGGGACAGGGACTGTGACCCTCCACTTGTCTCAAGGTCAAGTCCTCCACTTGCAGGATGTTCTCTATGTACCAAATTTGAAGAAGAACCTTGTGTCTATATCGGCCATGGAAGACAAAGGTTTTAATGTGGCTTTCACTGATGGAAAGGTGCTCATGTGGAAGAAGAGCTTCAAGGAAGCTATCTCGATTGGGTTTAGAGTTGATACACTCTACCAGGTTGGAGGAAGTCCACTGGGAGCTATGACATGTGATACTATCCGACAGACTGAACTATGGCACTGAAGGTTTGGACACCTTCACTACAAAGCCCTTCCCGAAGCAAGGAAGGTGGTGACAGGGATGCCCGAGTTTCCAAATAATCATGAAGGTCTATGTAAGGGTTGTGCCGAAGGAAAGCATACAAGGGGACCTTTCCCCTCAAGTGTCACAAAGACATCTGATGTCTTGCAATTGATCCATTCTGATCTATTTGGTATGCTGCCCATGACATCCTTGGGAGGATGTTCATATTATATGACGTTCATAGATGACTTCTCTCGCAAAACCTGGGTATACTTTTTAAAGAAGAAGGATGAGGCTTTCATGTGGTTCCGTACCTTCAAAGCCTTGGTGGAAAATATGACAAGGAAGAAGATCAAGTTTTTGAGAATTGATAATGGCACTGAATATGAGACAAACGAGTTCAAGGAATTTTGTAGAGAAGCTGGCATTAAGAGGGAGACCACAACTGTCTATACTACTGAGCAAAATGGTGTTGCTGAATGAAAGAACAGGACCATTGTGGAAGCTGCCCGTGCCATGCTATGCGACCAAGGTCTACCGAAGTTTCTGTGGTGAGAAGCTGCGAACACTGCTGTGTACATACAAAATCGATGCTCCAATTTCGCTCTAGAATCCAAAACTCCCGAAGAGGTTTTCTCTGGTAAGAACCTTGAAGTCTCACATTTTAGAGTTTTTGGATGTACTGTTTACTTTCATGTGCCAAAAGAAAAGAGAAGCAAGCTGGATGCTTATGGGAAGAAAGGAATGTTTGTGGGCTATGGTGAAACTTCGAAGGCCTATAGAGTCTATGTGCCTGGTCAAAGGGAAGTGGAGATATGCCACGATGTCACCTTTGACGAAGATACTTCCCTGAGGAAAGTAGTCAATCTTCCGAGATTTGAGGAAGATCATGAAGCAAGGCCTGGAAATCAAGAGGAACCAAAGGATGAAACAATGCCTGATGTTGAAGGATCGATGGACCCAATTGATCCACCTCCTTCACTGGGAAAGAGACCATCATGGCTCAGGGACACTCTCGAGGATGCTGAGGGACATACGGCCCCAAGGTAGACATTCCGTGAAAGCAAGAAGCCGAGTAGATACCAAGTGTATCTAGCAGCCATGAGTACTATTGTACAATCCGAGCCTGGATCCTTTGGGGAAGCCGTAAAGCATAAAGTCTGGAAGGATGTTATGCACGAAGAGTATGAGTCCATAATGAAGAATGATGTCTTGGATGTGGTTCCAAGACCGAAGGACAAAGCAGTTGTCACCTCGAAATGGCTCTACAAGATCAAGCATGGATCTGGTGGAAGCGCTGAAAAGTTCAAGGCAAGGTTCGTTGTCCGTGGCTTCTCTCAAAAGGAAGGCATAGATTATGATGACATATTTGCACCGGTGGCCCGATATACCACCATTCGATCTATTATAGCCCTTGCTGGTATGCAAGGATGGAGTCTTCATCAGATGGATGTGAAGACCACATTTCTGCATGGTGCGATAAAGAAAGAGGTATATGTGGAGCAACCTCTGGGGTTCGAAGTCCAGGATCGGGACACCCATGTCTGCAGGTTGAAGAAAGCCCTCTATGGGCTGAAGCAAGCACCTAGAGCTTGGTACGAGAGGATAGATAGCTACTTGATGAAGCTGGGCTTCACTGGAAGTAATGCTGATTCGAACCTTTACTTCAAGGTTGTCAAAGGGAAGCCTCTCATTTTGGTGTTGTATGTGGATGACCTCTTCCTGGCAGGTGCTGACCCTCTCATTCATTAGTGCAAGAGGGAGCTCGCTACTGGGTTCGAGATGAAGGACCTAGGACTGATGCACTATTTCCTAGGCCAGAGGTCTGGCAGAGACTTGGCAAGATTTTCCTTTCTCAAGGAAAATACATTGTGAAGCTTCTGGAAAGATTTGGTATGGTGGACAACAAGTCCGTGTCGACACCAATGGAGCTCAACTTCAAGAAGTTGAGTGGCAGCGTTGCTGGGCCCGTATTGTCAAATCTTACTGAGTATCCTCAACTCGTAAGGGCCTTGATGTTCTTAGTGAACACCCGTCCATATATATGTTTTGCAGTGAACATTTTGAGTCAACAGATGGTTGAGCCTCATCACTTTCACTGGGTTGGTGCCAGGAATCTTCTGAGATATCTTCGGGGCACGATAAACCATGGGCTGAGATACATTGCCGAGAGCGTGACATTCCGCGGATATACTGATGTCGATTGGGCTGGCAGTGTGGTGGATCGTAAGAGCACATCAGGATGCTGCTGCAATCTTGGTTCTGCTTCGATCTCATGGATGAGCAGGAAGCAGAAGTCGGTGGCTTTGAGCACCGCAGAGGCCAAATACATTCCAGCAAGTATGGCTTGTTGTGAAGCAGTTTGGTTGCGAAAGCTTTTTAGTGAGTTGTTCAGACATGTGCTAGATACCACTGTGATACTCTGTGATAACCAGAGTGTGATTCGCTTGTCTGAGAATCCAGTGTTCCATGATCGATCCAAGCATATTGATATCAGGTACCACTTTATTCGGGATATGGTACAGCGAGGTGCCGTAAGGCTTGATCATATAGGAACTGATGAGCAGGTCGCCGATATTCTCACTAAGCCCCTGGGGAAGGTCAAGTTCCTAACTTTCCGTGAGAGACTTGGTATCGTGGAACGACCCTATGATGTGGGTCCTGTTGGACGATGAGCTCTAGGAGCTCTGGGGGGCTTTGGGGATAGCTTCTCGGAGCTATAAGCACTCATGGGGCTAGGCTTGCCAAAACTTTTGGTGCTTCTGCCCCACCGTTATGATGTTTGAGTTGGTTCACCTCTCATTATTTGTGCCCCGTGTGCATCCTACCCATTGAGTTCAGGGCTCATGGGAAGTACCTCTCATTTGGCCAATGAGGTGGGAAAAGCTAGAGACTAGTAGCAAAGACTGATGGATGCATCAAAGATTGCCGTACTCTCTATCTAGGATGGCACGGTCCAACCACTTGATCTGGGATCAAGTATAGTGAGATTTCAGACCTCCAACTGACTTCGGGTCAGGTAAACCAACTTCGGGTTGGTATGAGACTCCTCGTGAGTCCGATAGAGTTTCGGACCTCTGGGCTGAATCTGTCAACTGGGGAATGATGTCTTTGTGACTGACCCACTTCTGTTCTGAAATAAAGAGGCCAACAAAGCAAGTTACGGCGGGATGATGCACAATGTTTGATTGCACAGGTGGATGGAGTTCTCCCTAGTTGAGAGGGAGTGTTAAAATTGGACAACTAGGTCCAAACTCCTGGTTCTGATGCTCAGATGAAGATACCAATATTCTTATTGGGTTCCTCTTTTGGAGAGGTGTAAGATCGATCTAAAATTGATCTTAATCTGATGAGCAGAACATTTATTTTGAATTTATTTTTAATAATTTCAAATATGTGCAGGTCGGCCTTAAGGTTTTACACCCGCAGCAGATGTGTCACACACCCTCAGTGATTGGTATAAATAGAGTCAACGTTGGAGGACTTTCTGACTCATCTCCTCTTCTGATTTGGTACGAGCTCCTTGGAAGCAGTTTCGGTTCACACGTGGGAAAGAAGGATGAATTTATTGCAGCTAGGGTTTGGATGAATTTACTGCAGCTAGGGTTTCCATGCAAGTTTGACCAGCGTTGACTTTGGTCAATGCATGGTCCAAAGAGGCTGAAAATTGGTGGAGACTTCGATTTTGGAAGGCCATCCACATTGGCACAAGAACCGAGGTCAAAAGGTTGACTGAAGACTGAGTTGCGTTGACTTTCTTGCTGCTGTCCTGCATTGACTTTTCTGGACAACATTGACTTTTTTGGGGTTGACTTTGAGTTGACCGTGTGGCTGTTTTGAGGGATGTTGTGACACATGTTGGGTTGGCTGACCAAGGAGACTTTGCTGGTTGAAGCATCTTGTTGACTGCCGTAATGCACTACCACATTTTTCTGTTTCTGGTTTGTCTTCTGTAGATCCACTGGTATGTTCTATCAACATCTTACTTGATTGTTTATGTGATTGCTGTAGTGAAAAGTAAAGTTGCATCAAGCATAGAACATCTACATAAATTTACAGGAGGCCATTGATCCTTGATAGGACTGCTTCTTCGGTGATTGCTTTTCACACTATCTTGGGCCTTGTCTTCACCTCACCTCTGATACCATGTTAAATTTTAACCATGGTATGTTCTATGCTTAAATGCAGTTTTACTTCAATGTTCTTTAAGACCCAAATCAGATTTAGCAATCACATAAACTTGAAAGTAAAATGCTGATAGAACATAAAAATAGATCAATAGAAGACAAGCCAAATAATGTATCAGAATTTTTAATTCTCCTTGTCCAGCAAATGGATAAATAAATGTTTGTTACAGCAGTCAACATGATGTCTTAGCCAGCAAAGTCTTGAGTTGGTCAAACCAACTTCTCCAACAACCAAATCAGCCTTCCTCCAAGTGTCACACCCGCTCCTCAAAGACAGCTCCAAAAAGTCAACGCAAGTCAACCCAAACTGGTCAACGCTGCAGTCAACAGACATCAGTCAAAGTCAATGTTTCTCCTCGATTTTTGTGCCCTCCAATGCGCCCTGAAGAAATCGGAATTTCTGTCCAAAAATCGAAGTCAAAGTCCAAGAGTTTACCCAAAGTTAACGCTGCTCAACGCTGTCCAGAAACCCTAAAAACAGTCCGAAAATTACAGCAACTTCTTCAGGTTCATATTCACACGTGTGAGGGAGGGAAGCCTCTCCTAGGCTGTACGAACCAATCAGATCACAAGAAGAATGCATGTGTTGAGTTGATGATGAAATGGACATCATCTCTCTCCAATTTATATCCATCAATGAGGGTGTGTGAAACATCTGTAGGGCTTGTGAGCCTACATTACAAATCTGGCCGACCTTGCACATGTGTGGAAAATAAAATCAAAATATATGTTCTGCTCATCCAAACAAGATGATCTTTAGATCAATCTTGCACCTGTTCGAAGGAGGAATCCAACAGAAATATAATCATCATCATATGAGCAGTGCAACATGGAGTTTGGCCCTAGTTGCCCAAAATTAACATTTTGTTAGAGTTTTGACTATTTAGGCTGTGTGAAAGAATTTGTTGCATAACTTGCATATCTTGATCTTCAATCTATGGAGCAGTACTTTGCACCCTGGTCAACTACAATACCATTACTACATTAAGACAGGTGACCAAATTTGGCATGACATGTACATACCATCCTAAAGAAAGGATCATTCCCACACCAAACTGAACCCTTAATCCTCTTGGTCCACTCCCATGTCCTGTAAGACTTTGAAGCTTTGCTTATTCCTTCTGTCTTGTTCTGCTTTAATTTTTCTTCATAAAATTGGAAGTAGATACTTGTGCCAGATCTTGCTTTGATGTTGATAATGTTTAATGTATTTTAATTGTTTACCTTGTTGCATTATATCCCACATTTCTATGTATTTTTTGTGGATGAGGTGTAATAGTTTTTATTCCTTTTCTTTTTATGCATAGTGACACATTTTAAAACAACTTTTGTATGCAGGGTGCATTCTTTGTCTGCAGCTTGGAAGTTGCTTTAATATGTGACGACTATTGTCGCTTTCTTTTGGATGATTCACTTCCCTGTCACATCAATAGTCTTTTCAAACCATGAAAATGCATTCCACTTTATAGATGCAGTTCTCAATGATGCATATTTCCTCTCTAAGCACAACTTACCATCAGAACTTACCATTAGAAGGAACAAATGCTTTCTTGGAGGTACTTTAACTCGAGTATGTTAACTTTAGGTCTTGAGAATCCTTGAGCAGTACAAGGATTTGGAGATGAACCTGGAAATTTTTACTTCCTATCTAGCTATTTAAGTTTGATAGCAATGATTTATCTGGCTTAAGGTTATAGAGTGAACAACTAATGTGCTTGCTTCAGTTTCTGTGGTATACCAACTAGAATTGCATTACTGTTTGTTTCAGTACAGTCAACATTCACACACTACGTTGAATTTGTTTCTCATAAACATTGTACCTCTTCTCCGGTCTCTTACTTATTTCATCCTGAATATCAGTATAGGTCATTTGATTAAACAGGGGACCCAGCAGGCACCTTCTTCACTGGTAATGTTATCTGCAATTTTGACCCACCTGCAAATTTGATTGTTTTGTAGGAATCTCTGGTTGCAGTCAGTCAATCTCTTGACCAATTGTTATTTGTGTTTTTTTTCTTCAGTTGTGATCCATGTTGGCTGCTTATGCTTTAGATTTTTTATCTTCAGACTTAGCAGTTGAATCTGGTCAAAGAAAGTCTATAGAATGCTTTTCTATTTCAAAAGCTCGTTAGTAGCCTTCTGATATTGAAAATTTAGGAACAGATGGATAGTTTTCCACTTCAAGAAGAAATGTGAGATTTTATTTTTTTTGCAAGGTTGCAAGAGTCCACTGGTTTAAATGTGACTCTGATGTCTGTTCCAGTTATCAACCAACTAAGCAGCAAATAATGTCTTCTTGATCAATGAGGATTTTGGGGGAAAATTTTTGCCATTGGTGAAATCTGATGTGTTAAAATTTTCAGTTGGTGGACTTTTTATATTGTAATACATTCTTCTAAAATTCAGCCAATAAAATATGCTTCAGCAGTAAATATTTCATATATTAGCCTAATACTTTTACAACCCTAATCAATATATTACCTGTCTAACTCCATCCTAAAATGTTCAAATGGAGATTCATCCTAAAATTGCCTAGAGGTGTAGTGCACACTGTAGTTCACCCTAAAATATTGAGGAGTCTTCCATTTTATATATTTTTGCCACGCTGCAGTTTACCCTTGGATTAATGAGTGTTCAATCTGGATATATTTTAAACCCATGAATACATTTGACGTGAAATATAGGGCTGCAATAGAGTCATTTTGATAATTGATGTTCATTTGTTGAATCAGAATTTAAGGGATGGAAGGGAGTCAGGAATGACTTCAGAAAGAGGCGGAGCAACTACAGATTATATGTATAGACAACATTATGGTAGCATTTGAAAGAGTTTTGCCACAGGTTTCATGATGGTGGAATACCTTGTGGTGCCTTTATTGAGTACTTGCAAGCCAAATATTGGGAGGATAGTAATAAACTCTGTAATTTGTCTTGTATTGCATCTGCATTTGCTTTGCCATTGCTGATAAGAGTTTTAGATTATAAGTATAGACAACATTATGGTAGCATTTGAAAGAGTTTTGCCACAGGTTTCATGATGGTGGAATACCTTGTGGTGCCTTTATTGAGTACTTGCAAGCCAAATATTGGGATGATAGTAATAAACTCTGTAAATTGTCTTGTATTGCATCTGCATTTGCTTTGCCATTGCTGATAAGAGTTTTTCAAGCCTGGGAACCACATCAGCGTCCATATCAGGCTTTATAGATTATAGCTTTGTGGTAGAGCCTTCTGCAAGTAGATGAACCTTGTTGCTATAGCATATATGCAAAAGCATAGCATAATGCAATGATTCATTACACTCCGTTGTTCCCAGAGGTTGTCCTGCTAGCAGTGAGAATAGATTTTACCTTGGGAGCCCAAGCACCGTCTACCTATGTTACAGTTTCTGGAAACGCGGGAGATATTACTACCAGCTTCTGTACTTTATACCTTTGTTGAACGGATGGCAATGGTGATGCCTAAATAAAAAGCAACAATAATTTCTTGGGATTCTTGCCTAGGGTCTGTTCTAGTTCATGTATGGTTAAACATAAGATAAGATACGATAATTATGGTTAGCTGCACCCATCTCTTCCATTGTTGGGACAGTGGATGGAGCCTTTGTATCATTGAATTTGTTAAAGTTGGAAAGGGTACTTCTTGCTGGGCATGCAAGTGATGAATCTACAGAGGCAGTTCTCTCCTTAGAATGTATTTTTGATCCTACGAGTTGGAAGCAACTGATTATTTGCTCTGTTATGCTTAAACCTTGGCTGTGTCACAGGAATTTCAAATTAACCCGGCTAATTAACAACTGATAGAATCTACTGGGTTACGAGTTGGGCATCAACGGGAAGTTCAACTTGCTCTTTCTTTTTCAACACTAGCGGGCTGGGAATTGCGTAAAATCTTGGTCGTCATAGAAGAGAGGAGCGCATTCCCATTAATGTTAGCACTGTTATGAATTTTTGTACTTGCCCTTTGGTACAACTGCTACAGGGAGGTTCCAAAGGAGATATTCAACTGGCCTACCTGTTGGTTTTCAATAACCAATTAATAGAAAAGGGATCTTGACGTTGAAGGGTTTTGTTATGGCTAGGGGAACTCATCCGTGACTTAAAAAAACCCAAAATTGTGGGAACCTCAATTGTCTTTTGGGATGCATTTTACAGTGGGATCCATTTCCCTTAGCACAGGAAACTTTTATGGAACGGATCCTGGGCGGATCCAGATATGATTCGGGGATTCGTGGATCCAGCCCCTTAGGGTCGATGGATCCAGGAACATAGTATGAAACCAATAGGTTAATCCTTGTCTATGGGTGTGAACATTAGCCTAGTTTTTGTGTAATTTCGATTATTGATGTGGAAGGTGGATCAACATTTATATAATTGTTACTGCTTTTGTTGATGGTTTGTCTGGCTGTTACCGCTAATGTTAAACCTGTAATGCTCATTCTTGCTGGGTATTTCACACTTCAATTTTAGTAATGGGGTTGAGTTTAGGAGTGTCTGCCATATTTAGTGGGTGGAATTCATTTGGCATAGCCTGTGTTGGGGTGGCATCTACAATTGCCCATTTTTTATACAAATTTTGTTTAAACTATTGTACATGCTTCACATTTTTTCCATGTCACATCACAATTACTCACTATGCAACATATACTCGTCCATTTTTTATATAAATTTTGTTTAAACTATTGTACACGCTTTGCAATTTTCATGTCAAATCACGATTATGAATGAATGTTAATTGGTTAGGAATTATACAGTTACCAACGTGTCAATTCCATTTTCAATGCAATTAACTTCATTCTCACCACAACCCTAGGGGTAATGGTGTGCAATTTGGAGGCAATAGGGACACATTTTTCCCTGTTTCCCAACCTTATAGAAGTACCAAAAAGACACATCATACCCCAGTCTGTGAATTTCACAAGTTGCTAGGACATGATGTTACCGCTGAATTTGATGAAAAAACAATGGACGCTTTAGAGTTCAAGAGGAGACAAAATGGGGATAATGTGGCAGTTTCTAGGGACGCCCAAGAGGATGATTGTGAGGTCGAGGTCGAGGAAGATATGGTGGAAGGCAACTTGTTATAACTGTGGGGAGGGAGGTCACCTAGTGAGGTTTTGTACCCAACCGTGTATGCATTGTAGATACTGTGACAACAATGTTGATTTTTGTAACTACGGTCGGTCTTCATAATTTATAATTGAGTCCTTAATGTATTTACAAGCATGTTCTTCATGCTAGAATCAAAAGGGAAATTTCAAAAGACATGTACTTCATGTTGGTTGTGAAAAAGAAAATTTGAATATTTTGAAAAAGGATTTTTGGCTTCCTAGTCAAGTCAGCCTTTCAAATGCTCAGGCCGGCTCGAGCAATAGACACACCCATTTGACCTCAAGAAAAAACTAATTATATATCATTTTTTCCTCCTCCAAGGAAGGGCAAGCTCGCACCTTTTGAGGAATTTTGTATGGTCTGAGGCAAGCATTTTCTATGGTTTGAGGCAAGCATTTTCTATGGTTTGAGGCAAGTATTCAGGGGTCTATGGCAAGCTAATATGCCTGAAGTCAGCAAGAATGATAGCACTTTCTAAAGAAAGCCGAATCTTTATGGAAACAATTTATTTGTGTGGAAACAATTTATTGAAGAACAAATATCTGTCTTTCTGTGTGAGCTGAAATTTTGTAAAGAATTTATATGGAAAGTTTGAGATCTGTGGCAGAATCTTGTGGGAAGATGACTTGACTAAGAGGGTGGACCATGGACCAAGTTTGACCTAGTTATTGACTAAGATGTGTCTATTGAATTGAAGATTTCTCCATTGAAAATGTTGTTGGGTTTTTCCCCATGTGGATTTTCCCAAGGTAAAATAATGTGTTCTTGTTTTGCTATCTCTTTATGATTTCTTGACATATTGTTGAAGTTTTCTGTGTAATTAATTTATGATGCATAATGAATCTATGATAAGATCTGAATAAGAAAGAATCATAAGAAATCATTATCAGAATAGAGAACTCCTTAAAAATCAACACACAGAACATGCAACTTAGGATTGTCCAAAGATTTTGCCAAAGTGGGAGGAAAACAAGGGATGCCTTAATATGGTGACTGCAAAGCCACATGAGGATTAGAAGCTAAAGGGAGTTGCACAAGTATGGATTTTCACTTGAGGAGGGATAAGGAAAGGGGGAGGCTTGATAAGAGGTGAATACATAGAACAATGGTTGGATGGAAAGATTTGGAAAGTTGTGCAAGCGTCACCTAAGTTTGATGCTATGTAGTAGAAATGGTGATGGAAGAGGCACCTCTACATACGTGGTTGCATGAAGAATCGTTGCATGAGGAACCATTGCCAAACAAATTGATGCATAGGGGCCATTGCATGGGAGATGCCTTTGTTTGAACCTTGCATATCTAGTGGACAAGGAAACAATGCTTATGGTTTTTGGTCTTCCATGCAAAGGCAAGGATCTAACAGACGCTATTTTAGTGCGTGATGCATCAGTCGAAGATATGTTTCGTCAATTTGACACATGAAGAGGCTCTAAGGTATGCCATTATATCAAGCATCACATATCCCATAGTCAAGTTTGCCATGAAACTACTGGCTTGCAAAGTGATCGGAAAGTGCAGAAAGGAAAAACATCCTTAAGGGATACTCCTTACGGTACATCGCTGTGTCCGAGGGATAAAAATGAATTGGTCCGCCTACCTAATGAACAAGTTCATCGAAGATTGTTGGTTGTGCAGAAACAATGTAAGGGGTTCCATTATACATTTGGTGAAGGGATAAACTGGTGATAGTTGTTGCTATTCCAAGGGTTTGAATTTGAAGTGGTAGGGAAACTAGGAAGCACAATGTTGGACCAGACCACTTGTTCATGCTTAAGTTAGAGGAGACTGGGGGAAGCTTGGATGATGAGCCACAAGATGTGCAATTATTTAGCATTGATGTTGTTGTAGATCAATTTCCTATGTATGCCAAATTACCATGTATACCATTATCTATGCATTTGAACATGCAATTCATTTGTGTGGTCAAAATAATGAGCAAGAGGAAGGGTTTTCCTGAGTATGAAGATGTGTGCTTAGTTCTCTTGTGTTTACATCTGTAGGGCCTCCAAGATCAATGATGCTTTGGAAACAATAAAAGAGAATGGATTTGGGTTATGGGGTTCAATAGAGAATAAAGAGCCCCTTCATTGAGCGCAGAGAGTAATTGACACAGGCAAATTTCTAGATCATATCATGGTAAGTCAGGTGATTGTGCTCGTATCTAAGATGCCCACTTGAAAATATCAAAGCATAGGTCTTCTAATTATTGTTTCAACACTTTTACAATGTCATCTACATCACTTCAACATTGTTGTTTCAACAGTTCTACAATGTCTTCTGTCTGAAACTCTCATTGTCACTCTTATTTTTGTTATTATCATGATGTCAATCAAAGGCTTTAAAATTAAAGGCTTCTTTTTGTTTTGATATCAGTTACAACATCTCAACAATCTCACCTATGCTTGACAATTACTTTGACATCAATGGCAATTCCTTAACATGGATAACTACCTCACATATCTTATCCCATAATTTCTAAATATTATTATGATATTCATGCATGATTTTTAAATATTTGTGTACTTATATGTTTATTCATAAGCTTATTTTATCCCATAATTTCTAAATATTATTATGATATTCATGCATGATTTTAAAATATTCGTGTAGTTATATTTTTATTCCTAAGCTTTGCAAGAAAGCCATCCAAAATTAAGATTTAAAAAAATAGTTCATACTTAGGTAAAGAACATATTTACCTTTAGTTACTTCCCACCATAATTTAAACAAGTCTTTGCATGAAAAAAAAAAGATAGAAATAATATGTAAATAATTTTTTTTATGAGGAGTTACTTCTCACCATCATTTATGTGGGAGTAAAATTGTAAATTCCATTTGCTTATTAACTATTGTTAATTTAGCATTGACCAATGCACATTATAATGTTTTATGCATTTTTTTCAAGAATATAATTTCTAACTTGAGAGAGAGGCACTAAATTTCCCTAGAACCCTTTTTTTAAACGAATTTTTAATTTTAGATTCAATATTATTTATATATAATCAAAATTTAACCATAATCAAAATTTAGCCTCTTCCTCTTTTGTGTTCCCTTCTTCTATTTCGAGAATATGTTAGTTACTCAATGAATACTTATGTAACTCTTTATTTCCTTGTTAACAAACCTAGATCCTTCTTAAGTCTGGATCTACCAAGTGTTGAGAGGGATCAAATCTCTTTGTTATTAGGAGTTAAGATGGATTTAGGTTGCTTTAATCCCCCCTTTAAATAAGCTATTCTCCACATTTTTTTTTTGTAAATATTACTTTATATTATTATCAAAAAACAAGGGAATTACATAATAGCTTTCTTTTGAAAACTATCTTGACTATATGTGCCCCTTTGTAGGAAAAATCCCTTCCTCGGTAAACAAAAATGTGAACCCTTTTAGACTTTGATAACGGACCATATAGTAGGTTGTTCCTCAAGGCAAACTTTCTTACTTTCAACCACCCTTTACAAAATGGGATAATATGACCAAAAGTAAACATAAAACGTTAAGTACTACAAGATTTTAAAACTAGAACAAAGTAACCAAAGTACATATATACTAGATGCAATATGAAAGAGCTAATCAAGGATGATGATTGGCAAGCTTGGAAAACCTGCATCGTTGGAGTTCGTTGTTGGAGAGACTGAGTTGGCATTGATGTAATTGATGGGAACTGTGTTGATAACAATATCTACTTCTTCATGGCCATTGGTTTTAGTTTCTGAGTCTATGGCAATGTATTGTTCCACCCGGGTTAATCTTGCAGCGACGTCATCCAAATTGTAGCAGATGTACCTCATTATATGCTTGAGTTTTTCCTGGCCTGCGAAAATTTTATAACTGTTAACTTGTTTATCTCTTATAACCATACTCAACAGTATTTCCATTTGTCGATGGTGGGTAATGGAGTGTAAGAAGTGAAGGCGTCTTTTCTTGAATTTTCCAAGGTCCAATGCCCATTTGAGGCAATTTCTACTAATCTCAAAATCAGAAAAGTATTGTCGATTGCCAAATTCTTTGGATTCTAGGCATAGTATTTCCTTCTGAACTTCCAATGGAGCAGATTAAAAAAAGTTGGCCATAGACTCCCATTCGAAGAGATGACGATGTTTGATTGAGGAAGACCCAGCAACTCCGCCTCTTCATGTCGGTTGCCGCATCCTTGGAGCCATAATTAACTTTCATTCAACAAAGACCACTACTGCAACGAACCACATGAAATGATTGGCAGAGAGAGAGAGAGAGAGAGAGAGAGAGAGAGAGAGGAAGAGTGTAATACTTGGATGCGGGTTGTGACACTAAAACCAGTTGTATGGCTAGGAAAAGAGAATTGAACCAGAAAATGATCTGTAGGGTAAACCAAACAACGTAAGCTAAAGGTGACTCACAAAGACCAATTGGGAAAATCAATAAGCGCGACTTACAAAGAGACCTGGGAGCGCTCCTTAGGTTGACGAAATGTAGCTTGACTCGAGAGGAAAAATTGGTCTTTGGGGAGGTGGAAACACTTAAATATGCCCTCAAAACCAGATAGAAATGGTCTATGTGTACCATACTCCACATACGAGCACCGGAAAATTAAATGAGACCCTAGTAGGCCTTGTGCTTTGCATGGAAGCAGGGGACAGAACGACTACCAACCAAAATGATGGGATACCCCCATATTGTGCAAGTAGAGCACAAAAATCATGGAGTAACTCGTCCACCCAAAAACCCTTGACTCCTGTAAAGACGAGAATGACAAACAATATTGTGGTAAGAGTATAACATGAGTGAACCAAACCTAGATATGGGGTGAGCACCCGACAATGAATGTTGAAAATGCAACAAGATGATGGAGTTAGTGAAATGAAGTCGCCTTCACTAAGTGGGCCCGCACGCTATTTTTGGTGCAAAGTCTATTTTTAGACATATGGAGCATGGTCTAGGAGTTGCAGGTTGCTATTCTTGGATGATTGGTCGAGTTGGTAAAAATAGATGGACCTCTATTTTTAGACATTGGGCGGTTTCTATTTTTAGACTGCCAAGCTAAAAATAGAACAGTCAAATATTATTTTCTCTTAATAATATTTAGACTAAAAACATTATCTTATTCTCTTGGCGCACTTCAGTTTGAGCTACGGATGTGGCCCATGCAGCTGAAAAAGGAATTACGCTATTCCTAGGGGTTTGGTTGAGCTATTGCATGTTGACTTCAATTAGACTCATGTGGTGGAGTTTTGGTGGAGTTGATTTAGGAGTTGATGGAGTTGTGTTCGGTTTAACTTAGTTGAACTAGTTGTGTTTAGTTTAACTGGCTAACACACTAGAGATGAGTGATGTGAATTAAATATTATTTAATTCACTAATTATTAACTCATTATTCAACTAAAGAACACATCAGTTGACACCAGTGCATGTACAGTTCAGTGAAGACCAGTGGAAGAGATAGGTGAAAGAGTCGGTTTGCTATTAGTTGCGACATGAGTTGTGCATGAGATTCACACAAGAAGTGGAGGATATTTCCCATGAGGATTGTGCAGATCAAGCCAGTGGGATTCGAACTTGGATCTCTCATCAAACCAACTTGGATTGCGCAGTAGAGGCAGGCAAATAGTGGAGGAGTTTTGAACCCATGACTTGTTCAAAACTCAGCTGATTTGTGTGTAACTTTTATGAGATAGTACTGAGTACTTGTGAGGAGTATTGTGCTATGTACTGTTACCTGTTCTCTTCCATCATAATATACAAAATCGCTGGGGGTTTTCAGCTATAGGCTTTCCCCATACATACTGCGTTATATGTGTGATGATTTGATGTTCTTATGATCGCATACCGCTTGTTTATTTCCGCATGTGTGATGATTAATTTGAAGAAGAGGTTATGTGTTGCATATGAATTCAAATTAGTGTGTGACCAGGATAATATCGGTGGATAAATCTTCATTATTCAACAAATTTCTACATGGTATCAAAGCAAAGATTGATCATCACAGTGATTACAAATTTATTTCGGTAGACGGAGTCTGCATGCGGGCCAGGTAGCCTCTGGATCCATCCTTTCCTTTGAAAGGTGATATATCCAGTAAATGCCCTTGCAATCAATCTCTGTGCTAGAAATAATTTGTTCTCACAGATCAGGAGCGGTTGAGTTTTGATCTGGTGGAATTCGAATTTGCAGAAAATTGTCTTCTTAGTGTCGTAGCTGAAAATGTCTTTCAACGGATTGCGACTCGAATATTCTCTTGAAGGCAGTTCGAATTATGTTGCATGGAAGGACCGGATGGAGGCGGTGTTAGATGACAATGGGCTGTTGGAGTTCATTGAGAAAGAAATTCCAAAGCCTGCTGATGCTGCCCAAGTTGATGCTTGGCAAAAGAAGATGGCGAAATGTCGAAGGATTCTGTTGGAGGGCGTAAAGGATCACATTGTATCCAGCCTGCATGGAAAATATTCTCCATACTTGATGTGGAAAGCGCTGACAGATCTATTCCAAAGCAAGAGCGACCAGAGGAAGTTGGCGCTCAAGGATAGACTCAGGAACATTAAAATGGAGAAAGGCGACAACATCACCAAATACCTCACGAAGTTCGTCCAATGCAGGGATGAGCTGGGAAGTGTCGGGGTGACTGTCAATGATGAAGACTTGGTGGAATTGGCTCTTCTTGGTCTTCCGAAGAGTTGGCATTCCTATCAGGACTCTGTCAATGGTCGGGAGAAATTGCCAGGATGGGAGCGACTGTGGTCGGATCTCATGCAAGAAGAGATAAGGCGGAGTACCAGGGACGGATCTTCATCAAAGGTATCTGATGAAGAAAACTGCGCTTTGGCTGCCAAAGCAAAGAAGGGGAAGAGCAAGAAATCTTCTCAATCTGGTGCAAAAGGAAAGAAGCAGCAGGACATGTCCAAGGTGAAGTGCTTTCACTGTCACCAGCACGAACATTATGCCACGAATTGTCCGCAGAAGAAGAAAAACAAGAAGGTTGGCGGATCTGCAGCAGGAGAGGCATTGGCCTCACAGTTCGAGCTAGATTTTTCGTTGATCGCATGCCTGGTCTCAAGTGTGATGGGATCAGTATGGTTCTTGGACAGTGGTGCGTCTTTTCACATGACTGGAGATCGTGATTTGTTTTTAGATCTGGATGAAAAAGATCTTGGAGTGCACATCGAGATGGGCGATGATGGTAGATACAGTGCGACCGGTATCGGTACCATTTCCTTTGAGAGGGAGTTTGGTAAACCCTTCATATTGAAGGAAGTGATGCATGTTCCAGGATTGAAGAAGAATCTTATCTCTGTGGCAATGTTAGAAGACAAGGGATATGATGTTGTCTTCGACGTGAAGGAAAAGCTTTCTGTGTAGTAAGACAATTTGGAGAGACACAGAAGATAGGGTTCGAATCAAAGAACTGTAGATATTTGGTAGATAGGCGCGGCTTATTGGCATGCAAGGCGGGAGGGTGGTGGTAGGGATGATGAGGGCGAGCTACAGCACCCGCCGAAGAGATTGGGCCACCTTCACCATGGAGCTTTGAAGATACTGCAGCAGATTTCTACTGGGCTTCCTAAGGGCACTCTTGCACAGTCAGATCAGTGCAAGGGGTGTACCTTGGGAAAATTTGTGAAAGCCACCTTTCACTAGAAGGATAGTCGCACCACGACGATCCTTGAGAGAATTCACACAGACGTGTGTGGACCTTTCTCAATAGCTTCGATAGCAAAGCACAAGTACTATGTGATCTTTGTTGATGATTTTTCTCAGAAGTGCTGGATCTTCTTCATGCAGAAGAAGAGCGAGACATACTCAAAGTTCTGTGAGTTCAAGGCGTTGGTTGAGAAGGAATCGGGGAAGAAGGTGAAGGCTCTTAGGAGCGACAATGGTGGTGGTTATCTCTGACGGTTCGAGGACTTGGGCGCGAGGATTCGAAGAAGGCTCGCAAGCTCCCATAACCCACGGCGAACGGGGTTGCGGGCGGAAAAACGAACGATCGTGGGTCTTCGCACGGGCGATGTTGCATGATCGAGAGCCTGCCCTTCATTTGTGGTGCGAGGCATGCAATGCGCGGTATATGTGTGGGGCCATTGTCCTCACGAATGCGCGCAGGTACACGGGGAGGCATTTTCGGCAAGAGACTTTGATATTTCCCATTTGAGGATCTTTGGTTCACACGTGTGAGCATGTCACAAAGGATGCCGGAAAGAAGGGCGGAGCGAGCACGCAGAGGGACAGGATTTTGTGGGGTAAACTGATACGCCCCACAACTATCGTGTGTATTTTCCAGACAGTCGCAAGACTGTTGTGTGACGGGATATCAAATTTCGGGAGGAGAAAGCCATGAAGTGTTTGCTTGAGAGGGAGCCACACTTGCATGCAGATGAGGAGCTATTAGTTCCTAAGGATGAGTCTCAGGATGTGGATCAGCCACAAGATGAGGTTCATGGAGTGGAAGAGACCACTCATGCAGCGCCAACCATCAAAGGGCGGAAGCGCACTACAGAAGCTGAGCGACTGGCTCAAGATGCAGAGAAGGTTGTAGGACCACCTACAGCACAGCGCAGACAGAGACAGTCACCGGACCGGTACACTGGATACATGGCTCTTGTGAGCAAATGTGTCGTGATAGAGCCATCCTCTTTCGAGGAAGCTGTGGAGGACCCCGCATGGGTAGATGCCATGGTGGAAGAGTATGATTCGATTGTCAGAAACAGTGCATGGGAGATTGTCCCAAGACCGGAGGGGAAATCAATGGTGGGTTCGCGATGGATCTACAAAGTGAAGCAGGCGGCTGACGGGAGTGTGGAGAAGTACAAGGCGAGATTTGTCGCCCGTGGCTTCTCACAGATCGAGGGGATCGATTATGAGGAGACCTTTGCACCTGTCGCAAGGTACTCTTCCATACGGACGATCCTTGCTCTCTCAGCGCAGATGGGATGGCACATCCATTAGATGGATGTGAAGACTGCGTTCCTCAATGGAGTCATTGAGGAGGAGGTGTACATAGAGCAGCCTGAAGGTTTCGAGATCTTCAGCAGTGAGTCGCATGTTTGCCGACTCAAGAGAGCACTGTACGGGCTGAAGCAAGCACCTCGTGCTTGGTACACACGGATAGACAGTTATTTCACCGGACTTGGATTCTCCAAGAGTGAGGCGGATCCTAACTTGTACCAGATTGTGGTGGAGGGGAAGTTGCTGATCATTGTACTGTATGTAGATGATCTGATTTTGACGGGTGATGAGCTGTTGATACTTTCATGCAAGGAGGACCTTGCTAGAGAGTTCAAGATGAAGGACTTGGGCCTCCTTCATTATTTCCTGGGATTGGAGATTTGGCAGCGCAGTGGTGGACTGTTTGTTTCTCAGGGCAAGTATGTCCGGGAGATTCTGGAGAGGTTCAACATGCATGGCTGCAAGCCTGTTGATACTCCTCTTCTTGGAGGTTGGAGGAAGGAGGATGCTACTTTAGCGGAGGTAGTGGATGCCACTGTCTATCGACAGTTGGTGGGGTCGCTTATGTATCTGGTCAATACACGACCCGATATATGCTATGCTGTTAACCAGCTTTCGCAAGCTATGGTTAAGCCTACCAAGCTCTTCTGGAAGGCGGGCAAGCATGTATTGTGTTATCTTAGTGGCACATCGGGATATGGCTTGTGGTACAGACAGGAGGATGGGGTGAAGCTTTCTGGCTTCATGGATGCAGATTGGGCAAGGAGCCCAACGGACCGGAAGAGCACATCTGGAGGGATCTTCAGCATCGGGTCGACAGCAGTTTCTTGGTACAACAGGAAGCAGAGATCCGTAGCACTCAGTTCCGCGGAGGCCGAGTACATGGCAGCAAGCTTGGCTGCATGCGAGGCCATATGGATGAGAAAGATCTTGGTTGGGTTGTTCGGGTCACACTTGGAGCCTACGGTGATTTATTGTGATAACCAGAGCTGCATTAAGCTCTCGGCTAATCCAGTATTTCATGATAGATCCAAGCACATCGACATCAGGTACCATCATATCAGAGACTGTGTTCAGTGGAGGATCATGTTACTTTCATATATTCCCACGGAGGATCAGGATGCTGATATCTTGACGAAAGCGCTCACCAGGAGCAAATTCGAGTTCCACAAAGGCAGGATAGGGGTTGCAGATAATCCATATCTTGTTGAGAGGGAGTGTTGAAAATGCAACAAGATGATGGAGCTTAGTGAAATGAAGTCGCCTTCACTAAGTGGGCCCGCAGGCTATTTTTGGCGCAAAGTTTATTTTTAGACATATGGATCATGGTCTATGAGTTGCAGGATGCTATTTATGGATGATTGGTCGAGTTGGTAAAAATAGATGGACCTCTATTTTTAGACATTGGGCGGTTTCTATTTTTAGACTGTCGAGATAAAAATAGAACAGTCAAATATTATTAGCTCTTAATAATATTTGGACTATAAACATTATCTTATTCTCTTGGCGCACTTCAGTTTGAGCTACGGATGTGGCCCATGCAGCTGACAAAGGAATTACGCTATTCCTAGGGGTTTGGTTGAGTTATTGCATGTTGACTTCCGTTAGACTCATGTGGCGGAGTTTTGGTGGAGTTGATTTAGGAGTTGATGGAGTTGTGTTCGGTTTAACTTAGTTGAACTAGTTGTGTTTAGTTTAACTGGCTAACACACTAGAGATGAGTGGTGTGAATTAAATATTATTTAATTCACTAATTATTAACTCATTATTCAACTAAAGAACACATCAGTTAACACCAGTGCATGTACAGTTCAGTGAAGACCAGTGGAAGAGATAGGTGAAAGAGCCGGTTTGCTATTAGTTGCGACATGAGTTGTGCATGAGATTTGCACAAGCAGTGGAGGAGATTGCCCATGAGGATTGCGTAGATCAAGCCAGTGAGATTCGAACTTGGATCTCTCATCAAACCAACTTGGATTGCGCAGTAGAGGCAGACAAACAGTGGAGGAGTTTTGACCTGTGACTTGTTCAAAATTGAGCTAGTTTGTGTATAACTTTCATGAGATAGTATTGAGTACTTGTGAGGAGTATTGTACTATGTATTGTTACATGTTCTCTTCCATCATAATATACAAAATAGCTGGGGGTTTTCAGCTATAGGCTTTCCCCATACATACTGCGTTATATGTGTGATGAGTTGATGTTCTTATGATTGCATACCGCTTGTTTTATTTCCGCATGTGTGATGATTAATTTGTAGAAGAGGTTATGTGTTGCATATGAATTCGAATTAGTGTGTGACCAAGGTAATCTCAGTGGATAAATCTTCATTATTCAGCAAATTTCTACAATGAAACCACCCACCCTTGAAATGGAGTGAGCGCCTCACAGTGAGAATTCGCCCAATTCGAAACTTAGTTCGATTACCCAGAGAATGACATTATTAGCAGAAACAAGACCTCCCGACCTCTGCCACCCTAATACCATCATGAAAGATTTATAGATTGTTATCTGCATGACAAGCTTACTTAAAATGACAAAGACGAGTTGGTGGGAGGTGCACGACACAAGCCGTGTGTCCCAAAGATACTTGAGACTCCCACAAATCGAACCATAGCACATTATGAGCCCATTAATTAGAAAATTCCGCCTATTAGAGAAACCTTTGGTGATAGCCAATCAACCATGAGAGGTCACCATGATAACAAAGACAAGAGGAATTAGCAAATATATTGAGCCCGATGAATTGTTTATGTCGAAGTCTATAGTTGTAGCATTTAACACCCAATGTTGTAACCTGCGAAGCATTGTACCCAATAAACATGCTTGCCACACGGTTAACATGCAGAGGAAGTGGGGGGTCTAGAGTGCTTAATGAGGGCTGCTAGATGTCGGAGTGTAAATTTATGTAGATGTTCTATGCTTGATGCAACTTTACTTTTTCCTCAATATTTAAACAGCAATCACATAAACAATAAAGTAAAACGCTGATAGAACATACCAGTATATTGACAGAAGACAAACTAGAAACATATAAGTGTGATGGTGCGTTTCGGCGGTCAACAGGATGCTTCAACCAACAAAGTCTCGATATGGTTAGCTAATCAGCAATGTCACACAACCCTTAGGATAGCCAAATGGTCAACTCAAAATTCAACCCCATAAAAGTCAACACTGTCACTCAACGGTCAACGCAAACAATAGCAGCAGCTAGGTCAACGCTGAAAAGTCAAAGTCAATGTCTTGCCTCGAAAATAGTGCCAGAAAATGCGGATTAGGGAAATTGAAGTTTAGGGAGAGTTTCGGGTCGATTTTACCTTGCGTTGACCAAAGTCAATGCTAGTCAAACTTGGCTGCAGTTGCTGCAAAAACCCTAGACCGAAAACTAGAAATTGCTGCTACTAGATTTCCCACGTGTGGAGAGAGAAGAGACTCCAAGTGATCGAACCAATCAGATGAGGAGAGAGAATGTGTGAGGATGAGATGAGTGAAATGTCCTCCAACCTTGACCTTATTTATATCCATCAGTGAGGGTGTGTGACACATTTGCTGGGGTACAAAACCTTAAAACCGACTTGCACATATTTTGAATAGATTAAAAAATAAATTCAAAATAAATGTCCTGCTCATCCGATCAAGATGATCTTTAGATCGATCTTGCACCTCTCCGAAAGAGGAACCCAATAAAAATATTGGTATCTTCATTTGAGCATCATAACATGGAGTTTGGACCTAGTTGTCCAAAATTAACACTCCATCTCAACTAGGGAGAGCTCCATCCACCTGTGCAATCCAACATCGTGCATCATCTCGCCGTAACTTGCTTTGTTGGCTCTTTGTTTTAGAACAGAAGTGGGTCAGTCACAAATACATCATTCCTGGCTGACAGATTCAGCCTAGAGGTCTGAAACCTCTATAGGACTCACAAAGAGTCTCATGCCAACCCGAAGCTGGTTTATTTGACCCAAAGTCAGTAGGAGGTCCGAAACCTCACTAGACTTTATCCTAGATCAAGTGGTTGTACCATGCCATCCTAGATAGAGAGTACGACAATCTCTGATGCATCCATCAGTCTTTGCTACTAGTCTCTAGCTTTTCCCACCTCACTGGCCAAATGAGAGGTACTTCCCATGAGCCCTGAACTCAATGGGTAGGATGCATATGGGGCACAAATAATGAGAGGTGAACCAACTCAATCATCACAACGGTGGGGCAGAAGCACACCAACAAGGTTCGCCAAGCCTAGTCCCGTGGTTGCTTATAGCTCCGAGAAGTTATCCCCAAAGCCCCCCAGAGCTCCCAGAGCTCATCGTCCAACAAGACCCTCATCATAGGGTCGTTCCACGATACCAAGGCTCTCACGAAAGGTTAGAAACATGACCTTCCCCAGGGGCTTTGTGAGAATATCTGCGACCTACTCATCAGTTCCTATATGATCGAGCCTTACGGCACCTCACTGTACCATATCCCAGATAAAGTGGTACCTGATATCAATATGCTTGGATCGATTGTGGAACACAAGATTCTCGGACAAATGAATCCCACTTTGGTTATCACATAGTATCACGGTGGTATCTAGCGCATGCCTGAATAGCTCACTGAAGAGCTTTCACAACCAAACTGCTTCACAACAGGCCATACTCGCTGCAATGTATTCGACCTCTGTAGTGCTCAAAGCCACTGACTTCTGCTTCCTGCTCATCCATGATATCGAAGCAGATCCAAGTGTGAAGCAGCATCCCGATGTGCTTTTATGATCCACCACACTGCCAGCCCAATCGGCATCAGTATATCCAAGGAGTGTCACGCTCCCGGCAGTGTATCTCAGCCCATGGTTTATCGTACCCCGAAGATATCTTAGAAGATTCTTGGCACCAACCCAGTGAGTGTGATGAGGCTCAACCATTTGTTGACTCAAAGTGTTCACTGCAAAACATATATGTGGACGTGTGTTCACTAAGAACATCAGGGCCCCTACAAGTTGATGATACTAAGTAGGATTTGCTAACATGGGCCCAGCAGCGCTGCCACTCAACTTTTTGAAGTTGAGCTCCATCGGTGTCAACACGGAGTTGTAGTCCGCCATACTGAATCTTTCCAAAAGCTTCACAATGTATTTTCCTTGAGAAAGGAAAATCTCGCCAGGTCTCTGCTAGACCTCCAGGCCCAGGAAGTAGTGCATCAATCCTAGGTCCTTCATCTCGAACTCAGTAGCGAGCTCCCTCTTTCACTGATGAATGAGAGGGTCAGCACCTGTCAGGAAGAGGTCATCCACATACAACACCAGAATGAGAGGCTTCTCTCTATCAACTTTGAAGTAAAGGTTCGGATCAACATTACTACGAGTGAAGCCCAGCTTCATTAGGTAGCTATATATCCTCTCGCACCAAGCTATGGGTGCTTGCTTTAGCCCATAGAGGGCTTTCTTCAACCTACAGACATGGCTGTCCCGATCCTGGACTTCGAACCCCAGAGGTTTCTCTACATACACCTCTTCCTTTATTGCACCATGTAGAAATGCGATCTTCACATCCATCTGACGAAGACTTCATCGTTGCGTAGCAGCAAGGGCTATGATAGATCAAATGGTTGTATATTGGGCCACAGGTGCAAATATGTCATCATAGTCTATGCCTTCCTTTTGAGAGAAGCCACGGGCAACAAATCTTGCCTTGAACTTTTCAACACTTCCATCAGATTCATGCTTGATCTTGTAGAGCCATTTCGAGGTGACAACTACTTTGTCCTCTAGGCTTGGAACCACATCCTAGACATCATTCTTCAATATGGACTCATACTCTTCGTGCATAGCATCCTTCCGTACTTGATGCTTCACGGCTTCCTCAAAAATCTAGGCTTAGATTGTACAATAGTACTCATGGCTGCTAGATACCCTTGGTATCTACTCGGCTTCTTGGTTTCATGGAATGTCCCCCTTGGGGCCATATGTCCCTCGACATCCTCGAGGGTGTCCCTAAGCCATGATGGTCTCTTCCCCAGTGAAGGAGGTGGATCAATCGGGTCCATCGGTCCTTCAGTATCGGGCATCGTCTCATCCTTTGATTCTTCTTGATTTCTAGGCCTTGCTTCAAGTTCTTCCTAAGATCTCGGAAGATTGACTACCTTCTTCAGGGAAGCATCTTTGTCAAAAGTGACATCGTGGCATATCTCCACTTCCTTTTGACCAGGCACATAGACTCTATAAGCTTTCGAAGTTTCGTTGTAGCCCACAAACATTCCCTTCTTCATAGAAGCATCCAGCTTGTTCCTCTTCTATTTTGGCACATCAAAATAAACAGAACATCCAAAAACTCTAAAATGTGAGACGTAAGGTTTATTACCAGTGGAAACCTCTTCGGGAGTTTTGGAGTTCAGAGCGGAATGCGGGCATCGGTTTTGTATGTACACAGCAGTGTTCGCAGCTTCTCCCCACAAAAACTTCAGTACATCCTAGTCACATAGCATGGCACAGGCAGCTTCCACAATGGTCCCTTTCTTTCATTCATCAACGCCATTCTGCTCAAGAGTATAGATAGTTGTGGTCTCCCTCTTGATGCCAGCTTCTCTGCAAAAGTTCTTGAACTCGTTCGTCTCATATTCAGTGCCATTATTGGTCCACAAAATCTTGATCTTCTTCCCTGTCAGATTTTCCACCAAGGCTTTGAAGGTACAGAACCACATGAAAGCCTCATCCTTCTTCTTCAAGAAGTATATCCAGGTTTTGTGAGAGAAGTCATCTATGAATGTCATATAATAAGAACATCCTCCCAAGGATGTCACGGGCAGCATACCAGAGAGATCAGAATGTACTAATTGCAAGACATCAGATGTCTTTGTGACGCTTGAGGGGAAAGGTCCCCTTGTATGCTTTCCTTAGGCACAACCCTGACATACACCTTCATGATTATTTGAGAACTCGGGCATCCCCGTCACCACTTTCCTTGCTTCGGGAAGGGCCTTGTAGTGAAGGTGTCCAAACCTTTGGTGCCATAGTTCAGTGTGTCGAATAGTATCACATGTCATCGCTCCCAATGGACTTCCTCCACCGTGGTAGAGTGTATTAACTCTAAACCCAATCGTGATAGCTTCCTTGAAGCTCTTCTTCCACATGCACACCTTTCCATAATGAATGCCACATTCAAACCTTTGTCTTCCATGGCTGATATAGACACAATGTTCTTCTTCAAATTAGGTACATAGAGTACATCCTGCAAGTGGAGGACTTGACCTTGAGACAAATGGAGGGTCACAGTCCTTGTCCCTTTCACGGGATATGTGGCATTATCTCCAAGGATAATTTCCATATTAGTATCCTTCTCAACCATATCAGAGAGTGCTTCCTTGAACCCAGTGATGTGCCTTGAGGCACCACTATCTATCAACCAGACATCCATCGTGTCGGGTGGAGATGCAACAGAGAGAGCAGATACAAGAATGAATTCATTTCTTTTATTAACAATATTTGATTCCTCATACTTGGAGTTTCTCGACCTTTTGAAAGGTTGACCATTTCCGCCGGAGGGAGCCTTCCTCTTTCCCTTGAACCTGTTGTTCCTTTGATTGCCATTCCTCTGGTTGTTGTTGTTGTCATCACCATCGGGAGAATCCTTCTTGAAAGAGCATTCTCTAGCATAGTGACATGGCCTATGACAAGTGTAACACTTGCCCTTCTTTCCCTGGGCCCCTGCTCTTCCTTTGTTCTTTGGACCACCAAATTTCTTCTTTCTACAATGAGCAGCGTAGGCAACATTTCCTTCATTTTCACACTCCTTCATTCTTGTCTCTTCTTGAACGCATCTCGATAGTACTTCGTCAAAGTCAGGTATCACATTATTATTGAGAATGGTAGTGTTGAACACATACCATTCGGATGAAAACCCTCCAAGTGCGGTGAGTACCATCTCTCGATCAACCATTGTCCCCCCAATAGCCAACAGATTGTTCCTGATTTCAGTCAGCTTCAAAAAATATGATTGAATAGACTCATCCCTGCCTTTCTTCATATTCTTCAATTGATTCTTGAAGAATAGGACTTGATTCACATTGTTGGCCCTGAACATGTGGACCAACTTATCATACATCTCTTTGGATGTGCCCAGCTCAAAGATGTAGGCAACCATACTCTTGTGAATTAAATCCCTGATCATCAGCTTTGCTTTGATCTCCCCCTTCTTATACTTTGTTTTGGGAGCAATAGTTGCAGTGGATGGAGGCTCTTGGATTTTACCTTGCACATAGTCTATGACATCTTGGTCTTCCAACATAAGATACAATGTCATCTTCCAAGCATGGAAGGCATCATTTCCAGTCAATTTGTCATCAACCTTGAAGCCATTGTAGTTTGAGGAACCCATCCTCTTCTTTGGTAATTGCTATAAATTAGGGCTTTGTCTTCACCTCAGCTCCGATAACATGTAAATTTATGTAGATGTTCTATGCTTGATGCAACTTTACTTTTTCCTCAATATTTAGACAACAATCACATAATTAGTAAAGTAAAACGCTGATAGAACATACCAATAGATCGACAGAAGACAAACCAGAAACATATAAGTGTGATGGTGCATTACGGCGGTCAACAGGATGCTTCAACCAACATAGTCTCGATATGGTCAACTAACCAACAATGTCACACAACTCTTAGGACAGCCAAACGATCAACTCAAAAGTCAACCCCAGAAAAGTAAACACTATCAGTGAATGGTCAACACAAACAGTAGCAACAGCTAGGTCAACGTTGAAAAGTCAAAGTCAACGTCTTGCCTCGGAAATAGTGCCAGAAAATGTAGATTAGGGAAATCAAAGTTTAGGGAGAGTTTCAGGTCGATTTGACCTTGCGTTGACCAAAGTCAACGCTGGTCAAACTTGGTTGCAGTTGCTGCAGAAACCCTAGACCGAAAACCAGAAATTGCTGCTGCCAGATTTCCCACGCGTGGAGAGAGAAGAGACTCCAAGTGATTGAACCAATCAGATGAGGAGAGAGAATGTGTGAGAATGTGATGAGTGAAATGTCCTCCAACGTTGACCTTATTTATATCCATCAGTGAGGGTGTGTGACACATCTGCTTGGGTACAAAACCTTAAAGCCGACCTGCACATATTTTGAATAGATTAAAAAATAAATTCAAAATAAATGTTTTACTCATCGGATCAAGATGATCTTTAGATCGATCTTGCACCTCTCCGAAAGAAGAACCCAATAAAAATATTGGTATCTTCATCTGAGCATCATAACATGGAGTTTGGATCTAGCTATCCAAAATTAACACGGAGCCTGTGCTAAGAGTTCACATGTGGAGTAAATGGGTTATGAGAACCCGTCTCTGCTCAAAAAATTTCCTTTAGTGATTACCCCATGGGGGAAGATATATTCTACATTAATAACATAGATTTTCATACTATATGTAATACCATGAAATTATTTTTATTTTAATGTTATTTTATTTTGATTAACTTACCTGATTTGTCGCTCATTGCTTAAATAATTAACCAATTTTGTGATTAATCAAAGTCAAGTAACTCCTTTTAATGTCCTTTCCATTCATGACCAATTTATACTCTCTTTTATATTTACCACCATACTCTGCTGCCCCTTTTGATGGATACATACTTGCAATTTCAAAAGAGACGCACTCTAACACTTTCACAATCACAGGGTGTTCCCCAAAAAAGGATCTTGATGGTTCACGGACAGATCACCCTCTTACCTGTCAAAATTAGGGATGGAGGCGACACCAATTGTTATGTGTCAAAATCAGAGATAGACAAAAAAGAAACTGACTGTGATCTTGTACAAGATAGATTCAAGGCCTAAAATTTCGAACAAATGCAAATACTTTTGCAATAGTTTCAAGATGTTGTGATAATTTCAGGGTTTTTTAGAGCGTCATAGCGGGAGAGCATCAGTGTCAAATGTGAATAAATATTAATGTACTTGTTGTTGTTTGCAATTTGCAATTTTCTTCTGCGGAAGAAGCTAACCTTCTATTGCCTTCATCTTGGTTTATTTTTCTTGCCACATACTTATTGGTGTGCCATATATAGCAAGGCTTGAGCAGATGGCATGCTTTCCAACTTACCACATGTCTGAGCAAAATGAAATTACATGTTTATATTCTTATACATGGTAAGACAATATATAAAAACCTTATTAGATTCAAAAAGATATTTAAATTTCATTAAATCTTGGGTTGAAATATAATTGTTTGATAGCAGATTGTATATTTAATTTTAAACAAAAATGGAAATGGATTATTATATATAATGATATAAACTATGAATTTTATTGTCTTTGATTTAAAATTACTTTTAATTTATAAATTATTTATTCGTGAAAAATTATAAATAAAGTGTTTGGCAAAAGTAAAGTGACTTGCAATATTATTATTATTTTTTTAAATGTAAGAGCAACTTTATATTGATTACACACTATGTTTTCAGCAATATTATTTCTTTCTTTAAAATAAAGTGATTTGCAAAACTATTTCTTTCTTTAAATGCAAAAACAATTTTATATTGATTATACACTATGTTTTCTGCAATATTATTTTTTTCTTTAAAATAAAGTGATTTGCAATACTATTTCTTTCTTTAAATGCAAAAGCAACTTTATATTGATTAGGCACTTTGTTTTTTTCCTCAGAAAAATAACAAAAATAATATGTAGTATAAAAGATTAGTCATCTTGCAAATAAGATACTCTCTTTCCAAGGCATTTCTTGCCTTTAAATGAAATTTTAACGTCCATGAGACTAAAAATAGTGAAATAAAAATAGAAACTCTATTAATAATACAATAAATGTGATATTGTAAAAAACTAATTTAGATTCAAACATGTTCTTGTTTTGAAAATATAGTTCTATCAACAAATGTAATGTGATCTTGAACATGATATCCGAGTCGCTTGGTTAGCAAATTAGTACGAAAGGGAGTTATAAACTTATGTTTAGTAAATTAGTTAGACGAAGAGAGGGAATTATCAAATTGCTAATTGAGTACCTCCTCTTTAAAGTAAGGTATCTACTTAATTTCCAACTACCTCCCAGTGGAAAAGGGGAAATTCCAAATAATGTATGAATTGAGTTGCTGTAATTAGGATGGATATATATATATATCTCCCAATGGAAAAGGGGAGTGGGCACAAATAGGTTTATAGGACGAATTATATATTTTTAAGTAAACTTATTACCTATAAATCTATCTGTTAGAAATGTATTATATATATATAAAACAAGGTGAAAGAAAATATTTATTCACAATTTTTTATTTAAATAAATTGAAATATTTTTATTAAAGATGATTTATAACTTTTTTTTTTTTTTTTGGTAAAATATCTTTTTGGTAATAATCACATGCAATATAACATTGTCCATGCTCGTTTCAAACCAACCAATATAAATATAAATAGTTATTAATAATATAAAAAATTAAAATTTATAAATATATTTATATATTATTCATATAAATGTGAATATAAATATTTATAAAAATTAAAATAATTTAATTTTAAAGTTATAATTAAATTAATTATTAAATTTTTTTGGAATGTTATAATTTTTGAAAATGTGCATTATGTAGATAAATCTATTTAATGTGCATTATATAAATAAATGTGATAATCTTCATTAAAATAAATATTTTACACAAATAATTTTTATAATGAGTTATTAAATTATTATATATATATATATATATATATATATATATATATATATAAACTTGAGTAACCATTTAAAACAAATAACTATAACAATGTGATAATTTTCATTAAAATAAATATTTTACACAAATAATTTTTATAATGAATCATTAAATTATTAAAAATAAAAAATATATATAAACCCATAAACTTCAGTAACCGTTTAAAACAAATAACTATAACTTGAGTAATACTTTAAAACAAACAAATATAACCATTATTATAATACGGATTTGATTGGAGTTTAGATAATTCTTATTATTAGTAAATTAGTTTTACGTTTAAGATTAAAAGTATGAAAATTAGTGGAGGAGGGTATTATTGGTAATTTTTTTTTTCAAAAAATCAAATAATTGAATTGCAATTTTTTTTAATGGTGAATTCAGCATCGCTCTAAATAGTCAAATTAATTTAACTACTGTAACTCCAATTTTCAAAAATCTTTGCCAAAATTACTATAACTCAAATTTTAAAAAATCTATAGAGATTTTTTTGATTAGGGCATGTTTTACTGTCTGTGATGTTTTCCCAATAAGTATGTCCAGTAACCCATCACTTCCTTTAGATTTCCTGGGCGGACGATAGATAATACAATCCATCTTAGGGTTTCAACTTATGCCCACGAATTTCCGCCCGCACGACGTCGATGGCGTCGACTGCGAGGAGGACAATGCTTTCAGTTGGTCGACGTTCCTTCCATAATTTCAATGGCACCGCCGACGCGCGCATTAGAATATTATGTCACACCCACAGGCTTCAAGAGGCAGTGCAGGCATTCGAACATCTGCTTTCAGTTAAATCTAAGTCAATTCCCACTCTCATTACCTGTAATCTTTTGTTAAGTAGCCTACTTCGACGGAATCAACATGAATCTGCATTGCCTCTTTACAGGCTGATGATTGAAGCAAACATTCTTCCAGATCTCATAACTTTGAGCATTATCATCCATTGTCACTGTCAAACAGGTAAAATGGATTATGCATTGAAAGTGTTTGAAGGAATGGAAGGAAGCACATGGGTATGTACCAGATGTTGTAACCTTCAATACCCTCATCAAAGGGCTTTGCAGGAAGTTCAGAATCGACGACTCTATCAAGCTTTTCAACCAAATGATGAGCAAACGACAAGTTCCTGATCTTTTTACTTATAATACCCTAATAGATGGGCTCTGCAAGACAGGGAAAACCCACGAAATGTTCGCGTTGATAGCTGTTATGCTGCAAAAAGGCTATCAGCCCGACACAATCACATTTAGCACGCTCATGGATCGGCTATGCAAAGAAGGTAAGGTCCAAGAGGCCAAGAAGCTACTATATCAGATGTTAAAAGAAGGGCATAACCTAGATGTTATTACATATAGTACCTTGATTGATGGTTTCTGTAAGGAAGGCAAGCCAGAAGAGGCCGTGTAGCTCCTCCATGAAATGCCTGGCAGAAACATATGCCCTGATGTGGTCACGTACAATGGGCTTATTAACGGTTTCTGCAAGGAAGGCAAGCTGGAAGAGGCTATGGAGCTCCTCCATGATATGACAAGCAAAAACATATGCCGTGATGTTGTCACTTACAATGGACTTATTAACGGTTTCTGCAAGGAAGGCAAGCTGTAAGAAGCTGTGGAGCTCCTCCATGAAATGGCCAGCAAAAACATATACCCCAATATTGTCACTTTCAGTGCGCTTATTGAAGGTTTTTGCAAAGAAGGCAAGCTACAAGAAGCGATGGATCTCCTCCATGAAATGGGGAAAAACATACACCCTGATGTTGTCACGTACACTGGGCTTATTAATTGGTTCTGCAAGGAAGGCAAGCTGTAAGAAGATGTGGAGCTCCTCCATGAAATGACCAGCAAACACATATACCCCAACATTGTCACTTACAGTGCGCTTATTGATGGTTTTTGCAAAGAAGGCAAGCTTCAAGAAGCTCTCCAATTGTTAGATGTCATGGGGCAAATAGGCTATCAGCCTAATGATATCACATACACTACACTAATAAATGGGTTTTGCATTGTGGGAAATCTAGAAAAGGCAGAGACACTTCTTCAAGAAATGTCGGAGAAAGGTTGCAGGCCTAACATAGTTAGCTATAATACATTAATAAATGGGTTCTGCAAGAATGACAGGATAAACAAAGCTTTGCAAATCTTCCATGAGATCCCAAAGCAGAGTTTGAGCTGTGATGTTGTTACTTACAACACATTGATGGTTGGATTCTGCAAAGTCCGTAATCTCAAGGAGGCAATAAAGTTATTTAAACGGATGACAGATAGTGGTCATGTCCCTGATATGATTACATATAGCATTCTCATGGATGGAATATGCAAGGAAGGCACACACGAAGAGGCCAAAAGACTACTCCATGAGATCTTAAAAATTGTTTGACACTACAGTTGTGACATATTTAGTGGTCAATATGGTCCTTTGTAACATATCGCTAAATGTACCTGGTAAGATTAAGTAATAGGGAATGAAACACAGTTGATGAAGTTCAAGTGTGACTTTGAAAACGGTGCACTAGTCAGGTACCTGGAACAGTAAAGATAGTTGCATGTTTCTGTTTTATTAAATGGACTACCTCTCTTTTACTCACTAAACTGCAAGTTCTTTGCAATTTTGAAGCTTGCTTTGGCATGCCTTCTTTTTGTTATAGTTTTTTTTTTTTTTTTTTTTTTTTTTTTTTAAACTGAAACGGTTATTTTTTATTTATTTGAAATCTGGTTTGGTCGAGGCCAAATCAACCAGTGATACAAGAGAACTGTCCAGCTTCCCGATACATGATGCTCATCATCTCAAGGAATGCTGTTTTGTGAAGGGTTTTTGTCATTTATGCTAAGATCTCCTTGCGAGAGAAGGCAGCCTTTGTTTGCATTGTGATCAACTTCTTTGTTTGAGCTTCTGAGGATGTGAAAGAATTGGAAAGAGGAGAAGTCAAGCAAGATGAACTTTAGTCTTCAGAGGATCTTGTTTAGGACTTCAACTTTGAATTGATCTTTCGAGTGCAACTTTTTTATCAAGATTTCGGAGTCTCCAAAGGCTTGAAAGTCTTTGATGCCTTTCTCTCGTGCAATTTGGCAAGCTTTTAACAAGCTGAGAATTTTGGCTTGGTTATTTGTTCGTTGTCCGAGGCCTAGCTGAAACTGTATTTTCTTGTACCGTCCAGAGAGTAAAGCACACCTCAGCTCCTACTGTCCCGAGGTTTCCTTTGGAGGCTCCATCAAAGAAGATCGTTGCTTTACCCTACTTCCTCCACCAAACTTGAAATATTTCATCCGAGTCCCTTAAACGCCATCCTGGATTGGCTTGGGGTCTAGCTGCGGTTTGATATCTGTCACGAAAAATAAAAGTCCCCATCCATTTATTTTCTTCTGGGAGGAGAGAGCTATCAAATTTATGGGATTGGTTGCTCATGGTTTCATTGAGAAGGGCTTTGGCTTTGGCAGCAGCCGATCGGGGAGGCCAAGATGTGTTTTTGAAGATTTGATCATTTCTGGCTAGCCAGATTTTCCAGCTTACATACTAGGGGATGGTGGGCCAAACACGAAACCATAGAGCCTTGTTGGAGATTTGCTGAGGGTAGCGCTCCTATTAATTTTGGACAACTAGGTCCAAACTCCATGTTGTGATGCTCAGATGAAGATGCCAATATTTTTATTGGACTCCTCTTTCGGAGAGTTGCAAGATTGATCTAAAGATCATCTTGATTCGATGAGCAGAACATTTATTTTGAATTCATTCAAAATATGTGCAGGTCGGCCTGAAGATTTTGTGCCTCAGCAGTTGTGTCACACACCTTCATTGATGGATATAAATTGGTCAATGTTGGAGGACATTTTCACTAATCTCATCCTCACACATTTCTCTCTCCTCATCTGATTGGTTCGATCACCTAGGAGGCTCTTCTCTTCACATGTGGGAAAATTTCAACAAGCAACAATTTTCTGTTTTCGACCTAGGGTTTCTGCAGTAGCATTGACCATAGTTGAATTTGGTTGCAAGGTCAAATTGACCTAAAACTCTTCCAAACTTTCGATTTTTTTAAATCTGCATTTTTTGGCACTATTCCCGAGGGTGGACGTTGACTTTGACTTGGCTGCGTTGACCTAGCTGCTACTGCTGTTTGCGTTGACCGTTCACTGACAACATTGACTTTTGGTTGACTTTTGAATTGACTGTTTTGGCTGTCTTAGAGGGTTGTGTGACACTTCTGGTTGGTTGACCATATTGAGACTTTACTGGTTGAAACATCTTGCTTACTGCCGTAAGGCACCAACACACATATATTTTGGCTTGTCTTCTGTCGATCTACTAGTATGTTCTATCAGCATTTTACTTCGTTGTTTATGTGATTGCTGACTGATATTGGGATAAAAAGTAAAGTTACATCAAGCATAGAACATCTACAAATATTTACATGGTATCAGAGCTGAGAGGAAGACAAAGCCCTAGTTTGTAGCAATCACCGAAGAAGAGCACGGGTTCCTCTAACTACAATGTCTTTAAGGCTGATGACAAATTGATTGGGAATGATGACTTCCATGACTGGAAGATGACATTGGATCTTATGTTGGAGGACCAAGATGTCATGGACTATGTGCAGGGTAAAATTCAAGAGCCTCCATCCACTGCAACTGCTGCTGCCAAAACAAAGTACAAGAAGGGGGAAATCAAAGCAAAGCTGATGATAAAGGACTCTATTCATAAGAGTCTAGTTGCCTACATCTCTGAGCTGGACACATCCAAAGAGATGTATGATAAGTTGGTCCACATGTTCAAGGCCAACAATGTGAATCAAGTCCTATTCTTCAAGAATCAATTGAAGAATCTGAAGAAAGGTAGGGATGAGTCGGTTCAATCATATTTTCTGAAGTTGACCGAAATCAAGAATAATCTTCTGGCTATTGGGGAGACAATAGCTGATCGAGAGATGGTTCTCACCGCACTTGGAGGTCTTTCTTCTGAATGGCATGTATTCAACACTACCATTCTCAATAACAATGTGATACTTGATTTTGATGAAGTACTATCGAGATGCGTACAAGAAGAGACAAGGATGAAGGAATATGAAAATGAAGGAAATGTTGCCTTCGCTGCTCATACTAAGAAGAACTTTGGTGGTCCTAGGAACAAAGGAAGAGCAGGGGCCCAAGGAAAGAAAGGCAAGTGTTACACTTGTCACAAGCCAGGTCACTATGCTAGAGAACGCCCTTTCAAGAAGGATTCTCCAGATGATAATGACATCAACAACAACCAGAGGAATGGCAATCAAATGAACAACAGGTTCAAGGGGAAGAGGAAGGCTCCCTCCGGCGGAAATGGGCAACCTTTCAAAAGGTCGAGAAATTCCAGGTATGAGGAATCAAATGTTGTTGATAAAAGGAAATGAATTCATTCTTGTATCTGCTTTCTCTATTGCATCTCCACCTGACACTATGGATGTCTGGTTGATAAATAGTGGTGCCCCAAGGCACATCATTGGGTTCAAGGAAGCACTTTCTGACATGGTTGAGAAGGATGTTAATTTGAAAATTATCCTTGGAGATAATGCCACATATCCCGTGAAAGGTACAGGGACTGTGACCCTTCACTTGTCTCAAGGTCAAGTCTTCCGCTTGCAGAATGTACTCTATGTACCTGATTTGAAGAACCTTGTGTCTATTTCAACCATGGAAGACAAAGGTTTCAATGTGGCATTCATTGATGGGAAGGTGCGTATCTGGAAGAAGAGTTTCAAGGAAGCTGTCGTGATTGGGTTTAGAGTTGATACACTCTACCAGGTTGGAGGAAGTCCATTGGGAGCGATGGCATGTGATACTATCTGACAGACCAATAATGGCACTGAATATGAGACGAACGAGTTCAAGAACTTTTGCAGAGAAGCTGGCATCAAAAGGGAGACTACAACTGTCTATACTCCTGAGAAGAATGGCGTTGCTGAACGAAAGAACAAGACCATTGTGGAAGCTGCTCGTGCCATGCTATGTGACCAAGGTCTACCGAAGTTTCTATGGGGAAAAGTTGCAAACACTGTTGTGTACATACAAAACCGATGACCACATTCCGCTCTGGACTCCAAAACTCCTGAAGAGGTTTTCTCTGGTAAGAAACACGACGTCTCACATTTTAGAGTTTTTGGATATCTTGTTTATTTTCATGTGCCGAAAGAGAAGAGGAGCAAGATGGATGCTTCTGGGAAGAAGGGAATGTTTGTGGGCTACAACGAAACTCCGAAGGCCTATAGAGTCTATGTGCCTGGTCAAAGGGAAGTGGAGATATGCCACGATGTTACCTTTGACGAAGATGCTTTCCTGAGGAAAGTAGGCAATCTTCTAAGATCTAAGGAAGATCAAGAAGCAAGGCCTGGAAATCAAGAAGAACCGAAGGATGAGACGATGCCTAATGTTGAAGGACCGATGGACCCGATTGATCCACCTCCTTCGATGAGGAAGAGACCATCATGGCTCAGGGACACTCTCGAGTATGCCGAGGGACATATGGCCCCAAGGGGGACATTCTGTGAAAGCAAGAAGCCGAATAGATACCAAGGGTATCTAGCAGCCATGAGTACTATTGTACAATCTGAGCCTGGATCTTTTGAGGAAGCCGTAAAGCATCAAGTCTGGAAGGATGCTATGCATGAAGAATATGAGTCCATTATGAAGAATGATGTCTGGGATGTGGTTCCAAGACTAGAGGACAAAGCAGTTGTCACCTCGAAATGGCTCTACAAGATCAAGCATGGATATGATGGGAGTGCTGAAAAGTTCAAGACAAGATTCGTTGCCCCTGACTTCTCTAAAAAAGAAGGCATAGACTATGATGATATGTTTGCACCTGTGGCCCTATATACCACCATCTGATCTATCATAGCCCTTGCTGCTACGCAAGGATGGTGTCTTCATCAGATGGATGTGAAGACCGCATTTCTGCATGGTGCGATAAATGAAGAGGTGTATGTGGAGCAACTTCTGGGGTTCAAAGTTCAGGATCGAGACACCCATGTCTGCAGGTTGAAAAAAAATCCCTCTATGGGTTGAAGCAAGCACCCAGAGCTTGGTACGAGAGGATAGATAGCTACCTGATGAAGCTGGGCTTCACTCGTAGTAATGCTGATTCGAACCTTTACTTCAAGGTTGATAGAGAAAAGCCTCTCATTTTGGGCTGTATGTTGTTGACCTGTTCCTCACAGGTGCTGAACATCTCATTCATCAGTGCAAGAGGGAGCTCGCTGCTGAGTTCGAGATGAAGGACCTAGGACTGATGCATTACTTCCTATGCCTGGAGGTCTGGCAGAGACCTAGCGAAATTTTCCTTTCTCAAGGAAAATACATTGTGAAGCTTTTGAAAATATTTGGTATGGTGGACTGTAAGTCCGTGTCGACACCAATGGAGCTCATGTTTAAGAAGTTGAGTGGCAGCGCTGCTGGGCTCGTGTTAGCAAATCCTACCGAGTATTGTCAACTCGTAGGGGCCCTGATGTTCTTAGTGAACACCCGTTCGGACGTATGTTTTGCAGTGAACACTTTGAGTCAACACATATTTGATCCTCAAAACATTCACTAGGTTGGTGCCAAGAAACTCTTGAGATATCTCTAGGGCACGATAGACCATGGGCTGAGATACATTGCTGGGAGCATGACACTCCATGGATATACTGATGCTGATTGGGTTGGCAGTGTGGTGGATCGCAAGAGCACATATGGATGCTGCTTCACACGTAGGTCTGCTTCGAGCAGGAAGCAGAAGTCGGTAGCCTTGAGCACCACTGAGGCCGAATACATTGTAACATGTATGGCCTGTTGTGAAGTCACTTGGTTGCGAAAGCTCTTCAGTGAGTTGTTCGAGCATGTGCTAGATGCCACCGTTATCCTTTGTGATAACTAGAGGGGGATTCGTTTGTCAGAGAATTCGTGTTCCACGATCGATCCAAGCATGTTGATTGCTGGTACCACTTTATCCGAGATATGGTACAATGAGGCGCTGTAAGGCTCGATCATATAGGAACTGATGAGTAGGTTGTGGATATTCTCACAATGCCCTTGGGGAAGGTCATGTTCCTAACCTTCCGTGAGAATCTTGGAATCGTGGAACAACCCTATTTTGAAGGTCCTGTTGGACGATGAGCTCTTAGAGCTCTGGGGGGCTTTGGGGATAGCTTCTCGGAGCTATAAGCAACCACAGGGCTAGGCTTGCCGAATCTTGTTGGTGTGCTTTTGCCCCATTGTTATGATGATTGAGTTGGTTCACCTCTTATGATTTGTGCCCCATATGCATCCTACCCATTGAGTCCCAGGTTCATGGGAAGTACCTCTCATTTGGCCAGTGAGGTGGGAAAAACTAGAGACTAGTAGCAAAGACTGATGGATGCATCAGAGATTGCTGTACTCTCTATCTAGGATGGCACGTGTCCAACCACTTGATCTAGGATCAAGTCTAGTGAGGTTTCGAACCTCCAACTGACTTCGGGTCAGTGAAACTAACTTCGGGTTAGTATATGACTCTCTTGAGTCCAAGTGAGGTTTCGGACCTCCAACTGACTTCGGGTCAGATAAACCAACTTCGGGTTGGTATGAGACTTTTTGTGAGTTCTATAGAGGTTTTGGACCTCTGGGTTGAATCTGTCAGCCGAGAATGATGTCTTTATGACTAATCCACTTTGGTTCTGAAATAAAGAAGCCAGCAAAGCAAGTTACGGCGGGATGACGCACGATGTTTGGATTGCACAGGTGGATGGAGTTCTCCCTAGTTGAGAGGGAGTGTTAATTTTGGATAACTAGGTCCAAACTCCATGTTGTGATGCTCAAATGGAGATGCTAATATTTTTATTGGACTCCTCTTTCAGAGAGGTGCAAGATTGATCTAAAGATCATCTTGATCCGATGAGTAGAACATTTATTTTGAATTTATTCAAAATGTGTGCAGGTCGGCCTGAAGGTTTTGTGCCCCAACAGTGGTGTCACACACCCTCATTGATGGATATGAATTGGTCAACGTTGGAGGACATTTTCACTCATCTCATCCTCACACATTTCTCTCTCCTCATCTGATTGGTTCGATCACCTTGGAGGCTCTTCTCTTCACACGTGGGAAAATTTCAGCAAGCAACAATTTTTTGTTTTCAGCTTAGGGTTTCTGTAGTAGCGTTGACTTTGGTCAATGCAAGGTCAAATTGACCTGAAACTCTCCCAAACTTTCGATTTTTCTGAATCCGCATTTTTTGGCACTATTCTCGAGGTTGAATGTTGACTTTGACTTGGCTGCGTTGACCTAGCTGCTGCTGTTGTTTGTGTTCGTTGACTGACAATGTTGACTTTTGGTTGACTTTTGAGTTGACTGTTTTGGCTGTCTTAGACGGTTGTGTGACACTTCTGGTTGGCTGACCATATTGAGACTTTGCTGGTTGAAGCATCCTGCCGACCGCTGTAACGCACCAACACACTTATATATTTTGGCTTGTCTTCTGTCGATCTACTAGTATGTTCTATCACTATTTTACTTTGTTGTTTATGTGATTGTTGACTGATATCGGGATAAAAAGTAAAGTTGCATCAAGCATAGAACATCTACTAAAATTTATAGCTCCTTCTATGTCGAAAATAAGTCCACAACAGAGATTTGAGAAGGAGCTATAACGTTAAGTCCATGAGAAGTTCCATACTTCTTTGGCGAAGGAGCAGTCCACAAAAAGATGATCCAAGGTTTCAAGAGCGTTCCTGCAGGGAGCGCACCTATGAGGGCCTGCTATGCTTCTTTTTAACATATTTTCCCCTGTCAAGATCTTCTTATGCATAAGGACCCAAAAGAAAAACTTAATTTTGGGGAGACCCATGGGATCCCACACCAGTCTCCAAAAGCTTGCTAGATGAATCATGTCTCGCTCTGATTGAAGAAGAAGAAAGCCCTGTGCAGCTGTGTAGGTTCCAGAGGTACCCTAGCCCCAAGAATTGGAAACTAACTTGTGGATCGGGGCAACATCTCTTAATTCTACCATGAAAGTGTTTTGTTTCTGTTGCAAATTCTCCGGAGTTCTGGGGAAGGCCCAAGATTTCCAGTTATCGGTCTCATCACACTCAGAAATGTCTTCTAATATGCAAATACCGTGCTGTGACGGCCAAATTCGGATCTCATTAAGTGCTTTAGCGCTGGAGAGGGGCGAGTGACCCATTATGCACTCTTTCCATAACTTGATTTTTTGCCATTTCCAGGGATGCGATATAGATGTTTTTGGAAGAATTTGATTCCTCTCCTGCAGAGGTTCCATATCAGCAAAATTTTCTTGTTGTTTTCTACTTGCAAATTCCCGAGGGATGCGTCTTTTACATATTTAATGCTGAGGATCCGACTTACCGAATGGTTAGGCTCAACGTGTAGTTTCCACAGGATTTTGCAGCCAAGTGACATGTTGGCATGGGCTGGGTCTCTGATCTGCAGGCCCCCTTCACGAATTGATCGTTTCGCTGTGTCCCAATTAACCAGGTGAAATTTCCTTTGGTTTCCTTTGCCACCTTAACATAGAAAATCGCGGATAAGCTTGGAGATCTGGTCGGTGATGGACTTGGGCGCCAACAGGAAAGAGGATTGGTATATGGGTAAGGCGGTGAGTACAGATTTTATGAGGATGAGTTTCCCACCATTCGTGAACCAATGACCTCCCCAGAAATCAATATTAGCTTTGATTTTACTGATAACATCAACCACACAGATCTCTTGTTGATTCCGAGCATTAGAGGCAGCCCCAAGTATTTAATTTTGTCCCAGTGAGCATAGCCTGCAAAGCCCATGATTTGCGCGATTTTCTGAATTTCGTGCTCCACTGCATTCCATCCATACACAACACTCTTGCTGTCATTTATTAGAGCGCCAAAGACACTGCAAAATCTTTGGAGTGTGGCTTTAAATGAGTTAGCGATCCTGGAGGTGACTCCTTCCTGCAACAATGAATCATCAGCGAAAAATGCATGGTTGATGGGCTCCAGCCTATTCGCGATCCTTAGGCCAGGAGCAGACCTTGTAGATTTATCTATTGACAACATCCTACTTAGAGAGTCTGCCATAAGGATATACAGGAAAGGGGAGAGAGGGCAACCTTGCCTTAGTCCCCTCATGGCTTGGAAGTAGCTGGTTGGTCGCCCATTGACTAGTGGAGAAATCCATGGTTGTCTGTACATGCTTTGATCAGGTTGACAAACTCAGAGGAGAATCCAAAGGAGAGGAGGACCCTGTAGAGGAAGGACAGGTTGACCTTGTGGAAAGCGTTTGCCATGTCCAGTTTGATCAACATTCCTTTCTCCTTCCTTTGGTTGCTTGGATGCATAGCTTCTTGCACCTGGATGACATTGTCCAAAATATGTCTGCCTTTGACAAACCCTCCTTGAGAGATGGAGATGAGATTTTCGAGGAGCAGTTTGATTCTGTTGGCGAGGAGCTTGGCTATGATTTTGTATGAGGCATTACATAGTGAGATAAGCCTGAATCTACCAAAGGATCCATAATTCACTTCTTTCGGAATAAGAGCTAGGAAGGTGGAGTTAGTGCCTCCCCCCACCTTGGCTTTTTCTAGAAACCCTTTGATCATTCTCAACAAATCCACTTTGATGATGTCCCAACAGATCCTGTAGAAATGGATTGAGAACTTATTGGGACCGGTGGCCTTGTCTGGTTCCATAGACCATATAACGTTGAAAATTTCATCATCGGTGAAGGGCTTTGTGAGGGCTGAGTTGTCCTCTCTATTAACCAGAGAGGGGATGTGGGAGAGGAAGTCCAGAATGTCCTCTTCGCTGCCATCGCACCCTTTGCTGTAAAGGTTCTAGAAATGAGAGACAACAACAACTTTGATTTGTTCAAAATCTTTGCAGACTACCCCATCAGTGGTTGTAATTTCCGAAATATGATTGCGGGAGAGGCGGGCTCTAAATTGACGGTGGAAGTAGGAAGTGTTTTTATCTCCTGATTTCAACCATAGGCTGCGAGACTTAATTCTCCAGTATTCCTCTTCAATGCGGAAGGAGCGGTAGGAGTGGCTTTGGGCTGTTTGTTCCTTTGCAAGCTCTGCAGAGGTGATGTCTTTTATTTCCAATTCCGTTTGTAGGTCCTCCAACATCCGTTCTGCTTCTTTTCTCTGATTGTTTGGGGTGTTGGTAGGCTTTTTGATCCATTCTTTCAAGGCTTGCTTTGTGGCCTTTAACTTTTGCTCCCATATATAGGTTGGGGAACCAGTGACTGAAGTGGACCATGCCATGCGAACAATGTCTTTGAAACCTTCCCTATCACTCCAGAGAGGACTAAACCTAAAAGGAATCGGTCCCAAATTTTCTTCCTCTTTCAATTGTAGAAGAATAGGCTTATGATTCGAGGTCAGCTTGGGGAGGATTTTGGAGGAGATGACTCACTTTTCCAACAACAATGAACTCTGGACTAGGAACTTGTCCAGTTTGGCGGAAATATGGTCCTCCCCAACTCTCTTATTGGACCATGTATAGAGACCTCTCCTAGGTTTGAAATCCAAGAGGTCCCATTGATGAACAAGGTCTTCGACCAAAGGGAGCATTTGGTCTCGGCTGATGCTACTCCTCTCTTTTCTTTTGAATCCAACACTATGTTTAAATCTCCAGCTTCTTGGGAGAATGGAGGTTTAAAAAGGCAGAAAGAGATTGCCAACATTCTCTCTTCTCAACATAAAGCACAGGAACATAAAGATTGACAAGAGAAAGGTTAACTTACTTGTACAATGCCTTAGCTCGGTAAATATCCAGTGCTGGGTCTTGAAGGAGTTTTCCAGCTGAAATTGGTCCTCCTTCCACAGGGTTGCAATTCCTCCTGAGGAGCCCCCCTTGAGCTTACTGCCTTTCCTGCATTCTTCTACCATTTCTTCTTGCTGACGTCGGGGAGGGTGTCCCCTTCAATTTTAGTCTCTTGGAGCAAGAGGATTTCTAAGGGTTCCATTTTCAGTAGATCTTTGACGGCTTCAGCTTTTGATGGGTTACCCAAGCCTCTGCAATTCCAAGAGACTAAATGCATTATTTATTAATGAAGGGGTTTGGAGCTACTCCCTTGGGAGGCCTTGTTCTGGTGTTCCTCCCAATGGACATCTCGATTGTGGGTTGGCTTCCTTGTGTTTTTTGCCTTTCTGCCTCTTCCTCCCTTGCTTCTTTATGGGATTTTCTTCCGACTCTTTTCAAGGGCCTCTTGAAGGTCTCATCCTCCGAGTAGGGGGAGTCCGATGACTTCTTTCCGATTATATCAGCAAATGAGGGAGAGGAGGAGATGTCAGGGGTAGCTCCAAGGAGGATTGCTTCTTCTTTGTCTTTTTCTGTGCAGGGGGGATGGGCTGTTCCTTGCTGTTCATGGTTGTTTCTGGTGGGTCTGCTGTGATATTTTCCTCTTCAATAGGATTAGCTGTTGCTGATGAGGGGTTGGAGCTCCCTACCCCAAGTGCCTGCCCTGCTTTTAGGGCATTGCTCCCTTTTGTTGCCCCTTTTCCTTTGGATTTTGACGAGGCTGCTTTCTGTACTGTAGTCCATTGCTCTGCTTTCGAGTTCTTGCTTTCTTCTTCTGCCTTCTTTTTGCAATGCCTGGCAAAATGGCCGTAGCCGTGACAATGCTTGCATTTGAATGGGAGTTGTTCATAATCCAACTCCTACATATGGGTCCAATCTGCAACTATTAGTTTTATGGCTTCCGACAACCCTACTTCCAGGTCTACCTCAACGCAGATGCGTGCATAGGAGTATTGGTCTTTTCTTACTGCTTGATCGATATATCTTCCAAGGGAGTTGCCGATGGTTTGGAGAGACTTTTGGTTCCAACAGTACAGAGGGAGGTGGGGGAGGCGCACCCACACTAAGATAGCTGAAGGCACGTCTTGGGCAGGGTTGAAATCGGGCGTCCATTTGTTTAAATATAGCCCTTGAGACCCCATGAAATGTGGTCCATTTCTGAATATGAGGCTTTTATCTTCCGCGTTCTCAAACACAAAAACGAAGAATCCTTTTCCAACGAAGTGGCTTTTGATGCCTTCCGAGACAAGAGGTGTCCAGCTCCTATGCACCTAATCCTCCACAGCTTTCGGAGATTGCCAGAGACTAGTAAACTGCCCTATGAGTCCTCTTTCAGCGTGATTCAAGGCTGACCTGCAGGTTTCCGCAACTGGGAGCTCCACCGTTGGGATGCTGTCTAGTTTTTTTGACAAACTTCTGCTGTGAGTCGGGAAGGGGGCGTTTGCTGCCTCCTGCTATTAGATTTCTGAACGCCGTGACTTCGGGAGGTGGAGGAAGGGGTTCGGAACACCCTCCTGCGGCCATGACTATGGGCCTCTGCTAGGTATGCAATGCACGCAGACAGGGCTTCGAACACCAACGCTCTCTCTTTTGTTATAGTTTTGACTATTTAGGTTGTGTGAAATAATTTGTTGCATAACTTGCATTTCTTGATCTTAGATCTATGGAGCAGTGCTTTGCTCTCTGGTCAACTACAACACCAGTGCTACATTAAGAAAAAGGACCAGATTTGGCATCCTAAAGAAAGGATCATTCCCACACCAAATTGAACCCGCAATCCTCTTGGTCCACCTTCATGTCCTGTAAGAATTTTTCTTCATAAAATTGGAAGTAGATACTTGTGCCAGATCTTGCTTTGATGTCAACAATGTTTAATGTTTTAAATTTTAATTGTTTACCTTGTTGCATGACATCCCACATTTCTATGTAATTTTTGTGGTTGAGGTGTAATAGTTCTTATTCTGTTATTTAGATATGCATACGATTAACTGAGAGAGGGGGGGTTGGGGTGGGGGGTGGGGGGGGTGAATCAGTTTAACACATTCATGGACTTTTAAAACTTTTTCATTAACACTTGTTTACACCTTCATTTCATGTTCAACTTAACATGTGAGTAATATTAGAATGTGAGCAGCAAGCATTAATATAATGTAACAGTAGACTTAATATCAGAGCAGCAAGTATTAAGCATATGACATAAAACAGATCAACACATAAACATCATGCACGGAGACACTAGATATAAGTGGAAACCCATAAAGGGAGAAAACCACATCTTATTATTGTTGTGATGCAAAGGCAAGCTCCAACTCCCTCTCACCACTGATTTTCTGTAGGCACCAACCTACAGGAGGCTCCAACCTCAATTCTGCAAGCTACAACTTGCAAGGCTCTAACTCCATCTCTATTTTCTGCGGGCACCAACCTACGGGACTCAACCTCGGTCGGCTGAGCGACATCTGTCAAGCTACAACTTGGTAGAAAGGCTCCAACTTTCTTACTCAAAAGAGAAACACTTGGCGATTTACCTTGGATATCGACTCCACATTAAGCATCTCTCGCCCCATCGGTCCTCATATCGGCCTTGCATCATCTCTGCTCGGCTCCTCCCTTGTCTCACTGCTTCATTTACGCATTCTCTTCACTCACAACATCTCGTTAACTCCTCCTTCTTCTTGTCTTTTGCTGCCCTCAATCTCTGCCTTTTCTGCATTTTCTTCACTCACTCTCTAACCCCTTTATGCATATCAAGATGATATTACTTATAGATATTTCCTGATGACTGTTTGCTTTCCTCTAGGAATTCGAAATGGATAGTCATACCCCTTGGTCTTCTGCCTACTCATTTCTTTTCAGCTCACTCAGAAAAATATAACTGTAGGTACTAATTTTAATATTACAGTGGGATTTTGTTTTCTTCCGGAGACTTGCCAATGCATCACAAACAAGAAAAGTTTAATTACAACATTTACATTCACATTTTCAGTTACACACTTCAATTTCACTCAGCTTCTTTTCTGGATTTTGGCTTGACTGGATTTTTCTTTTTTTACTGTTGTTTCTCTCTCTTTCGTTCTTGTAGGCTCTCTTCTTCATTGCAGTTGTATAACTGTTGTACATATAACTGTCTTTTAATATAACTGCTGGGCAATTTCAATACGTTTAATTTCTGCAGTGGCAACCTTTACATGCTGAATCTTTGTCAATACACTTGTAAGAATTCGGGTCAACCTTCGACCTTTATAATAAATTTCAACCTCTGTGTAAAATACATTCAAATTTCTTTGCCCAACCAACCCATAATTCGAATAGTTCAATATCTTGGTTCATTCTATTAATTCAATAAGGGAGCCTTCTTGATCCTTCCTTCAGGTTCAATTATCGAATTCATAGAATTAGATTAAGAAATGCGTTGACGGGCTTAGTACCAACTGATATAATAGACAGCCCTTATGTGACACAAGACCTTTGATATTTAAATAAACCCGACAATTATTATTTCATTTCGGGGGCTTCCTTCACACCTCATAACTAAATGTTCGAACCTTATAACTATGACCCCAAAGGTTAATAAATCCACAAATCTTAACAATAATCAACATATTCGTATGCATGGGCCCCACCATACAATCGACGGAATCAATCAAATGCACACGCCCGTACCTTAAGTTAACCTTCGCGCATATTCCCACTATGATCACCGTCTGATGACTTCCCTCCAGATCGACGGCTTGTATCGATATTGCACGGGGTCCTCAGTCAAGAGTTAATGCGCGATGGCGCGCAGTGAGAGTGGTTTTGCCAACTTGCTCTGGGACACGCGTCGTCCGTCCTGTGGAATCGCTCCCAACTCCTCAGATACCGCCCACTATGTAAAGGTGGTGCGATGAAAACCATAAACCACCGTCACTGTTCATCTGGTCATGGTTCCGCCCTTTTGGCTCGGGGTTCCGCCTAACTCCGCGTTCCGCTATCGGGTTCCGTCTTTCGAGTTCCCCTTAGCTTTCGCGTACAACACTAGCTCGTGGTTCCAATACGGTTCAATGATACTACTCAACTGTTATCATTATAACGAATCTCCATTGTAGTTAAATCTCATTCATAGCAATCGGACTACCCCGTCGATCTAATTTAACGATCTCTGCAATGTGATACTCCAAGAACGCTACGCACACATTGAACTTTTCATCTACTCACTTCCACAGTAATGTACATTCACCATAAAATAGATTATATGAATCCAGCCCAAATTCGTAACATATCAATTCAATTTAATACTTCAACCTAGAAGTTTTAAACTTGACTTCACCAATATTGACCACAAAACCTCTACACAGAAATTCATTCAGAGCATTTCCCATACAATTATTACTGTGCCATCACCTGATTTCACAGTTTCCTTCTAAGTTCTTCATGTTATGTGTTTCCATGGTATGTATATAACCTCACACTATGCTCATGAGTGATGTGAGTTAATCATAATTTCACATAGGAGCCATTTATGTGGGTCTGAAATTCTGTATGCTTAATCTTGAACTGCCAAAGATACCCTCTTGTACCTTGAATAGTTTTATGACATGCCTATCCCTCTACTCATCGAGTGATGCTTCTCCTTCTCTTTTCATCTCCTTTGCCACTGTTTTGCTATCTCTCTGTCTTTGTTTCTCTTCAGTGTCTTTCACCTATTACCCTTTATGTGAATGATATCTTGGTTATACACCTTTGTCATCTCCTTTGCCATCAATGACAACAATTCCAACAGTCTCCCCCTTTGGCATTGATGGCAATACTCTTCCTCTGTTTGCCTTATAGAAGTCCCTTTTTGCTTTTCCTCCCCCTTTGACATCAATGGTAAAGGGTTGCTCATTTCCTAGTTTGCTTTCTGCATTTCCTCTTTCTAAGATCTTCTGACTTTGTACCCTGCTGCTCCAAACTTTGGATTAAATCTAAAATTCTGAACCTGTAGCCTTTTCTTTAACTCTTTTATGCTGGGTGTATTCTTTCCATAATCCTTTGACCCTGAGGACCTGTTTCATGCTTTCCTTGTTGGCTGATCTCCCCCTGGAATGATATTTTCATTTCTGTTCTCCCCCTGAAACTGTGCTTTCTCTTTATATCAGAGAGTAGCATCTACAGATACTACCCCTAGTCTATCTCTCAAATATTCAAATGGTTCTCTAGCAAGAGGTTTGGTAAATATATCTGCTGTTTGTTCTTTTGTTGGCACATACTCCATCTTTACTATCTTCTGAGCCACTTGTTCTCGGAGAAAATGATACTTGATTGGGATATGCTTAGTTTTTGAGTGAAGCACAGGATTTTTAGATATACTTATAGCACTTGTATTATCACATTTGATTGAGATAGGTTCATCAATGCTTACCTTCATGTCTTGGAGAGTTTGCTTCATCCACATGACTTGTGTACAACATGCTGCTGCTGCTATATATTCAATTCAATTGTTCTAACATAAAGATTTTCAGGAAGACATCTTCAATTTCTTTTCTATGAATCTTCATGGGCTGATTACTCAAAGATTTATTACTCACTTAACTGCATTTCTCCAAGTGGACCTTTTGAAAGATGTAATGAACTGATGATAGGCGCTTTTCTTACTCATCCTTCTTAATGTGATACATTGTTAATTCTAGCAGTATAGGGCATATTGTGATCATCACTTTAATGTTCTAAAGTCTTCTTAGCTTATATGTTCATTGCTAAGGTTTCCTCTATCATCATGGCTTCTTGCTCTCTTCTCTTCTTCCATCAATCTGTCAGCTACTTAATACTTCAGATGATCTTCTTTCTCTATAGTTCTCTTTTAGAGGAATTTCCTTTTTCTTCCTGATCTCATAGCTGTTCTCATTACATGGAGCTCTTCTTAGACTACTTTCATGGGGTCTATATATGAACTGCTCTCCCCCTGGGATGTTGCTTCATATTTGTCACTTGATGGATTTTTGCTTTGCTTCCTAGAGTAGACCCCCCTGAGACTATGGAGGATTCATTATGTTATTGAGATAATAGGCTCCCCCTTTCTCTTTTCCTTCCATACTTTATTGGGGTTCTTCATAATGTCTGCACTTCTTTTAAATTCATAGTTTTGTTTGATTTGCTTTGTTTCCATCATCTGTCTAGAGTTCTTTAGTATATATGGCAGTTTACAGTCCTTTGCTTTGTGGCCAAGCTTGAGGCATACATAACATCTTATTTTGTCAAAGTACATTTGAGCTGATGTATAATAATTTGTTCCCCTTCTTGAGTACATTTTACAATCAACAATTTTATGTCCAAAATTATTGCATGCATAACAGTAGCCATGGAAATGATTTGTGTACCTGGTGAAAGATTGTCCTTTCCATTTGCTTGCTTGAGGGGTTCTTCTCTTTTGCTGCATCCTTTGCTGGGTGGATTGGATTGGCTTTGTCTTACAATATGCTGCATTATGTCCTGGTTTATGACAAGAGAAACATGTGCTATTTTTCATAGGAGGGAGGAACCTCCTTTGACATCTTCCGAATTTGTTCAATTCATCCTTAGGAGCATATGAGCCTTTAGCAGTTGATTGTTTCATCCTCTCATTTTCTGTTCTTTCAAGCGGCTGCTTGATTCTATTTGTTTCTCTGCAACTCATGTTCTTGCTGGCTTCTGCTTCTGTAGGAATTTGCTGAGCCGTTTCACTGTTCTTTACAACTTTTACAAAAATGATTTTCCTATTATCTTCTATCTGGGACTTACTAGTTTCTCCTACATATCCTAAGCCTGCCTTTATGAGAGGAGATCTTTGAGCATTTAGCATCTTGTCCAATTGTCCAGTGCTTTTCATTAGAGGTGTATTCATTAATAGTTCTCTTTGGGCTTTTTCTAAGTTCTTTCTTAGGCTCACTACTTCTTCTTCCAATTTTTCACATTCAAGACTTTTCTCTCTCATTTGCTGCAGCAGAGTGTCTTCTACTTTCTTTGCTTCTTCAAGCTGTGTCTTTAGGCCAATAATTTCTTTCCTATCTTCATATTCTCTCTCATCACATATTTGTACCAATCTCTTAAGGTCTTTGTTTTTATTCTTCAGTCTTTCTATTTCAGTCAGAGCTGTCTCAAGTTTGGCTTTTTCTTTAGCTGCAATTTCTTCATGACTCTTACTACCATTCACACTAGCAGGTACCTCATTTGATTGAACATCTTCTTTTTGACATGAATTTCTCTTTTTCTTAATTCTCTTCTCCTTCTTGACAATGCAATCCTCAGTGTCTACTCCATGCATGAAATGCAGTCCGTCCCAGATTTATTTTGCTGAAGTTAAATCCATTATTAACTCAAGATCCTTGTTATGAAGATTGTTATAAATCACACATTTTGCCTTGGCGTTCCTCTGTTGTTCTTTCACCGTGGGTGAGTCTTTGCAGTAACCATCACATACAAGCTTCCATGCCTCAGGTTCATAGGCCATTAAACCTGTTTTAACCCTATCTCTCCATTCAGGAAAGTTTGTTGTATTTAACATAGGTGCATTTTGATAGTCCACGACTCAACCAGATCTCCTTCAAGCTATTAAGCTTACACCAAAGGAACCAACTCTGATACCAATTGTTGAACCCTTAGTTAAACTGAGAGGAGGGGGGGGGGGGGTGAATTAGTTTAACACATTCATGGACTTTTAAACCTTTTTCATTAACACTTGTTTACACCTTCATTTCATGTTCAACTTAATATGTGAGTAATCTTAGAATGTGAGCAGCAAGCATTAATATAATGTAACAGTAGAGTTAATATCAGAGCAGCAAATATTAAGCAGATGATATAAACCAGATCAACACATAAACATCATGCACAGAGACACCAGATATAAGTGGAAACCCATAAAGGGAGAAAACCACATCTTATTATTGTTGTGATGCAAAGGCAAGCTCCAACTCCCTCTCACCACTGATTTTCTGTAGGCACCAACCTACAGGAGGCTCTTACTTCAATTCTGCAAGCTACAACTTGCAAGGAAGCTCCAACTCCCATCTATTTTCTGCAGGGACCAACCTACAGGAGGCTCCAACCTCAGTCAGCTACAACTGACATCTATCAAGCTACAACTTGTAGGGAAGCTCCAACTTCCTTACTCTTTCAAAAGAAAACACTTGCTGATTTACCTTGGATATCAGCTCTGTTCTGTAGCATCTCTTCTGCTGTCCATCAGTCCTCATATCAGCCTTGCATCATCTCTGCTCAGCTCCTTCTTCTTGTCTCACTGCTTCATTTCTGCATTCTCTAACTTTTCACTGCATCTCGTTTTGCTCCTCCTTCTTCTTATCTTTTCTGCCTCAATATTCTGTACTCTGCATTCTCTTCACTCACTCTCTAACCTCTTTATGCATATCAAGATGATATTACTTATAGATATTTCCTGATGACTGTTTGTTTTCCTCTAGGAATTCGAAATGGATAGTCATACCCCTTGGTCTTCTGCCTCCTTATTTCTTTTCAGCTCACTCAGAAAAATATAACTGTAGGTACTAATTTTAATATTACAGTGGGATTTTGTTTTCTTCTGGAGACTTACCAATGCATCACAAACAATAAAAGTTTAATTACAACATTTACATTCACATTTTCAGTTACACACTTCAATTTCACTCGGCTTCTTTTCTGGATTTTGGCTTGACTAGATTTGTCTTTTTTCTTTTTACTGCTGTTTTTCTCTCTTTTGTTCTTGTAGGCTCTCTTCTTCATTGTAGTTGTATAACTGTTGTACATATAACTATCTTTTAATATAACTGTTGGGCAATTTCAATACATTTAATTTCTGTAGTGGCAACCTTTACATGCTGAATCTTTGTCAATACACTTGTAAGAATTCGGGTCAACCTTCGACCTTTATAATAAATTTCAACCTCTGTGTAAAATACATTCAAAGTTCTTTGCTCAACCAACCCATAATTCGAATAGTTCAATATCTTGGTTTATTCTATTAATTCAATAAGGGAGCCTTCTTGATCTTTCCTTCAGGTTCAATTATCGAATTCATAGAATTAGATTAAGGAATGCGTTGACGGGCTTAGTACCAACTGATATAATAGACAACCCTTATGTGACACAAGACCTTTGATATTTAAATAAACCCGACAATTATTATTTCATTTCGGGGGCTTCCTTCACACCTCATAACTAAATGTTCGAACCTTATAACTATGACCCCAAAGGTTAATAAATCCACAAATCTTAACAATAATCAACATATTCGTATGCATGGGCCCCACCATACAATTGACGGAATCAATCAAATGCACACGCCCGTACCTTAAGTTAACCTTCGCGCATATTCCCACTATGATCATTGTCCGATGACTTCCCTCCAGATCGACGACTTGTATCGATATCGCACGGGGTCCTCAGTCGAGAGTTAATGCGCGATGGCGCGCAGTGAGAGTGGTTTTGCCAACTTGCTCTGGGACACGCGTCATCCGTCCTGTGGAATCGCTCCCAACTCCTCAAATACTGCCCACCGTGTAAAGGTGGTGCGATGAAAACCATAAACTGCTGTCACTGTTCATCTGGTCATGGTTCTGCCCTTTTGGCTCGGGGTTCCGCCTAACTCCGTGTTCCGCTACCGGGTTCCGTCTTCCGAGTTCCGCTTAGATTTCGCGTACAACACTAACTCGTGGTTCCAATACGGTTCAATGATACTACTCAACTGTTATCATTATAACGAATCTCCATTGTAGTTGAATCTCATTCATAGCAATCGGACTACGCCGTCGATCTAATTTCACGATCTCTGCAATGTGATACTCCAAGAACGCTACGCACACATTGAACTTTTCATCTACTCACTTCCACAGTAATGTACATTCACCATAAAATAGATTATATGAATCCAGCCCAAATTCGTAACATATCAATTCAATTTAATACTTCAACCCAGAAGTTTTAAACTTGACTTCACCAATATCGACCACAAAACCTCTACACAGAAATTCATTCAGAGCATTTCCCATACAATTATTACTGTGCCATCACCTGATTTCACAGTTTCCTTTGCGAGTTCACTGTGTTATGACTGTAATTTCCTTAGTATATATATAACCTCACACACTATACTCCACAGTAAATCCATGTACAGAGTTAATCATAATTTCACATAGGAGCCATTTATACTTCGAATTACAGAGTCTCACCATACCCATGCAATGCTGAACACTTACAGATACCCACTCTGCACCTTGAATAGTTTTTTGCTTCTTTGCTATCCTCTGCTCCTTGACTGATGCTTCTGCTTACTTCTCTTTTTGCTATCTCCTTTGCCTTTCTTTTGCTATCTCTCTTTGTCTCTGTTTCCTCTGATGTCTCTGCTGCCTTTCTGCCCCTTGAATGATGTTTTAGGTCCTCCTCCTTTGTCATCTCCTTTGCCATCAATGACAACAATTCCAACACGATTGTGATAAGAGTCTTAGTGGCACATTTTAGAACTACTTTGTATGTACAGCGGCACCTTTTAGAACTACTTTATATGTACAGTGGCACATTTTAGAACAAATTTTGTATGCACAGTGCATTCTTGTCTGCAGCTTGGAAGTTGCTTTAATATGTGATGCCTACTGTCACTTTCTTTTGGATGATTCCCTCCCTGCCACATTAATAGTCAGAGCAAACCATGAAAATGACATTTCATTTTATAGATGCTGTTCTCAATGATGCATAATTCCTCTCCAAGCACAACTTACCATCCGAAGGAACAAATGCTTTCTTGGAGGTACTTTAACTCAGAGTATGTTAACTTTAGGTCTTGAGAAAGAATATCGAGTTAACTTTAGGTCTTGAGAAAGAATATCTCCTTGAGCAGTACAAGGCTTTGGAGATGAACCTGAAATTTTTTACTTCCTATCTAGCTATTTAAGTTTGATAGCAATGGTTTATCTGGCTTAAGGTTATAGAGTGAACAACTAATGTGCTTGCTTCAGTTTCTGTGGTATACCCACTAGAATTGCATTACTGTTTGTTTTAGTACAGTCAACATTCGCACGCTATGTTGAATTTGTTTCCCATAAACATTGTACTCTTCTCTGGTCTCTTACTTATTTCATCCTGAATATCAGTATAGGTCATTTGATTAAATAGGGGACCCAGCAGGCACCTTCTTCACTGGTAATGGTATCTGCAATTTTGACCCACCTGCAAATTTGATCGTTTCATAGGACACTTTGGTTGCAGTCAGTCAAATCTCTTGAACAATTGTTATTTGTGTTGTTTTTCTTCAGTTGTGATCCATGTTGGCTGCTTATGCTTCAGGTTTTTTATCTTCAGACTCAGCAGTTGAATCTGGTCAAGGAAAGTCTATAGAATGCTTTTCTATGTCAGAAGCTCGTTAGTAGCCTTCTGATATTGAAAATTTAGGAACAGATGCATAGTTTTCCACTACAAGAAGAGATGTCGGATTTTACTTTTTTGCAAGCTTGCAAGAGTCCACTGGTTTAAATGTGACTCTGATGTCTGTTCAAGTTATCAAACAACTAAGCAGCAAATAATGTCTTCTTGATCAATGATGTTTTCGTGGGAAAAATTTTGCCATTTGGTGACATATGAGGTGTTAAAATTTTCAGTTGGTGAACTTTTTATATTCTAATACATTCTTCTAAAATTCAGCCAATAAAATATGCTTCAGCAATAAAATATTTCATATATTAGCCAAATAATTTTACAACCCTAATCAATATATTACCTGTCTAACTCGATCCTTAGATGTTCAAATCGAGATTCATCCTAAAATTGCCGAGAGGAGTAGTGCCCACTGTAATTCACCCTAAAATATTGACGAGTCTTCCATTTCTATATTTTGCTACACTGCAGTTTACCCTTGGATCAATGAGTCTTCAATCTGGAAATATATTTGACGTGAAATATAGCGGTGCAATAGAGTGTGATGTTGATAATTGATGTTCATTTGTTGAATCAGAATTGAAGGGATGAAAGGGAGTCAGGAATGACTACTGAAAGAGGCTGAGCAACTTCAGATTATAAGTATAGACAACATTATGGTAGCATTGGGTAGCGTTTGAAAGAGTTTTGCCACAGGTTTCATGATGGTGGAATACCTTGTGTTGCCTTTTTTGAGAACTTGCAAGCCAAATATTGGGAGGATAGTAATAAACTCTGTAAATTGTTTTGTATTGCATCTGCATTTGCTTTGCCATTGCTGATAAGAGTTTTTCAAGTCTGGGAACCACATCAGCTTCCATATAGGCTTTATAGATTATAGTTTTGTGGTAGAGCCTTCTGCAAGTAGATGAACCTTGTTTCTATAGCATATATGCAAAAGCATAACATAATGCAATGATTCATTACACTCCGTTGTTCCCAGAAGTTGTCCTGCTAGCAGTGAGAATAGATTTTACCTTGGGAGCCCAAGCACCCTCTACATATGTTACAGTTTCTGGAAACATGGAAGACATTACTACCAGCTTCTGTACTTTATAGCTTTCTTGAACAGATGGCAATCTTGATGCCTAAATAAAAAGCAGCAATAAATCTGTGCTAGTTCATGTATGGTTAGCTGCACCCATGGCTTCCATTATTGGGACAATGGATGGAGTCTTTGTATCATTGAATTTGTTAAAGTTGGAAAGGGTACTTCTTGGTGGGCATGCAAGTGATGAATCTAGAGGCAGTTATCTCCTTATAATTTATTTTTGATCCTACGAGTTGGAAGCAACTGATTATTTGCTCTGTTATGCTTAAACCGTGGCTGTGTTTCAGGAATTTCAAATTAACCCAGCTAATTAACAACTGATAAATTCTACTGGGTTATGAGTTGGGCATGAATGGGAAGTTCAACTTGCTCTTTCTTTTTCAACACTTGCGGTCTGGGAATTGCGTAAAATCTTGGTCGCCATAGAAAAAGAGGAGTGCATTCCCATTAATGCTAGCACTGTTATGACTTTTTGTACTTGCCCTTTGGTAGAACTGCTACAGAGAGGTTCTAGAGGAGATATTCAACTGGCCTACCTGCTGGTCTTCAATAACCAAATAATAGAAAAGGGATGTTGACGTTGAAGGGTTTTGTTATGGCTAGGCAAACTCATATGTGACTTACAGTGAAGTCGCGAGGGAGCTCGTGGTCTGAAATCTGGTGAAATGGCCAGCAAAACAATTTTTTTTTTTCAACTTACAAAAACCCAAAATTGTAGGATTCACAAATGATTTTCGGGATGCGTGTTACAGAGGTATCCATTTCGCTTAGCACAGGAAAAACTTTAATGAAAGATACTATTTGGGGATTCGTGGATACAGCCCCTTAGGGTCGATGGATCCTTGAACATAGTATGAAACCAATAGCTTAATCCTTGTCTATGGGTGTGATCATTAGCCTAGTTTTTGTGTAATTTCGATTATTGATGTGGAATGTGGATCAACATTTGTGTAAATGCTTCTGGTATTTTGCAAGACTTCGGAGTTTGGTTTAGATCAAGGCTAATGTTAAACCTGTAATGCCCAATTTTTGCTTGGTATTTCACTCTTCAATATTTAGTAATGAGGATGATTTTAGTAGTGTTTTCCAAATTTAGTGGGTGCAATCCATTTTTGAATTAACCTGTATTGGGGTGGCATCTTCAATTGCCCATTTTTTACACACATGTTGTTTAAACTATTGTACATGCTTCACAATTTCCATGTCATATCACAATCGCTCTTCTGTGGTTAAAATAATTTGTTGCATATGTACGCAGGGTTGTACATTGCTCCTACAGGAAGGAATGAATGAACGAGAGATAGTTGTTACTGCTTTTGTTGATGGTTTGTCTGGCTGTTACCGCTAATGTTAACCCTGTAATGCTCATTCTTGTTGGGTATTTCACTCTTCAATTTTAGTAATGGGTTTGAGTTTAGGAGTGTTCGCTAAATTTAGTGGGTAGAATTCATTTGGCTTAGCCTGTGTTGGGGTGGCATCTTCAATAGCCCATTTTTGATACAAATGTTGTTTAAACTATTGTACATGCTTCACATTTTTTCATGTCACATCACAATTACTCACTATGCAACATATACCCGGCCATTTTTGATATAAATTTTGTTTAAACTATTGTACATGCGTTGCAATTTTCATGTCACATCACGATTATGAATGAATGTTCAATGGTTAGGAATTATGCAGCTAATAACACGTCAATTCTATTTTCAATGCAATTAACTTCATTCTCACCACAACCCTAGGGGTAATGGTGCAAAATTTGGAGGCAATAGGGACACATTTTTCCCTGTTGCCCAACCTTATAGAAGTATCAAAAAACACATTATACCCCATTCTATGAATGTCACAAGTTGGTAGGACATGATGTTATCGCTGAATTGATGAACAAACAATGGACGCTTTAGGGTTCAACAAGAGACAAAATGGGGCTAATGTGGCAGTTTCTAGGGAGGCCCAAGAGGATGATTGGGAGGCAGAGGTCAAGGAGGATATGGTGGAAGGAAACTTGTTATAACTGAGGGGAGGGAGGTCACCTAGTGAGGTTTTGTACCCAACTCCGCATGCATTGTAGATACTGTGACAACACCGTTGATTTTTCTAACTATGGTTGATCTTCATAATGTATAATTGAGTCCTTAATGTATTTATAAGCATGTTCTTCATTCTAGAATCAAAAGGGAAATTTCAAAAGACATGTTCTTCATGTTGGTTGTGAAAAATAAAATTTGAATCTTTTGAAAAAGGATTTTTGGCCTCCTAGTCAAGTCGGCCCTTCAAATGCTTAGGTTGGCTCCAACAAAAGGCACACTGATTTGACCTCAAGAAAAGACTATAATTACCTATCATTTTTTCCGCCTCTAAGGTAGGGCAAGTGTTAATTTTTGATAACCAATGTATGTTCTATGCTTAATGCAAATTTACTTCAATCTTTTTTAGGCCTGATTCAATTTAGCAATCAATTAAACGTGAAAGTAAAATGCTGATAGAACACAATAATAGATCAACAGAAGACAAGACAATAATATAGATCAGATTTTACAATTCTTCTTGTCCAACAAAGATATAGGATAGTGTACGTTACAACATTCAACAGGATGCTTCAACCAACAAAGTCTTTCTTAGATCAACCAACCGTCCAAGTGTCACACCCACAGCGCTCAAAGACAACTCATCAAAAGTCAACGCTGGTAAACCAAAAGTCAATGCATGACAGTCAACAAAAAGTCAACGATGCAGATTAGGGCTTCGGTCAAACTGCTCCTTTTCCCTTGATTTTTGTGCCCAACTGTACATCCTTTAGAAAACAGAATTTCAGCAAAAGTTTGAGGTCAAACAGTCAAGGGTTGACCATGGTCAACACTGGTCAATGCTCAACAAAACAACCCTAAACAGATCTGCAAAAAAACAGCAGCTTCAGCTACGCACGTGTGAGGGAAAGAGGCCTCCAAAGGCTATCGAACCAATCAGATCACAATGAGAGAATGTGTGATGAGTTGATGATGAAATAGACATCATCTCTCTCCAATTTATATCCATCAATGATGGTGTGTGACACATCTGTTAGGCTTGTGAGCCTACATTACAAATCTGACTGACCTTGCACATGCGTGGAAAATAAAATCAAAATATATGTTCTGCTCATCCAAACAAGATGATCTTTAATTCAATTATGCACCTCTTCGAAAGAGAAATCCAACAAAAATATAATCATCATCATATGAGCAATGCAACATGGAGTTTGGACCTAGTTGCCCAAATTTAACAACAAGCTCGCATCTTTTGAGGCATTTTGCATGGTCCAAGGCAAGAATTTTGTATGGTGTGAGGCAAGGATTCAGGGGTCTATGGCAAGCTAATATGTCTGAAGTCAACAAGAATGATAACACTCTCTAAAGAAAGACAACTATTTGTGGAAACAATTTAGAAGAACAAATATCCGTCTCTTTGTGTGAGCTGAATTTTTGTAAAGAATTTATATGGAAAGTTTGAGATCTATTGCAGAATCTTGTGGGAAGATGACTTGATTAGGAAGGTGGACCATGAATCAAGTTTGACCTAGTTATTGACTAAGATGTGTCTATTGAATTGAAGGGACTAAGTTTGACCTAGTTATTGACTAAGATGTGTCTATTGAATTGAAGATATCTCTATTGAAAAGGTTGTTTGGTTTTTCTCCATGTGGATTCTCCCAAGGTAAAATAATGCGTTCGTGTGTTACTATTATGAAACCAACTCACAAAATAGAAGAAAAGAGAGATCAACGACTTAGAAATCAGCCACTTCGAGGGGGAAACCTCCTTTACATTACATAAATGAACAATTCTCAGATAATTCAAATGACAAAACCTCCTTTCTATATACAGGAGTCCATGGGGTCACAATATAATCTTAGCCGACCTAAAAATAATAATGTAAGAGAAAACAATAACAATAGTGGTCTATTATGGGGCACAATAATAACAATATGGGGACTACAGGGGTACACCAATAACAATAAGGGGGCTACACTAACAGCAATAAGGGATTGCACTAGTAATATAGGGCCCTAACATGCCCCTCATTCAAAAAAGTGTTGTCCTTAACGCTTGAGTAGTTTTGGATGCTTTTGTATAAAATATCATCCTCCCATGTGGAATCTTCAGTGGGTAAGTTCTTCCACTTGATGAGATACTCTGAAATTGATTGATTTCGTAGTTGTCGAGTTCTTGTTTCCATGACTGCTTAAGGTTCCAATATGTTTTTTCCTTCCTTATCAAGTTCTGGCAAAATTGTTTTAACTGGAAGTTTGTCACCTATAACCTTTTTTAAGCATGGAACATGGAAAACTAGGTGCATTCGAGAAGATGCAGGAAGCTCCAATTTGTATGCCATAGTACCAATATTTTGCAACACCTTGTAAGGACCATAGTACTTTGGCGATAATTTATTATCCTTCTTAGCTTGCTTAAGGGGCATTTGTTTGTATGGTTGTAGCCATAAAAATACCTAGTCGTCTACATCAAATCTTCTTTCGCTGCAATGTTGATCTGCCTGTTGTTTCTGTTAGCCCCCCTATGAAATTTTTGACAAGCAAATAGGGGGCTAAATTGTTCCTGACTCTTCAAGGAATGCATTTCCTCTGAAAACACAGTCTCCTTGAAGCCTCTATGTGTCTTTTATCCTTTGATAAAACCCTCTCTGCTCATTCCCCTTTTAAAGCCTCTCTGTTTGTGAAGAAATGCCCAAAGGCCCCTTTTTCCCTTTCATTTCCCCCAATTAGCCTCTGTTTTATCCCCCTTGTCTTCCCCTTCTATTTCCCTTCTTACCCTTCATTTCCCCCTAAAATTCCCTTTAAAGTCTCCCCGTAACCTTTGCTGACCTTCTTCCCCCTTTATTTCTCTATCGTTCCCCTTCCCAACCTTCAAAATCCATTTAAAAGGGTTAAAAACCCACTTTCCGACCTTATTATAAGGCCTAGCCCCTTTCCGCTAGCCCCTTTCAAACCACTTCCCCACATGTGCCTCGGCGTTGGGACCTAGCGCTTAAGTCCCAAGCGCTAATCGCAATCGGAACTATCGGCGGGTGCATTTCCTTTGTTATAGCCGAAAACCCCCGATGCGATTGTTTTAAACACATAAGTCCCACGATGAGTTTTGGGCCATCGATATATCACAAGATCTGACGGCGGAGCGCTAATCGCAAGCCCCCCGCACATCGCAATCGCAACTCTCCGCGTCCGACCTCCGATTGATCGCAAGCCCTTCTCCCGATCCTCCGATCGCATCTCCCACCGTTGATCCCTCGCGCAGATCAACGGTCCTGCGCTAATCGCACCTGCCGCTCCGACTGCAATCGCAAGTCCTCCCACCCGTCTCCCGATTAAATCACAGCCGTCCATCCTTCCCGCGATCCGACGGCCAGCGCTCAATCGTAATGCCTCTCCCGATCGCAATCGCAAGTTCTTCTGTTTCCTCTCCGATTCAATCTGGACCGTCCATTCTGTTTCACGATCCAACGGCCCTGCGCCAATCGCTCCATCGCAATCGCATAATTCAATCGCACGCCTTCTTCTCTGTGCTCCGATTGCGATCTCCCGACTTGATCCTAGCCGTCCATCCTTCCGCATATCGACGGTCCTCGCTCAATCGCGTCTCCAATCCCAATCGCAATCGGAACTTTTGTGTTATGTGTTGCGATTGACGATCGTTCCAACCTCCGATTGCGATGGTGCGATTAAATCCCCACTGTCCGTTTCTCGTGCAAATCCACGGCTCAGGTTTAATCGCCCTCCGCCTCTGCCGGGTCCCACTTCCAAGGCTCCGCTCCCTTGTTTGTTGGTGGTTTTCTTTGTTATTCGCCCAAAGTTAGTCGTTGGGTTTTTACACTGTTAAGCCGCTTTGTGTTCTTTCCATTGGTTCTCCGCTATCCGCCACCATTCCGCCGCCTCCGCAGCATCTCCTCCACCACCACCGCCTGGTTTTACAGTCTCTTTCCACTGTGCGGATTAGCACAGAGAGGTATTTTCGGCATCGCCAGCAAGTCGGCAGAAGAGATTCAAAGGGATTAATGCACATTATTGATATAATTAACGTCTAATCCCGCATTCAAAGGATTCAAGCGCAGTTTGAAGACTTAAGCACGCAAAGAGTCTTATCTGTGTTTAAATATCAGTTGAAGTACTCTTCTCCAGAAGGTCACCCTCCTACAAATAAATCTCCATGCTCCCTCGAGCCCTGGAATGATTAATTGCCCTGACAGAGCTTCATTAAAGACTATTTGGTCAGCAGTTATGGAGGTATGGAAAAGTTGCAGATCTTTCACCAGTTCATTTATTCAGAAGGCTAGCACAGAGCTCCAGACAGTGTAAGGATTTAAAGAATGTATCAGAGGTCAAAATCGACCTGACAGAGATCTCCAAACCAGTCTCAGAGTACCTACAGCGTTGCAGATAGCCATTAAGCAGTGTGGGCGTGGACACTTCTGCCATTCTGTCTTAATGAGTCTCATTTAATTGTCTATCTGCCTCTGTCTCTTCCTCTTCTCCTATAAAATCCCTGAGAACGAATTGTAAAGGTTGTTGTTCAGTTGCTGGAAGTTTGCTGTTAGAGGGATTCATTTGACTGTTAGAACAGTCGTGGGAGGGAGTAGCAGAGTAGTTGTATGTAATAGGCTGGGAGGAGAAAGTCTGGGCTGTAACAGCCATCGAGCCATATTGTACATGACTGGTGTTGCATCAATTAATCAAAGCACTTTTCACAGGATCCTGGTCTATTACTATTGGTGATGTGTTTCTTAACTCTGTTTATTACATTTTCGCATTGTTTCATTATTCTTCTGGTAGGCATCAGAATAATGGTATAGGATTCACCCTTTGTTAGTTGCCCTATGTTGTCTGCTCTCCCTACCTTTATGTTCTCCGCTAGATGTACTCTCTGAGAGTTGTTTTCAGTTGATTTAACCAGCGCAGTGGATGTTATTGCCTGCTGGCTGATGTATGAATTGATTGAAGCTGTTCTTAGATGTTCTTGAGGGGTTTTAAGCTGGAAAGTTTGGGAGCACTGGGGATAAGAGTAAGCCCTGTCCACTAGGATCCTTGCACGACCAGCTTACCTTTCTAAGATCCCTTCGTTTATCTTATCTTTGTTTTCCCTTGGAGTTGCTAAAGCAGACCTGGAGTTAAATGACCTCTGGTCTGATCTATAAGCAGCCCCTTTGTCTCTTTGAGAGCTGCCTTTAAGTATGTCCAAGCAGGTCTGGAGTTAAATGACCTCTGACCTGATCTATAGACAGAAAACTGGTTGTTCTCCTTCTTTCACTTTCCTTCCTTAGTGTTCCACCCCACTCTCTAATCTAAAGATCCTTTAGTATTAGATGACATGCCCTTTGAAAGCCTTGGCTAGTGGATGCAAGTAATTCCCTCTCATGACTCCATAGCCCAATGGATGGCACGGTCTTGGCCCATCCTCTCTGCTGAAATATCTTGCTGCTTTGATCCTTTCCTCCCACTGTTTTCTCAGTCCATGATCTCGTCACCAACCCAGCAACCCTTCAACCAAATCATTTAAAACCCCCTTCTGTGCTTCATAACTAGCCTAACATCTTATTTTTGAGCTTCAAAGAGACATCATTCTTTGATCTATTTGGAGAGATCCCTCTCCGGGTCCAGGAGGGCTAGATCCTAGGGCCCCAAAGTGGTTTGATGTTGTCTCATCTTTTGGTATTGCCAAATTTGCCAAAACATGGGAACCCCAACAGTTTCATTCGATTCTGTGCCAAATTTAGGTTATCCTTTAAGAGTTGGAGAACTTGTTGTTGATGCTCGATGTGATCTTCCACTGCTTGAACCTTAGAATTTTCTCTTAAAGATGATGTGATGGATGACAGGTGATATCCATTAAGTGCCATAAATGGGGTCATTTTTGTTCCAATGTGGAAGGAAGTGTTATACCACCATTCAGCTAGAGGTAACCAATTGACCCATTGTGTTTGTTTATCAGATACAAAGAAATGAAGATATCCTTCCAAACATTTGTTCACTATCTTAGATTGCCCATCGGATTGAGGATGATAAGATGAACTATGAGCTAGTTGAGTACCCAAACAAGAAAATAATTTCGTCCAAAAATTTCTAGTGAAAATGGTATCTTTATCGCTTACAATAATCTTTTGGTTTCCATGTAGCTTCTAAATTGTTTCCATAAATGCAGTAGCAACTGTACTCGCTTTAAATGGATGAGATAATGCACAAAAGTGTGCATACTTTGTAAGTCTATCAACTACCACCATGATGACACTCTTTCCTTCAGACTTAGTTAACCTGTGATAAAATCCATTGAAACCTCCTCCCAACATTGACTTGGAATGGATAAAGGCTGTAGCAGACCCGAGGTCTTAATTGTCTCAACTTTATTTTGCTGGCAAATCAAACATTCCGCCACAAACTTTTGAATATTAGATTTAAGGCAATCCCCAAAAAATTATTTCTTCACCCTGTGGTAAGTTTTTAAAAATCTCGAGTGTCCTTCTAAGGGAGAGGTGTGCAATTCCAAAAGAATCTTTTTTTTATTTGGGAATTCTTACAAAGATATAAGCGATCTTTGTACCATAAAGAATCATTTTTCCAACTAAATGTATCAAATGTACTAGGATCTTGCTGCAACTTTTGAATGAGTGTCCATACTTTTTCGTCATTCTTCCATTCCTCCTTTGCTTCGGTTATCCAATCTGATTGGATAATAGAAATGACACAAAACAATGCTTCAACATCCTCATCCTTTCTTGAGAGTGCATCTGCAACAGCATTTAGCTTCCCTTTTATGTAGATGATTTCAAAGTCAACCCAACATCTTTGTGACCCTTTTTTGTAGCTCTTTTGAAGATAGTCTTTGTTCCAAAAAATATTTAAGACTATCATGATCATTTTTTACCTAGAAGTGTCTTCCCATTAGGTAAGGTCATTATTTCTTTAATGTATGTAGTATTGCCAACATTTCCTTCTCATAAATAGCTTTCTGTAAATACTTTCCTTTGATTGGATGACTTTCAAAAGCAACGGGTCTTCTTTCTTGCATTAAAACAACACCAATTCCATTTCTCGAGGCATCACATTCCACAATAAAGGTTTTTATGAAGTCTGGCGTAGCTAAGACTGGTGCTTGGCACATTGTCTCTTTAAGATTTTCAAAGGCCTTAGTTGCTTCAAGAATCCATGAAAATGCATCTTTCTTCAATAATGTTGTTAGAGGTTCTGTTATTCTCTCATAATTCTTAACAAACTTGCAATAATACCTCGTTAAGTCGAGAAATCCTTGCCACTGCTTTATGGTTGTGGGGACTTTCCATTCCTTCATGGCTTTAATTTTGTTAGGGTCTACCTTAACACCCTCCTGAGATACAATATGACTCAGATATTCCACCTCTTGTACTCCAAAGAAACATTTGGAGGTTTTTACATATAATTGTTTCTCCTCCAATAGTTTGAGCACCCTGTCAACATATTGAACATGATCCTTCCAAGACTTGTTGTAGATTAGTATATCATCAAAAAATACTAACACAAATTTTCTAAGGAAGGGTTTGAAAATGGAATTCATCAACCCTTGAAATCTAGAAGGTGCATTGGTAATGCCAAAAGGCATGACCAAAAATTCATAATGACCCTCATGAGTTCGAAATGTTGTTTTTAGAATGTCTTCAGTATTCATTCTAATTTGATGATATCCTGAGCGGAGATCCAACTTGGTGAAATTAATTGCTCCATTTAATTCATCCAATAATCATCAATCACAAGAATGAGAAATTTATCTTTAATAGTGAGCTTATTGAACTCTCTATAATTTGGACACATGCGCCATGATCCATCCTTCTTGTGCACCAATACTACTGGAGCAAAGAAAGAACTTTGACTAGGTTGACTTATACCAGCCTCTATCATTTCTGTAATCATATGTTCAATTTCGCTCTTTCGGACATAAGGATATCCATAAGGCCTAATGTTTGGAGGAACACTTCCTGGAATAAAATGAATAACATGATCATGATCACGAATAGGTGGTAGTCCTTTGGAAGTTTCAAACACCTTCATCATATGCCATTCATAATGGGCCTGGTGGGGACCCCTTTGTCGATTTATATGTTGTCATAGCCCAATATTCAGCAGTTGGGGAGGTTATTCTTCTAGGTGATTTCAATACTCGCACTAGAGCCGTCCAGATCCCTCTTCACAATCGGTTTGAGGATGTGTACTACATCCATGAGATCGATCCAGAGTCAGTGGGATTTCACAGGATGTATGATGATGCGTTGGGGCCCCTTATTGCCTATGGTCAACATCTTTTACACTTGGGCGAATCTCAAGAGCTGTTGATTCTTAATGGCCTCCCGCATTTTCCAAACTCCTGCTTTTTCACATGTTGACCTCATGGTGGAGGAGAAAGCGTTGTTGGTTATGTCCTCTCTAGCCAGAACCTCCTCCCCTTCATTCATCACTTTTTTGTTTCCCCCATCCCCTTAGCTGACCATGCTCTTCTTTCTTTCTCCCATCGTGCTGACAACCCCCCCATTCTCACCCCACCTCCCCCCAAGGGCTCACCATGTACTACTTTTCGTTTTGATGAGGGTGACCCAAACATCTTCTCTTCCCACCTTCACCAGATGCTCCACTCCATGGACCAATTCTCACTATTTGACTCTGCATCGACCAAGTACAACTACCTCTTATCCATCATTTTGGATGCTGCCCTTAAGTCCTACCCCCACTCTCGTCGTCCCACTTCCACCTCTCATAAACCCAAATTTTGCTCTATGAATCGATGGTATGATGAGGAATGCAAAGCTCTCCACCACTAACTTCGACATACATTCATCCATACTCACCCCTCCTACCCTAATGTCAAGGCCTCATATCGTCAGCTCCTCCGTCGCGAGAAACATCTCTTTGTCTCCCAGAGAAGACATGACTTGTGTACCTCTCTTTCTCACTCCCTTAGACACTTCTGGTGTACTATCCTCCCCCGCCACTCTCCCCTCACCTCCCCTCCCCTCCCCTCTAACCTTACCCCCCAGTCCATGTTCTCCCATGTGTCCACCCTTTATGACATCCCAGGGCAACCCCAACTTTAGGTGACCTCTTTGCCCTATTCAGGTTTTGTATTCTACGATAATGACATCAGAGAGGCCATTTGGGTGATGAACAACAACAAAGCAGTAGATGATGATGGTTTCCAGGCAGCATTCTTTAAACACAGTCTTCATGCTCTTGTTCCCTACTTGGTTGATCTCTTCAACCATGTGGTATGTATAGGTTTCCCATCGACATGGTCTCAACACATCATTCACCCGATACACAAATCGGGGCCCAACTCAGATCCCAACAATTATAGGACTATCATGGTGGTCTACACATTCTCCAAACTATATGCTAATTCCTCCACCTCCAAATCTCCAAGGAGCTTGAGCGGAAACAACTTAGAGCTAGAGGAGAGGCTGGATTTTGAATTGAGCACCAGACTATTGACCACATCCTTACACTTAGGGCCATCATTGAGGAGGCACGACATCGCTCTTCGAAAGTCTATTGTTGTTTTGCAGACTTTCGAAAATCTTTTGATTTAGTCCCTAGAGAAGCATTATTCTAGAGACTCAGAGATATTGGCATCTCAGAGACCCTCTTGTCAGCCATCATGCGCTTATATGAGTCGGTACTTGGCCGTTTGCGCACAGTACATGGGGTATCAAATTTTATCCGGAGCACTATTGGGGTAAAACAAGGTTGTCCCTTGTCCCCCACACTATTTGGGATCTATATTGATGAGTTGGAGTACTTCTTGCGTGAACACATCCAAGACGGTGATGGTTGCCTTCAACATCATGTCTTGATTTCTATCTTGTTGTTTACAAACGATGTGGTCCTTCTAGTCCCATCCCCTGAAGGATCGCAGAGGCAGCTGGATGCCCTGGCCCTTTTCAGTGATCTTCGACAGTTGACGATTAACCTAGGTAAAATCAAGGTTATGATCATCAACACGTCGAAGAAGTTCCTCTGTCACCTCCATTTCTTTTTAAGAGGAGTGGAGATTGAGATCACCAGCTCCTACACCTATCTCGGGGTACTATTCACAGGACCTCGCTTTAGCTTGCGGCCTGCATTCCAACCTCGAATCAACAAGGGCTATGGATCCTTGGCCCTTCACGAGAGACAATGTTTTCAGAATCATTTTCAGGACATATCAACCAAGATGTCACTGATGGACAATCTTGTTCGACCCACAGTTCTATATGGTTCAGAGGTTTGGGGTCCTAGCTTACTAGAGTTAGATTGGTCTTCTGCAGAGAGAGTGCAGATCACCCTTCTTCGTCGCATCATTCGGTGCAAGCAGACAGTTCTTCAGCCCATCATTCTTGCAGAGTTTGGAGCTTACCCCTTTCACCTTGAGACAATGTTCGATATCATCTCTCTTCTTCATCGTGTTCGGGGTTTTGCGGATACAGTGAAGGGGTGGGACTGATATCCATACTTGGCCTACCTTTCATCAGTGTCCATTGCAGTAGCGAGTCCTTCGGCTCGATCCTGATGTTGGTATGCTAGGGTCTCAGATCTCCTTGCTTCAGTTGGTATCAAGATAGACCAACTCCCTCCATTCAAGTATTCTTTGTGTGCACTAGGCCACCTCCTACCAACCAAACAAGAGATGAATAAAATCATCTGAGAGGAAATATGTACATGTTACTTAGATAAACCCTCAGGATGGGTTACGTCCGAAGATGGCTTTCTATGTTGAGCACTTCATGTTGTTGAGAGATGGACTCATTGTTCGGCCCCATTACATGCTTCGCCATTGGATGTGCACACTTCGGATTCCCTTGGGTCAGATCAGAGTAGGTTCTCATAAATTGCGGATTGAGACTGACCATCAAATTGCATGGTTAGACATGATTTGCTAGTTGTGCCACCTCCGAGAGACTGAGTCGGAGGAGCACTTCATCTTCCATTGCCCCATTTATTATGAGATTCGTGGGAGATTCCATTGCTTGTTCAAAGGGATCCAGACCTTATCTAGCTTCTTTCAATACCCGGACCAGAGATGTCTAGACTTGCACATATAGGAGGCCACTAGATTTCGCACACAGATTTTCTAGCCCCCTCCTAGAGCAGATCCTGTGCAGCGAATTACATCATTTTTTACAGTGCTCCTGTCGGCAAGAGGCACGAAGCGAAAAGTTAATAACATTGTTGCCTCAGAATCTAGATCAGTGCGGGCTAGAGGGGCCATCCCCCTAGCACAGGGACCCCTGAGTCATTACCAGACCAGATCTCTTACTAGCAGGCAGTTGAGATCACCCAGTCATCAACGACATATCACTTCTTCTTGGCAGCGACGTAATAGAGGGTCCAGATCCTCCCCTAGCCCTCCCTCTGAGAACACTCCATCTTGAGTTTTTTTGCATTCGACCTCGAGTGTTATGAGAGAGATTTAGTGGACCATTATCTTATGCCCTCTGCACTTGGAGTCCAGGACTTTCCTCATTTTGGTTTTTAGGCATTATGTTTTTTTTGCTTTATTTCTTATTTCTTGCTTTTTATATAGGAGACCTTTTGGTACTCCTTGTATCGACATCATCGTACTCTACAGTCCCATTGACCTTCTTTTTTGGTCATTCGTTGGAAATTAATATAATTATCTTATCTTATCTTGGAATGATTGTCCAAGGCTTTTTGGAGATCTGAAGAAATAGATGATTTTGATGTTGGAACTTCTAGTGAGTATAATTGTGCAATTATGCCTCATTCTTTTTTCTTCAGAAACTTTGTCATGACATTAGAGCTTATTATCTTTCCTGGCTTCCCTATGATACCACGTAATTCAACTTCTTTTCCTTGCGATTTTTTTTTCAAAAAAAGTTCTTGAAAATTAAAAGCTATCGTCCCCAAAGATTGTAACCATTGTAATCCTAGTACAACATCAACACCACCCATTGGAATGGAAAGCATTGGACTATTCAATACACCCTCATGGTTAGCTTGATATTATGACACTTTCTAGAGCAATTTATAGTTCCTCCATTTTCCACCATCACTTGACACGTTGACACTGTGTATATGAAGCAATTCAATTCCTTGGCTACCTTACAATGAATAAATTATGGGTACTACCTGAATCAATAAGCACTATTACATTTTTCTTTTTGATATGTCCTTCTATCTTGAGAGTTTGAGGAGTGGTAATTCCTATCAATGCATTACAGGATATGGTCAAATTCATTTCTTCTTCCTCTAGGGTTGGTTCCTGGTGTATATCCTCTTCTTTTGGAGTTTCTTGTTCTTTTTCTTCCTCCTCTTCACAATCTGTGTAAAATAATTTCTTCTAATCACACTTATGACCTCTAGTGTATTTTCTATCACAACTATAGCAAAACCCATTTTCTCTTTTTTCCTTCCAATTGTTGTGGTGTGAACCTTGTAGGTTGTGGAAGTCTGGAAGTAGCAACACTTCCATCTTTATCGTTGTGAGTGGTGGGCTTCCTTGTCGCCATAATTTTTCTTTCAATTTCTCTTGCCAACCTGAATGCCTTCTCCAATGTATCAGGTTCCCAAAGGCGAACCTCATGTTGGATGTTATCCTTTAGAGTCCCTATGAAGACATCATTCCTATGTTCCTCTGGAATATTATTTACCCTTATATTCAATTTTTTGAAATCCTCAATGTGCTCCATCATTGGGTATTAAATCCAACATTAGAGTCTATGAAATCATGATTAACATTTCTTTTGTTCTCATCATGAGTTTCCTCTACTACCTTTTCGCCATTAAGAAGCTTTTCTTGTAGCAAATTTTCCAAACCTTCCATGTCTTTATTCAAATATTCCATGGGATCCTTGCCATCAAACTTCCTCATATCTATCTTTGGAATATAGTGGGTCTTAAATCCAACATTAGGGTCTATAAAATCATGATTAACATTTCTTTTGTTCTCATAATGAGTTTCCTCTACTACCTTTTCTCCATTAGGAAGCTTTTCTTGTAATAACTTTTCCAAACCTTCCTTCAAACATTCCATGTCTTTCTTCAAATCCATCTTAACTTGCATTTCATTTTTTTTACTCTTTGCAAGAGCGAGATTTGTTGCACTTTGTCTTGTAATTTTGATATATCATGTTGCACTTCTTCCTCTTCATGAGTCATAGTAGAGTCTTATGAGCACTTAATGAGTGTTGAATTATTTTTCGGGGGCATTTTAGAACCCAATACTGATATCTATGCTTCAATATACCCTTGAAATCACTTCAAATTGATTTTTCAAACAACATTTGTGCAAATTTTAAAAAAATACACACATTTTTCTTGTTTTTTAGGAGCTCCATATTGAAACTGATGTATTTCTGTAATTTAGGATCCCCAATATTTTGTCTTCAGTGCTTTAGTAGCCCTTTGAATCTTCTTTCCAATGCCATGGGTCTGACCTTATTTGGATTTTTCAAGACAAAGTTATGCCTAATCTCCCACAATGACCTAATTATGGACTAGTTATTAGAGTGAACTTGTATGGCATGCCATGTGTCATTGTTTCCTCCTTCGGCTCTGAAATCGATACACAAGAAACTACAGTCTGTGTACTTTCATCCACTTCTTACAAAATTCCAATCCAATGCTCAGAGAGAGAGTTATGAATTTTTTTCCAAGGTCACCTCTTTGAGATGAAATTCGGGAGCATGCAAAAACCCTAACTTCCACATATCATATCTCCAAAAATATTGCGAACCAAGATTTGAAAATTTTCCACGAAGTGCCTCTGGATTTCGATGCAAATGGGTCTTTTTTTAACTTCTAAACCTTCGTAGAAAAAAAATTATAGCGAAAATTCCATGATGGTCTGTTTGAAGCAGCGAAACCCTAGAATCCAAAGCTCTAATACCAAATGTTATGAAATTAGCTCATAAAATAGAAGAAAAGAGAGATCGACGACTTATAAATCGGCCACTTCGAGGGGGAAACCTCCTTTACATTACATAAATGAACAATTCTTAGATGATTCAAATGACATGAGTCCATGGGGTCACAATATAATCCTAGCCGACCCAACAATAATAATTTAAGAGAACAACAATAACAATAGTGGGCTATTATGGGGCACAATAATAACAATATGGGGATTACAGGGGTACACCAATAAGAATAAGGGGTCTACACTAACAACAATAGGGGATTACACTAGTAATATAGGGCTCTAAGAGTTACTATATCTTTATGATTTCTTGACATATTGTTGGTTGAAGTTCTCTGTGTAATTAATTTATGATGCATAATGAATGTAAGATAAGATCTAAATAAGAAATAATCATAAGAAATAATTATCAGTATAGAGAACTCCTTAAAAATCAACACACAAAACATGCAACTTAGGATTGTCCAAATATTTTGCCAAAGTGGGAGGAAAATAAGGGATGCCTATGGTGACTGCAAAGCCACATGAGAATTATAAGATAAAGGGACTTTCACAAGTGTGGGTTATCACTTGAGGAGGGATAATGATAGGGGGAGACTTGATAAGAGGTGAATGTATAGAACAATCGTTGGATGGAAAGATTTGGAAAGTTGTGCAAGCGTCGCCTAAATTTGGTGCTGTGTAGTAGAAATGGTGATGGAAGAGGCACCTCTACATGTGTCGTTGCATGAAGAATCATTGCTGGAGGAACCATTGCCAAACAAATTGATGCATAGGGGCAGTTGCATGGGATATGCCTTTGGTTGAACCTTGCATATCTAGTGGACAAGGAAACATTTCTTATGGTTTTTGGTCTTCCATGTAAAGGCAAGGATCTAACTAACACTATTTTAGTGTGTGATGCATCAATGTAAGATATATGTCGTCAATTTGACACATGGAGAGGCTCTAAGTTATGCCATTATACCAACCATCACATATCCCATAGTCAAGTTTGCCACGAAATTATTGGCCTGCAAAGTGATCAGAAAGTGCAGAAAGGAAAAGCATCCTTTAGGGATACTCCTTTAGTACATCGTTTTGTCTGAGGGATAAAAATGAATTGGTCTTCCTACCTAATGAACAAGTTCATTGAAGATTGTTGGCTATGCAAAAACAATGTAAGGAGTTCCATTATGCATTTGGCGGAGGGAGAATCTGGCAATAGTTGTTGCTATTCCGAGATGTTGAAATTGAAGTGGTAGGGAAACTAGGAAGCACAATGTTGGACTAGACCACTTGTTCATGTTTAAGTTAGAGGAGACTGGGGGAAGCTTGGATGATGAGCCACAAGATGTGAAATTATTTATCATTGACGTTGCCCTAGATCAATTTCCTATTTATACCAAATTTACCATGTATACCATTATCTATACATTTGAACATGCAATTCATGTGGTCAAAATAATGAGCAAGAGGAAGGGTTTCCCTGAGTATGAAGATGTGTGTTTAGTTCTCTCGTGTTTACATTTGTAGGGCCTCCAAGTTCAATGATGTTGTGGAAACAATAAAATGCAATGGATTTGGGTTATGGGGTTTGATAGAGAGTGACGAGCCCCTTCATTGGGTGAATAAGGTAAATCTGAGTTTGTTGATTGCAAGAAGTGGTTGCTATCATCATAGAAAACATACGAGATATTTTATGTAGATTGAGGCCATTTATTCCCCTCCAGGAAAAAAATTGTAATTTCATTCTTAGAAATGATTGAAAATTACATCCTTCATATACAAATCTTGTGTGCATTCATTTCTGAAAAAACCAAAATCCATCGTGAAAGCTCATGGGAGAAAAGGAGCTCTTGTGACTTAAGTGCCCATTTACATTATAAACAACATTATTGTGCAAAGAACCATGGAATTGTTAGATTTTTGGTAGCATCGGACATACGTTCTAGTCTCGATTTGTGTCAAGAGGCTAAGGAACACAAGATCTCCAAAACTCAGAAAATGTTTCGGGAGAAAATACATAGAGACCACTCAATTCAATCGATTGATCAATAATTAAAAATTCCTAAGTCTAACTTAGGAAACTTGATTAATTAATGAGAAACAATTGAGGAGATCGACTTATGCTTTAGAGACTTCTAGAAAATGACTTGGATCAAGTCTAAGTTGATCTTAGCCATTGATCACGATTAGATCTTGGTCGTTGATGCTCCGGTGAGAGATTGTAAGAGAAAGTCGATGGGATAGTGAAAGACACAAGAGTGAGAGCGAGTCAACTAAGACAGATTGATCTACCCAGTTGCAGTGATTCAACAAGGGAGAAGTTCGAGCCAAAGAAGGAAAGCAACAAGGGTTTGCATCAGAGAAATTTTCTAGAGAAATTCTCTTGTGGTTTTCCTGTTTCTAGCATCAGGGAAGGGAGGCTGAATTATCGAGTAGAGAGGTCAAGTTCTACAGTGCGAGTTGCCCAGTTGTCAGAGCGAGTTTCCTAGAGAGGTTTGATTCAACTACTAGTGCCCGGATCTAGCACTAGGAGGCCTAGTAAATTGTTTCCAGAGGCAAAGACAGGCATGAAGACTCACTTAGGGGGGTTTCTAGGGTACATTGATTTATCTAGAGGCATGAGTGCGTACTCCCAGTTTGGAAGTGCGAATTGCCGAGGAAGTGCCAGTTGCCCAAAGAGGGCCAGATTGAGTTAGATTGAGGGAAAAATAATTTTCCCAGTTGAGATACGGTTTTTGGAGTTGAGCCAAGAGGGAAAGGAGTTGAAATTCTCTCTTTTGATGCATAATAAAATAAACCCTCATACGCTGCATTGGTTTTCACTTCGGGGTTTTCCCAGGGACTTTTAGTCTAAAATAATTGTGTCAATTTTTATGTGTGTGCATCTATTTCTCAGTTCTTGATTTTACTTCCATAACATATTTATTTTGTGAATAATTGCAGTGTGATTTATTCATTAATTTCTGTGAACAGTTAAACTGCTAATTATTTAGGAGAATAAATTCCAGTTGCTGCAATTTTGAGGAAATTTCACATGGTATTAGAGCATTGTTGATAATATCTAAGACTTAGAAGTGAAATAATCAAAATTGTGTAGTTTCAGAGGGAGATCTGAAGCACTTGATTCAGATCTATGCAGCCTAGGCTAGGGGTGCGAATTGTGGGGAAAAAATCAATTTCCAGAGGTTGGTTGCAGGAAAAGTTCGATTTGCTTAGAAGCCGAATTTATAGGTAGTGTGGTTGTTGGATAAAGGGTTTTAGTGAGTAGATCAGTGATTTCACAGAGTAAATATGGGTGTAGAAGATTTGCAGCAAGTGTTGTAGTTGCAAATATGCTCTACACAGGAAGAGAAAAACACACATAGGATATTTCCAATTTATTTCTCTGAGGGTTTCCAGTTTCTAGGAGGAGATCTAGTTTTAGCCGGCCAAAGCCGGCAAATTAAATTTTCAATGCGTGTTTTCCAGAATAGATAGTTCGAGTTGCAGAGGTTATAGTTCGTGTGCTATCTTCCAGAGAAGGATGTGTGGAAGGTAGAGCGAGTAGTCTCAGTGAGTAGTGGAAGGAAGTACATTAACCAAAGGAGTCTCGAAGGCAAGCAAGTGCAGATTTGTGCATTCCTAAGGGAAATGCGAGTAGTAGAACGGAAGTCGAGTAGGGAAGAGAAGGAAATTTCTTGCCTCCTGTCTATTTTGGTTTCACGAGATGGCTTCAACAAGACTTAGGGTTCAATATAGACTTGATAGAGCCTCTAGTTTTAGAGTCTAGAAGGCCATAATGCAATTTTTGTTGGATGAGCATGGTCCAAAGGAGTTCGTGATAAATGTCATGGTAAAGCCAACAAATGCACAAAAATTGGCTAACTTCAAGAAAGAGAGGGCCAAGACGAAGAGGATGGTCTTGGATGGGGTTTGAGATCATATTGTTCCACACATTGCAGATAAGAATACAACAAAGGATATGTGGGATGCCATTGTGAAGCTATACCAAGATCCATTTAAGAATCATAAAATGATTCTCAAGGAGAATCTTAGGACCACGAAGATGCATAAGGGTGAGAACGTGACCTCCTATCTCACAAGAATTCATAATGTCTATGATGAGATACTAGTTGTAAGAGAGAAACCCAAGGACAAAGAACTTGTGCGAGTATCTCTAAATGGGTTTACCAACGAATGGAGGACCTTTGTCTAGGGGATCACTCGACGAGATCAACTACAAGATTAGGAAAGACTATGGAATGACTTCATGCAAGAGGAGCTAAGACTCAACTTAGTTGAAGATACCATCGACAGTAACAACATAGGATCGAAAGTTGAGAAAGAGGAGGAATAACACATTGCCATTGTAAGTAAAGGGAAGGAAAAGAAGGGTTGTAGTCAGGGATAAAACTTAAAGGGAGGTGAAAAGAATAAAAGGACTTGTCGAAGGTCAAATGCTTTGGATGTGGTGAATTTGGTCACTATGTCACCCAGTGCCTAAAGAGAAAGAAGGACAAGAAGGGGTAGAAGCAGATGACAACTTTGACAGAGTGTGATACTTCAAAGTTGCATATTCGGGAAGGGTCCATGGAAGAGAAATGACAATTGTTGTATACTATTCTCATGGATCATTACCTTTGCTATGGGGCCCACAATATTCAGTAGCAAGAGGATCAATAGTGTCAAGCAAGCGTAATCAGATCTTGACGGATAGCGTAGAACTAGTTGTAGTCAAATAATAGAGTGACACAAAGAAAATTGGGCACAATCAGATGCTCAATAGACAAGGCATAACTAGTTGCAGTTAGAGAGTCAAGGGACAATTATAGAGCTAGTGTAGAGACACAGTAGATCAACAAAGATCGAGTTTCCAGCCGTAGGTGTAGGAAATTCATGTGATTGAAGGAAGCAGTGCGAATTTCCCAGATGTAGATGGCATAAGCAGTTCCAACTAGAGAGGGACTCCATGTAGGAGTTTCTATCCAACATAGATTTCCAAATTCTGTTTCAAGGGAGATCAAACTCACTATTGTAGTAGTTGTAGAGCAGTGTAGTAGCAATGTGAATTGGATCAAAGTTTGCATAGTAGCAAGATGGATAGTGAGAGCTAGTTGTATCACACATGTCAAGACATCAACAACGTGGTTAGACTAGCTACAAGATATAAAGGAGAAATAGATGATGTAGATAACACCTTCCTCACTAAGAGGGAGTGTTATAGTTTTGGTAGCATCAAACAAGTGTTCTACTCTCAATTTGTGTCTAAGAGGCTAAGTAACAAAATATCTCCAAAACCCAAAAAAGGTTTTGGGAGAAAACACCTAGAGGCCACTCAATTGAATTAATTGATCAATAATTAGAAATGCCTAAGCCTGACTTAGGAAAATTGATTAATTAATAGGAATTAATTGAGGAGATCGACTTATGCTCTAGAGACTTCTAGAAAATGACTTGGATCAAGTATAAGATGATCTTAGCCATTGATCACGATTAGATCTTGGTAGTTGATGCTCCAACAAGATTATAAGAGCAAGTTAATGGGATGGAGAAAGACATAAGAGGGAGAGCAAGTCTAATCGGAATCTGGATAAGGGGAAATTTTTTTCTAAAAACTGTAAGTGCTCAGAATCTCTCCAAACCACAAGGATCGGATAGGTCTCGTTCCCAAGACCGGCACACTTCGCTTCGCTCAAAACAGAGTCCTTATGAGAAAGTTAGAGTGTTCTGATCAATTGGCTAAACAAGTAAATTTTGGTGACAGGGATGCTCATTAGGCGTTCCTACAACCGAGTCAGCAAAAATATTATTCCAAGGAATATTACTTAGAATATTCCTGAAATATTCCCCCCTAGATGGACCAATGCGCTGATGCCAAGTGGCATGTCCGTATTGGTTGTGATTTGTCACAATTTTATTGGTTTTGGTTAGACCAATTAGGTGTTAACACGTGGCTAGCCCGAAGGCCGCCAAGTGCCCCTCCAATGGTCAAATTTGACTATGTATGGCTGGAATCTAATTTTGTATGGTTGGGCAAAATTCTTATTGGTGGTTGGGTGGAGGTTGGGCTCAACCTCGTGACCTCCCCCACGCTATGCACAAGCTTTACCACTCCTGCTATCATTTCGGTTTTACCATATATTGCAACACATTTTTATTTGAGTTTTAAACAATGGTATGGCAGAGGGATATGGGGGCCAGCCCCAACCCACAGGACCTCGCGCCGTGACCGTGGCGGAGGCTATTGCTAATGGAAAAGAGTTAGTTTTAAACACGAGTTTTAATTAACCACTAAACATGTTTTAATGGCGTTAAACCTCAATTATGTTGCGGATTAAATTAATGCACAATTAGCGCCTAAGATCTAGTTTAAACCGTGATTAAATTTAATTAAACCCAAATTAAGCCTTAAGTGCGGATTGGCACTAATTAGAGGAGTCCGCCATTTTCGGTGGAACTCCCAAATGTGGTGGAGTTAATTGGAGTTTCTCCAGACTTAGTGGAGGTTTCCTATGCCAAAATTGATTAGGCCATAAGTGGAGCATATTTCAACCAAATTGGGCTCAGAAAGAGTTTATCCTAGATGATTTGGATGCTCTGAGCATGATGGTGCAGGTTGCAGAGGCAGAGGAGCACTTTTGTAATTGTTTTTTTTTTTCACTTTGAAGATTAAAAAAGCCTAGGGCCACCAGGAGAGGAGGCCATGTCTAGATCACCTGAAGACCATTTGTAGAGTCAGAAGAGGCTATCTAGGGCTTTTTGGGTCTTCTGAATTCAATGGAGCAGGTTGAAAAGCCATTGGAGTACTGTAGGTGCATGTAATCAGAGAATTGACCATTAATCCAAAGAGGACCAAGCCATTGAAGCAGGTCCATGGAGATGTAGCCCAGGAGGGGTGAACCCCGTTATCAACCACTGTGTAATGTGTTTGCTGTGTATTATTTCTTTGCAATTTACTTGTTGTACATGTGTTTTTAATAAGTAATTTACTTAATGAATTTCTCACAAAAGACACACAAAACTTGACACAAAAACCCTCTTATAACTTGCTAATTTGAAACGATCCTTAAACACATTTATTTAATACTGATTAGGGAGTTAGCATAGCAAAACTATTTTTCCCATATTCAGATCGAGTTGGTATTAGAGCTCAGTTTAACTCATTTTAGCCCTGAGATGGTTTGCCAAGGTTATCTAGAGAATTAGCTATTGGTTTTGTATTTGTGCAAGGAGAATTTAAGGAGAATTTGTATCTCCTCTCTTCAGGAGAAGGTCAAGATTGAGGACTTAGCTCTCAAATCACAATAAAGAATCTTTTTATGCATTACAAGTGTGATGGCAGCTTCATCAAGTACCGTTTCTAAACAATCTTCCTTAGCAAGACTCTTTGATAAATAGATGTTGCAAAAGCTCTACATGATGAGAGATATGGTGCAAGAGATGTATGAAGATAAGATGGAGAGCACTATACTTCAAGAGCAGTTGATTTCCATGAAGGAAGAGAAACAAGAGCTTATTGAAAATATGCATGAGATGGAGACTCAGCTCCATATTGCAAAAGAAACCCTCCCAAGTATGTGCATGAAAATAGGTATGCAAATCAAGTTTATCTTCTATTTCCTCTCAAAATGAATTTGTAGGTGCTTTTGAAATACACACTAGAGGAATAGTCTCAATTATTGATGAAGATGGGCTATGAAGATAAAGGATTGGGCAAACATGCACAAGGCATAGTTGAGCCAATTGTTGTTGAGGAAAGGCCTAGATATTTGGGTCTTGGTTATGGAAAACATGATGGAGAATGCTCCAAAGCCAAGGAGGCACATGAAAGTGTTCCAAGAAGGACTTTCATTACATGTTCATTACCTCAAGCTTGTGAAGTTTGTGTTCATGGGAAATGGAAAAGTTTTACACCCACTTTGCTAGAAGATGCTCATAAGCATGCAACTTATGGAAATGGAAAACAAGAGGATGTTGAAAGCTCTAAAGTCATTGAAGCCATTGTTGGTATTCCTAAAAGAGACACTACCTCATCAAATTCACCTTCTCAAGAAGGTGACAAAGGTGAATGTGTAAGTTATAAATCTGCCTTTAATCAAGTTTCTTTTGATCATGATAAACATGGTAAATTCTCACATAATATTTGGAGAAAGTTTACATGTTCCTTTTGTGGTTTGAATAACCATACTATTTCAAGATGTTGGAAGAAGATAGAAATACACAGGAAACTTTCAAAACAAAGGAGACAGAAAGCCAAAGGTACATTGGATAATGCAAAACATGTTGAAAAGAAGATGCAATTATTTTTCACTCATTTCCATAAGCAGGGTTATCTTGTAGACAAGTGTTGGACTTTGTATCCAACAAGTCATCTACAACATTTGAAGGTAGAAAGAGATATTGGCAAGAACGGAAAAGAGGATTCCTTAATTGATGTGGGTTAGGATGATTCACATGATGAAGTGCAGCTAAAAGAAACACCATTGAAGTGGTTTGGAAAGTGACGGTTAGATTTCTTAACCAATATAGGCCTTGCATTTCTTTTGATGATTGATGCAAATCTTTCCTTATTGATGCATTTATTTTCTCTTGAAAGTATGATGCATATTGCGTGACGAAGCAAGGTGTTAGAAAAGTGGAGTATGTTGACTCACTATTATTGTAGCAAAATTTGTCATTTCAGTTCTTTAAGTACTTGTACATACCAATGGGATTGATGTACTTGCGATTTTACTTGAGAGAGAGTTGAGAATTGTGTACATGCATGAGAGTTGTGTGTGTGAACAGTGGAATTTTTTGATAGTTTCATTGTGTTTGAACATGCATGAGTGATCGCCTTGTGTTGGTTGATTGCTTTGTTTATCATGTATGTTTGTCAACTTGAGAGTGTTGATCATTTGCACATGTATGAGTGATCGACTTGTGTTGGTCGATTGATTGTTACATGTATGTCATATCGACTTGGAAGAGTTGATTTTGTCTCCAAAGATGAAGGGAGATGTTAACGAATTGTTTCATGAGATGTGAAATTGTTGTTGTTTATGCAAATAATCGTCAAGTGTTGTACATGATTTTGTTTGACTTGAGAGTTAGTTGTTTGAAGGGGCATGTTTTGTCGACTTGTGTTTGGTAGATGTGTTTGTACACCAATATGTAAGAATGCATGGAAATGCTCACAGGATGTGACATTTGTTGCTTTGAAGGAGAAAAAGGAAGAGGTCGTCAAGTTTTGTTTCTTGCATGGTGTGTTTTTCAAGTTAATGGTTTTGATTGTGGCAAGATGTCTCAGGATTTTGGAAGGTCCACTCTTAACTGAGAGGCTCATGATTAGCCTTCATTCTCAAAACATGGCATGGGAAACATGTCAATACTGGATGATGATGGGATCAAGAAGCGGAAAGTGGAAAATACGCTAAAAAATTTACAACCAAAACAATAGCCATTGTAGACTATTTGATGTGTTGACGCCAAGAAGCGAAAGAGATGGCAAATGCATTCTTCCAGATGTGGAATTTGGAGCCGTGGAGGTAAAAATAATGGTCATTTATTTTCTTATGATTACTGATATTGGAACTCATTGTTGTAGTTCACTCAGATGGGCTTAACTTGGAAAAATGGTTTCCAAGGAGAAGATTGCATCAAATGCATGTGTGCAAAGGAGGAACATGATTCTTAGTGGGAGGACCATCAATCAGTTTTCCAAGCATTGAGGGATCGCTTTGGTACAACAAGGTGTTTAATCAGTCAACAAGGCAACCAAAAAGTGTTGGATTGGGTCAGCAACGAAAGGAGATCAATGGTTGAAGTGCTAAGCCATTTGCAAGGCAAGGCATGTCAGTGAACCCAAGTGGTTGTCATAGAGATTTTTTCAGGTAGAATCAAGTTGATAGAACTTGGGAAAGAGAAGAGTACGCAACTCTCATCAGATAACCAACCTTTGTGGTTCCAAAAGTCTGTCAGTGGGAAGAAGTCATTGGAATTTGGAATGGGGGCAAAAATTTGCTAAAAATTAAAAGTGCTTAGAATCGTTCCAAACTAGAATTAACGAATAGGTCTCATCGCCAAGAATTCGGCGCACTTCATTTCGCTCAAAACAGAGTCTGTATGAGAACATTAGAGCATTCTGATCGCTTAGCTAAACAGGCAAATTTTGGCGACAAGGATGCTGACTCGACATCTGTACAACCCAATAAGAAAAAATAATATTTCAAGGAATATTCCTTGGAATATTCTCTAAATATTCCCCCCAGATGGACCAATGAGCTGATGCCAAGTGGCGTGTTCGGATTGGTTGTGATTTGTCGCAATTTTATTGGTTTTGGACGGACCAATTAGGCGGTGACACGTGGCTAGCCCGGAGGCTTCCACGTGCTCCTCCAAAGGTTGAATTTGACTATCTATGGCCGGAATATAATTTTGTATGGTTGGGATAAATTTTTATCAGTGACTGGGCAGAGGTCGGGCTCGACCTTGTGACCTCCCCCATGCTGTGCACAAGCTTTACCACTCCCTTTGTAATTTCGGTCTTGCCATATATTGCAACGCGTTTGTATTTGAGTTTTAAACAATGGTATGGGGGAGGGATATGGGGGCCAGCCCCAACCCATAGGACCTTCGCCGTGACCGTGGCAGAGGCTATTACTAATGGCACGGAGTTAGTTTTAAACATGGGTTTTAATTAACCACTAAACATGTTTTAAAGGCGCTAAACCTCAATTATGTTGCAGATTAGATTAATGCACAATTAGCGCTTAAGATCCATTTTAAACTACGCTTAACTTTAATTAAACTCCAGTTAAGCCTAAAGTGTGGATTAGCATTAATTGGCGGAGTCCACCATTTTTGGCGGAACTCCCAAATGTGGCGGAGTTAATTGGAGTTTCTCGAGACTTAGTGGAGGTTTCCTAGGCCAAAATTGATTAGGCCATAACTGGAGCATATTTTGACCAAATTAGGCTCTGAAAGAGTCAATCCTAGATGATTTAGATGCTCTGAGCATGATGGTGCATGTTGCAGAGGCAGAGGAACGCTTTTATAAGTGTTTTCTTCACTTTGAAGATTAAAGAAGATTAGGGCCACTAGGAGAGGAGGCCATGTCTAGATCACGTGAAGACCATTTGCAGAGCCAGAAGAGGCTACCTAGGAGTTTTTGGGTCTTATGAATCCAATGGAGAAGGTTGCAAATCCATTGGAGCATTTTAGGTGCATGTAATCATATAATTGACCATTAATCCAAAGAGGGCCAAGCCATTGAAGTAGGTCCATGGAGATGTAGCCCAGAAGGGGTGAACTCTGTTATCAACTACTATGTAATGTGTTTGATGTGTATTATTTCTCTGAAATTTACTTTCTATACATGTGTTTTTACAACTAATTTACTTAATTAATTTCTCATAAAATACACACAAAATTTGATGCATAAACCCTCTTAGAACTTGCTAATTTGAGACGATCCTTAAACACATTTATTTAATACTAACGAGGGAGCTAGCACAACAAGACTACTTTGCCCATATTCAGATAAAATTCAACAAGGGAGAAGTTCAAGCCAAATAAGGGAGAGGAAAAAGGGTTTGCAACAAGGAGAATTTCCAAATAAATTCTTTAGTGGTTTTCCAATGTCAAGGAAGGGAGGCTGGATTACCCAACAAAGAGGTTGAGTTCTGTAGTGTGAGTTGCCCAGAGAGGTTTGATTTAGTTTCTAGTGCTCGGATCTAGCACCGGGAGGCCTAGAGAATTATTTCCAGAGGCAAAGATAGGCAAGACGACTCAACTGGAGGGGTTTGTAGGGCATATCTATTTATCCAGAGGCAACAATGCATACTCTCAGTCTGGCAGTGAAAATTTTTAAGGAAGTGTGAGTTGCCTAGGGAGGGTCAGATTAAGTTAGATTGAGGGAAAAATAATTCTCCCAATTGAGATATAATTTTTAGAGCTAAGCTAGAAGGGTGAGTAGTTGTAATTCTTTATTTTGCTACATAATAAAATAAACCCTCATATTATGCACTAGTTTTCCCTTCAGGGTTTTTCTGGGGACTTTTAGTCCAAAATAATTGTGTCGATTTTTATGTGTGTGCATCTATTTATCAGTTTTTGATGTTACTTCTACAACATATTTATTTTTTGAAGAATTGCAGTGTGATTTTTCATTAATTGTCGTAAAAAATTAAACTGCTAATCAGTTAGGAGAATAAATTCCAATTGTTACAATTTTGAGGAAATTTCATAGAAACAAAGATTGATGATTACAACCCGTGAAAGAGGAAAAGAAGAAAATTTATCCAAAATAAGAAACTAAAAGAGTGCAATCCGTAGGAAATGAAACCCACAAAACTAGAAACTGTTTGGATGTCTGCATGCTTAATCTGTTGTTGATCCAATAGGAAGATCCCTGTATGGCCAGTTGAAAAACTCATAGTCCTGTCCACATATCTGTTGTATAATACCCCATAGACCTTGGTCCATATTAATACCTTCTTTTGAGAGGTTGTCCGTAGTATTGTTCCTTTACCTGTAAATATGCTTACAAGTGAAAAAGTGTCAATAATTCGCATGATTTCCTTCTAAGTATGCATGAGAATGATATTCCTGCAAAGCTTGAGATTTATTCAACCAGTTAATATTGAGTATAGAGTCCCCAAAAATATGAATATGAAGTGCATTGCTTCTCTAAGGAAAACAACAATAAATGTTTGCAGGCTAAGAGTTCCGCCTGATTGTTGGTCCCTTGGCCTAAACCAAATTTAGCTTGGTAGCAATGAGCTTAAGAGAGAAAAAGGACAAAAACACCTTCACTCTACTATCACATATCTATTAAGGCTTCGTCAAAATGGGTCCCTCGCCTAGATTGATCTATTCTTTTCGGTATTTGCAATTTTGAAGGGGAAAGCTTTTTTTTCTTATGTAAAATGATTTAAAATGGCTAGAACTTTAGCTGTAATATGTTCAGCGATCGATGGATTATATTGAAAAATGGATTTGTTTATGGCCAACCACACTCCCCAACATATAATAAGGGGAAGTGCTTTGATGGCACGATAACTAGGATTTGAGCACCATGTCTTCGAGGCATCCTCCAAGTCCATTCCTTCCCAAGAGACTGCGTGATCTAGAGAGATCCTACATTCTTTCCACCCCTGTTGATAGAAGGAGATTAAGGCCATTATTTTGGCATAAAGAGGGAAAATGGTGTACTTTTCATTCTTCTAAATGGATTAATTTATCAATTGAAGTGGCTTGAAGATGTAGTCTTGTTGTACTACACAACAACCCCCATTTATTTTTACTAAATGGGGAACCTTTAAAAATAAATAGGAAATTTATTTGTTTAATTTTTAGCCAAAGTAAAAAAACTTT